>SJYV01042900.1:578878-655791 GCA_006410875.1 Neotragus pygmaeus | reverse complement strand
CTGTGTGCCTCGGTCAGCCTTCAGTGAGGTTCAGGCTGTGTGCCGTGGGCAACCTGCGCCGAGCTCCAGGCTGTGTGCTGTGATAGCCTTGCTCCGAGTCCGGGGTGTTTTTCGCAGTCACTGTGCGCTGGTGTCCAGGCTGTGTGCTGTGGTCACCATCTCCTGAGGTCCGTGATGTGTGCCAGTGTCGCCCTGTTCCGAGGGCCATGCTGTGTGCCTCGGTCGCTCTTCACTGATGTTCGAGCTGTGTGTCATGGTCTCCCTGAACCGAGGTCCGGGCTTTTTGCCCCGGTCGCCCTGAGCCGATATCCGGCCTGTGTTCCACAGTCACCCTGCCCCAAGGTCCGGCCTGTGTGCCAGGGTCGCCCTGCACCAAGATCCGGCCTGTGTGCTGCTGTCGCCCTGCACTGAGGTCCGGCCTGTGTGCCACCTTCACCCTGCGCCGAAGTCCGGGCTGTGTTCTGCAGTTGGCCAGTGACGAGTTCCGGGCTGTGTGACGCGGTCGCCCTTCACTCATTTTTGGGCTGTGTACCTCAGTCGTCCTTTGCCGATGTCTGGTTTGTGTGCCGTGGTCGCCCTGTGATGAGGTCCGGCCTGTTTTCTGTGGTCACCCTGCGCAGAGGTCCTGGCTGTGTTTCGCAGTTGACTAGTGACGAGTTCCACACTCTGTGCCACTGTGTTCCGCGGTCGCCCTGTGCCGAAATCCGGGCTGTGTTCCGCTTTCAGCTAGAAACGAGTTACTGGATGTGTGCCACGGTTGCTCTGCGCCAAGTTCCGGGCTGTGTGCCGTGGTCGCCTTTGGTCGAGGTCCGTGCTGTGTTCCAGGGTCGTCCTGTGTCGAGGCCCAGGACGTGTGCTGCAGCTGCCCTTCACTGAAGTTCGGGCTGTTGGCCACCGTCACCCTTCACTAAGGTTCAGGCTGTGTGCAGCGGTCACCCTGCTCGATGTCCTAGATGTGTGCCACGATCGCCCTGTGCCTCGGTCCGGCCTGTGTTCTGCGGTCGTCCTGTGCCGATATCCAGGCTGTGTTCCGTGGTTGGCTAGCCACAAGTTCCTGGCTGTGTGCCGCGGTCGCCCTTCACTGTGTTTGAGGCAGTGTGCCACGGTCGCCCTTTGCCAAGGTCCGGGCTGTGTTCCGCGGTCGCCCTGTACCGAAGTCCGGGCTNCCAGGCTGTGTTCCGTGGTTGGCTAGCCACAAGTTCCTGGCTGTGTGCCGCGGTCGCCCTTCACTGTGTTTGAGGCAGTGTGCCACGGTCGCCCTTTGCCAAGGTCCGGGCTGTGTTCCGCGGTCGCCCTGTACCGAAGTCCGGGCTGTGTGCCACGGTCCCCTGCACTGAGGTCCACGCTGTGTGCTGCGGTATCCTTCTCCAGAAGTCCATGCTGTGTTCCATNGCAGTGTGCCACGGTCGCCCTTTGCCAAGGTCCGGGCTGTGTTCCGCGGTCGCCCTGTACCGAAGTCCGGGCTGTGTGCCACGGTCCCCTGCACTGAGGTCCACGCTGTGTGCTGCGGTATCCTTCTCCAGAAGTCCATGCTGTGTTCCATGGTCCCCCTGTGCTGAGGTCCGGGCTGTGAGCGTCGGTCACCCAGAGCCAATGTCCGGACTGTGTTCCGCAGACGCCCTGCTCCGAGGTCCGACCTGTGTGCCATGGTCGCCCTGCGCCAAGGTCGGGCCTGTGTGCCACAGTAACCCTGTGCTGAGGTCTGGCCTGAGTGTCACCATCACCCTGCTCCGTCGTCCGGGCTGTGTTCCACGGTAGCCTTCTCCAGACGTCCGGGCTGAGTGCCACGGTCCCCCTGCGCTGAGGTCCAGTCTGTGTGCCACGGTCGCCCTGAGCTGATGTCCAGCCTGTGTTCCACTGTCACCCTTCTCCGAGTTCCAGACTGTGTTCTGCGGTCGGACAGCAACGCGTTCCAGGCCGTGTAATGGGGTCGCCCTTCACTGAGTTTCGGGCTGTGTGCCTCAGTCGCCCTTCACCAGGTTCCGGGCTGTGTGCCTTGGTCTCCCTGTGACAATATCCAGCCTGTTTGCCAAAGTCATCCTGCGCNTTTTGCTCTGCTTGTTTATGGCATTAAGATACTGTTTCCTGTGAAGAATGTCTCCAAAGGCTTTCCTGTTAATGCTCTGAGCACGTTGGCAGGATGAGGGATGGAAACCCAGTGTTAAAACGCAGTGTTGCTGGGACTATTGCAGTTCCTCAGCCAGGTCTATTTTAAGAAGCTGAGGCCTCACTGTTGCTGTTGAAACTGAGAGGCAGTCGTTCCAGTGGGCGGATGGGGGAAGGCTGGGAGCGAGCAGTGTGCTGATGTCTGTGTGGAGAAGGCGGATGCAGAAAGCTGGTTTCACCTTTCCTTTCCTTTCTATGTTTGATGTCACACAGCCCATGCCAGGGGTGTGGCATGGTGGGGGGACACTGGGAGAGGTAGCCCTTCTACCTGGTTGCAGCCTGCAGGTTGTACACATGACGTCGGGGAGCGGGAGCAGGCCCCCATCTGCACAGGGGGTCAGCTGGGGACAAGAACTCACCCTTGGCCTCCCTTCCTTGCAGGTCGCCAGATTCCACCCCTGGACCCCCATGAAAACGGAAACAGTGGATCCATCAAACTGGGGAAGCCAACCTCGCAGGCCGGCCGGCGGTGCTGCTGACCCGGGGCAGGGTCCCCTGTACTTGAAGAGGCTGGAGCGCCCTCCCTAGGCACTTCCTCGGGGCCTCCTGCCTCGGTAGTCTGGCTCCTGGCTCAGAGCCCTGCAGAGAACAGGGCAGGAAATGTCCCTGGAAAAGGATTCTGGGAAACTCTGGGAAAACCTGCCACCCCGCCACAGAAGGGCCTTTGGTGTGTGAAATTCACTCAGAGGGAATGGATTTTGGGTATTAAGTATAGTTGAGTTTTTTTGTTAAAAGCCTTAAAATATTCTTAAATTTGTACAAAAGTCTTACTGGCTTATGTGTGTGAGATTCTAAAGTGGTGTTCCACTCTGATTTCCTGTGTTTCTAATCAAATGTCAGCAACTGCTTCAGTGCTATTGCCTTAGTTACTCCACCCACCTTTGGTGAAAGGTTCCCTTAATTTTCCTTTAAGTGGGGTGTAATTGGACCATCTACGGTAGAACTCGAGCTTGTTATGAAAGTGGAGGAAGATGTATTAGGAGCTGTTGTCTACATCTCTGACTTTCATTCCATGAACATTTTTCTAAGCCTTGGTCATAGAAACCAACTGAACCCGACTACAGTACATTGTGCTTGGAGTTGGAGGCCTGGTGTTGGAAATCATTTGGAGTCATTACCGTGTAAGCAGTGACAAATGCAGGATATAAATATTATTCCAGAGACCACCTGGTCTGCATGACCTGCAGGATAATAAATCCCCACTCTCTTGGGGAAGTTTCTCACAGAGTGTTATTTTACTAAGAGAGTGTGACATAGTGCCATATCCCGGGAACAAATTACCCAGATGATGTTTGAATCTAAATTGTAGGGCAAACTTCTCATATTAAACAATGTTAATGAATAATTGATTACAGGAAAGCCAGCCAGAAGTACCGGCACAGTAAGATTCTAGATGCCTGCCCCCCTGCCTGCCCCTCCTCCCTGCCCCGCCCAAAACTACGAAATCAGAGGGTCTTTAAGAAAAGACNTGATGCCAATGAACTACTGAGTCTCTGCCCAACTAATTTAATTTTCCTTCCTCAAAATATAGGTCTACTTTATCACTATTTAACATACTCAGTTCCTGAGTTTGGTTGGGAGTTCAAATAGCAAGAAGTACATCACATTATCTGAATCTACCTAATTCTGGAGCTTTGGATAACAAACATGAACAGTTCAAAACCCAAGGTCTACTCATGGTTGTTTAGTCACCAAGTTGTGTCAGACTTCTTCGTGACCCCATGGACTGTAGGCCGCCAGCCTCTTCTGTCCCTGAGGATTCTCCAGACAAGAATACTGGAGTGGGTTGCCATGCCCATCTCCAAGGGATCTTCCTAATTAAGGGATCGAAACCACATTTCCTGTGTCTCCTGCATTGGCAAGACAGATCCTTTACCACTGAGCCATCTGGGAAAGCCTTAAGGAATACTATACCCAGTCTAAAGAAGTTACTCAAATCCAAATATTCAAAACTTAATCTAGGTAGAGGGATCCAGATGGTGAGGGATACTATGAGTGTCTAGGAGAGCCTATCTATCGGTGGCATATAGCCAGCATGGTGCTTATATAACCCCTCGTGGTGCCTGACCCTACTCAGAGGAACCCACAGACAGGACAACACAGTCTGTAGAACACATTTCTGGAATGTCACAGGGTAGCTTATGCACATCACGCCCCTGTGCTCTGAGCATCCAGAGTGAAAGGAGTAATACTAAGCAAAGCCAGCGAGTCAGGATGCAGCCCACACTCCAGCCCTCCCTCCATACCTCTTCCTTGGCGTACTTGAGCTTGTACTCCCTCTTCACGGCGGGGTCAAAGCGCGCCTGGGGAAGCCAGGTCTGGATCTGGAGCAGGCCCAGGCTCACCCACAGGCTCCCACGGCGGGCTGGCTCGGGCAGGTCACGCTTGCCCTCCACCTCCCCGAACAAGTGGCGCAGAGAAGCAAGCAGGAGGCACAGCAGCTCCTTGGGCAGCGCCTCCTGCCTGGCCAGGTCCCCGAGAGTCTCGCCCACGTGCTGGAAGGCCTGGCTATCCCTGAGCAGCAGCTGCCTGCAGTTGTGCACATGCTCTTGCTGCCGGGGCTCAGGGAGCAGCTCCGCCAGGCCGGCCAGATGCCGGCACAGCACCAGGCCCTGGAGCTGGGAATCTGTGCGTCTGCGGGGACAAGGGAGCACTTACTGGGGTCTGCACTGCAGTCACCGGCATTCCTTTCTTACACTAGTGTTTGTTCTTCCAGAAAACAGCTAGGTGGACTACACTGCTCTCCAGACTACGCCTGGAGATGAATTTCTATTCTCAATCTGATATGGTTTTCTAGGCACCACCCTCTTGGTGACAGTACACTAACAGCTAGCAGAGGGGCTGGCCAGCTCATAGCAGTCTCTGTTGTGGACTGAAAACCAGCTCATTCAGCCAAAAAACACCTTTCCTCCACCCACTGGAAATAGCCACTACCCAAGCAAGCTCTGACCGAGGTCCCCATGACACACCCTGGAGGAAAGATGGGAGCTGTATCTTCTACCCAGGGAGAGGGGATACCTGAACTCTGCCACCACCGGGACAGCCATGTTGGTCCAGAGCATCGAGCTGACATCCTGGAGCTGCTGGCACCTCTCGACCCACTCCCCCAGGGTGACGTGCGAGGACGACAGGATGGGGAGGCCGCTCACATCCCAGGGACTTGCTCTACAGCTGCTGGTCACGATCTCAAAGCAGCATTTGGAGAACACGGCTCTACTGAGACTGCTGGGACCCTGAGGGAGGGAGAGGAGTCAAGTTAACTTTTAGAAATTAACTAATGGGATTTCAACAAGCAGCACTGGGGCACCTCAGGTTGTCAGGAACAGGTAACCGTCATCCTGAGACAGGACCAGACTGGCAGAGTGGGGTCAGGTGCAGTGGGCCCTTGAAAGACTCCATTCTCTATGAACGAAGAGTGGGGTAGCTTTTGTCAAGCAGGAGAAAACCCCTCACACCTGGACATCAGCAAGACCACTTGTGTGGCAGGGCTGGGGGGCACACTGCAGGAAGCTGAGACTTGGAGGCAGGGAAAAGTGCCGGAAGACAAACAGACGAGCCAGGGACAAGCCTCTGCTTCCTGGACTGTTAACCTGGGACACAGGAACAGTGCCCATGACAACAGGTTACGGGTGAGACCCACAGGAAAGCAAACCTCGACCTCATGCAACTCCTGGTGATCCATAAGGCTTAACACTAAAGGCCTTGAGATGTCTTATACTAAAGCAATCAGTTTTGATATAGGGATGGAACAGAGCTGAGTCCTACATGAACACTTGTGAGAATAAACTACTGTGTCAGAAGTGGCATTTCAAATAAGATGGAAAGAATGAGCTAGGTGAAACTAGTGTTGTTAATACTGCTTTTGGATATATTTGTTTGCAGAAGATAAAAAATTTACATCCCTATCTCACAAAAGAAGATACTCTGACGAGACTGACATACACATAAATACGAACAAATGGTTTTTAACTCTCTGGGTAGTGAAGAAAGACTTATTTAAAAGCGTATCAAAGCCAGAAAGTAGAAAGTGGCTGGTGTATTTGAAAACTATAAAACGTGTGCGATATAAGAAAACATCTTCAAACCTGTGAGACAACAGAACACGAGAAATATATTTCCAACCATGCTGGGTGAAGGTTTAATATGCATAATATATAATGAGATCTTCATTAATGAAATGATGTTTAATGATCCTTTTTAAACAAAATGGGCAATAAACATGACTGGAAAATTCAGAGAAAGAAATAAAAACAAACAATATACATATGTAAAGATGCTCTATCTCAATAAAAATCAAAGGAATACAAATTAAAACCAGTTCTAAAGTGAACGACTGGTCATAATTCAAAGTACTAATGACACCAAGTGGGGCAAAGATATAAGTGAAAAACAAAACCTACTTCCCTAGATGTTCTGAGAACATATGTAAATCTCTTTAAATGTGCAGACACTTTGGCCACGGGTTAAATCCCAAGCCTCATCACAATCCATGGAAACAGCAGACAAGTAGACAAAGGCTTATACAAGGGTAGCTGATGCAGGGGTGCTTGCTACAGGAAGCGAGAGGATAGGCAAGAAAGCTCAGTGCTTATCAATAAGAAAGTGATAAAATGCTCTGCAGCACAGCAGTACAGTGGACCATCTTAAAAAGAATAAGCTGGTTGACAGGTGCAAATTTTCATGACATACTATGTGAAGCAAGGAAGTAGCCTTGCTTTTGATTACACAAGAGAAATTTTTTCTACTGTCAAACATTTTTATAATTTTCTGCCAACAAACCTTTAATGTGGGGTCTAGAAGAGATCTGGGTGTCTCCCTCTGCTGTTCACCAGGCAGAGGGTTCCACGTCAGCCAGTACTCTGGATGTGTGGTCACAGTGCTGCTCCAGAAAGACGTAAATGTGGAATTGAATAACTCGGACCACAAACAGATCCTTTCTTCAGCAGTCATCTAGAGATAAAGAATTAACCAGATAAGAGAGTATTCGAGAAAGATTCTATAAATCCAGTTATAAGGTCTTTGTCTTGTAACATCATCTAGAACTAACATGGATTTAAAAATTATTAATCCTAATGTTTCTGATTTTCTGCCACCCCAGTCATCTTAGTCACATTATTTAACCTATTTATACTTGGATAAAACATGAAATCTGATTTTGTAAGAGTACATGTGAAAATGTAATGAAAATAGTCACATAATTATGTATCAAAATAAATGAATAAAACATCATCCAAAAAAATTTAAGGTTGTACTAATGAAATTAACTACAATTTACCATTATTCATATTCAACAAGTTACTCTCTATGGAAGAGTAATACATTTTTGAGCAAATAAAATAAAAATTAGCAAATATTTTAGCCTTATTTAACTGGGAACCAAATGGAATGAAACTGTGATAAGAGGAGGAAAATGTCTAGAATATTACTGTAAAAAACATTCAAAGTTCTCCCCTTTGAAACTTAATTCAGAAAAGATTAGTTTTACAACATGCAATTTTTAAGATTATTCTGCAATGTTCTGCAACCAGTGTGCCACAGAAAATCTAATTAGTTCACAGCACAAAGGAGGCTTTTTGATTTTGACTTTGATTTTTACCTTTTGATGGTGCACTAAGGACCAAAAGTCTCGAAGCTCTTGAGGAGCAACTGGTGTGTGCTTAAGACAAAATGTGATGTGATGGCTTATCTCCTCATCTATCTGAGGCTGCTGGTGTTTGCTTGACCTGCTCAAGAAATAGAGATGGGGAGAGAGTGAGCTGTGGGCTTTCCATGAACTGTTAGAAAACTGCTATGGAGGGGAGATGGAACACACACAAAATAGGCAAAGAATCAAGAATTTTTAGCTTTCCAAAGTGGCAAATGAGCTCCCTCTGCTTCAGCAACTATTCCCTCTCAAGAAAAGGCTGTGCTTTGTTTTAAATGTGGAATACACAGAATAACCTTCCAAGAAAATAAGCTGCACCAAAGGAAAAAACCCTGAAGGATGGCTCACCTTCTCAGACAAGCCTGTGTCATAAAATCAGCTGTGACTTTATACTGCCAAAGCATAGCCAGGTATTCCATCACAGGCCACAGCTGAACACTCCTGGTGAGCTGGATTAAGGAGCTAATATCTGGCTGCGACAGGAAGGAAGCTTCACTGTGCTTCTTCTCCAGAAAACCAAGTGAAATTCCTCTGGCTTTTAGTTCTAAATGCTGAGCATTCACAAGATTCTTCAATGTATCTGGACAAAAAGATACACAGCAGTCAGTGGTCAGGCTCAGATTCTCAACAGCCAGTTATGTGATTATGAGCTTGAGTTCAACTTTAGCTGAACTTGAGTTTCTCATGTGTTAAATAATACTATTAATACCTGCACAATTCCAATGACAGAATTAAATAATGTATGTAACATTTAACCTTATGTTGCTGCTGCTGCTGCTGCTGCTGCTGCTGCTAAGTCACTTCAGTCGTGTCCGACTCTGTGCGACCCCACAGACGGCAGCCCATTGGGTTCCACCATCCCTGGGATTCTCCAGGCAAGAACACTGGAGTGGGTTGCCATTTCCTTCTCCAGTGCATGAAAGTGAAAAGTGAAAGTGAAGTCGCTCAGTCATGTCTGACTCAGCAACCCCATGGACCACAGCCTACCAAGCTCCTCCATCCATGGGAGTTTCCAGGCAAGAGTACTGGAGTGGGATGCCATTGCCTTCTCCGGTTTAACCTTATGCCTGACACTTATTTAGTGGTCACTACAGTATACGGGGCTGGGGGTGGGGGGCGGGGGACGGGAATAGAAGGAGAAGAATATTTAAGGGAGAACTTTTAAAAACTTACTGACAAAGAAAAAGAAAAAAAACAACAAATTATTGGCTGCAGAGGACATGCTTAGAACCACTGTCAGCTAGCCACACACCTGAATTGACATCTTCCAGAATATTAGCTTGGAGGACCAACCCCCAGGCCCGGAGCAGACTTTTCTTTAATGTCCCTTCAGATGCAACCATTTGGAGCCGACTAATGTCTTCCTGCCATCCACTCTCCCCAAGAGCAGGCATCCACTCTCTGATGGTAAGAGCTTTGTTAAAGACCTTCAGTTGTGAAAGACACTCTACGACCAGCTCGTCCTGAAACAATAAAACCCAGGAGAGCCCATTACAGAGGAGAAAAATGGTTCTTTTTAGAAGCCTATTCATGTCTGAAAAAGTTTTTATGTTTCCTCGATGCTTCTACAAACATAAAGTTGGTTTACTCCTGTTGCTCTAAGGATATTTTACAGTAATAAAGTTAAAAGTCTGCTCAACCTTAAGTCTCAAGACTAAGTAAAACAATAACACTTAACAAATCAGTAAACAGTGCTCACTGAACATTCAAAAATTTGCAGGCAGGGCTGAGTCTGCTTGAATGGCAGTGCCCACATTCCAAGAGAGCTTCAAAAGAGGTCAAACCTTTGTGTTTACAACATGCTTCCAAATTGTACCTTAAATGGGAAGGGTCGTCCCAGGAACTTCTGCAACTTCTTTATACCTGCGAATCCACCAGTTGGGCTCTCCAAGCAATTCTGAATATGTTCTGAAACAGTCTGAACCTCTCTGTAGTATCTTTAGCAGAGGAGATAAGGGGGTAGAATGGAGGTGAGTAAAGGGGGAAGTGCTGGATATTAAGGGGCACTGTGTATACTTTATACTAGATTTACATTCACCGACAAGTCAAGGAGGGAGCAAACCAAAGTAAGAAGAAACACATTTCCTTCCCAAACATCAATCCTGTAGATACTGACACTGTTTCTCTAAATATGAGTCTTACTTGTCTTCATGGTTCATCAGGAGTTGGGGGATCCGACAGATCAAATGTTTTAAAACCCAGTGCCAGTGAAGGGCGAGCAAGGCCAGGCCCGAGGCATCTACTTTTACTGTGTCGGCCACAGTCCAAAACCGGTCACGCCACCGCACAGAACCCAAGATCTAAAAACAAAGCAAATCAAGACGGCTCACAAACATTTCACAGTAAAGGACACAAAACACAGACGTCAATCGTTCACCAATACGCAACATATACATGAAGATCTACCATTTGACTGGAATATTTTTAGGGATATTAAGGCAGTCAGAGAGGCAAAGATCTTTCGTCCTATTACTGGAAGTTCAGAGCTATTGGGGAAAATACAATCACTGGGTCATGTGGTAAGTGTACACCCAATGTTATAAGAAATCACAACTTGCTTTACAAAGAAGTTGCACTATTTTGAATCCCAACCAGCAGTGTAGGTGGGTTTCAGTTTTTAACCTTAGCCATTCTGGTGAGTGGAACTGCACTGTGGTTTCAATTTACATCTTGATAACTAATGATACAGAAAATTTTCCAAGTTCTCAGTGGGTATTCATTATCTTCTGAGAAGCATCTATTCAAATTCTCTTGCTCCTTTTTAAAACTGGGCTATTACTTTGGTTTAAACAATTTATATACAATTTATAAACGATGTCTCCTAGTGTTTTTATTTTCTTAAAGCTGTCTATTAAGAACCATTTTTAATTTTGGCAAAATTGAATTCATCAATTTTTCTTTTTTGAAGAATGCCCTGAAATCTTTGTCTATCCTCAAGCTGTGAATGTTTTCTATGTCTTCTTTTAGAGGTTTATTAACTTTAGCTTTTAGACATAGCTCTATAATCCATTCTGATGTTAACTTTTCTGACATAAGGCAGGGGTAAAGGCTCATATTTATAATACCAATATCTAGTTTTTTCATCACCATTTGTTAAACAGCTGTTTTCGTCATTAAATTAATTCACCATATGTTAATATTTGAGGGTCTATTTCTGAATTCTCTTTTATTTCATTAGTCTATGTCTATCCTTATGACAATAACTACTGTTTTCATTAATGTAGTATTCTAATGCAAAAATCAGGTACTCTGAGTTTCCAACATTGCTGTTCTTCTAATTATGTATTTTTATGGCAAAGTAGCCTACAGATTAGTGATAATCTTTCCAGTTTTATAATGTCAAAGCTATTTTCATAATAATATCATATTATTTGTCCTCTCTATTATGGTGACATCGGCACTGATGGTACCAAAAAAAAGGGCAGGGGCTGGAGTAGCGGACAAACTCTGATTGGGTGTCTGGCAAACAGGGTGTAGAAAATGAATGAAATCAATCTGTCAATTCAAGAAAAGCAAGATTGCCAAAAATAAAACTCAAAAACTTTTAAGCAAAGCTCAGAACTCAGAAAAACTAAGAGCTTGACAAATTCCCAAAACTTAAAGATTTTCTGATGAAGTCTGTGGTAATTTTTCAAGAGCATGACTTAATTTATACTGGAAAATGAAATGTGCCAACATTTGGAAGATCTGATAACTCACTTAACAATACTTTCCAAATTACCAATGCACAAGCTGGAAATATACACGAGGGTAATATGCAAGGATAAAGTCCACCCAAAGCGATGCCAGGCCAGTGAATTTTAACACATGGCAAGATTGCTATTTTTTCAAATTCCACATAAGTAACCTTTATAAAACTATCACTTGTCAAGCTGTGGTATAGGATCAAAGGATATCCACAATTACATGTGAATGTTTATTAAACTATCCTTCACTTTCTAAGCTCTTAACAACATGAAACAGAGGTCAGCTTCTCTTCACGAACTTCAACCCATACAACATACCGTAAGAGAGCAAATCAGGGACAGGTGTGAGAAACCGGCTTTCATTCTGTTAAGCCAGACATGAAGAGATTTGCAGAAATGTAACATAGTTCCATTCTTAATTTTTGTTTTGGAAAATGGTTGGTTTTTTCATTAAAAATGTTATTCATGTTAACATGAATTTGTTACTGGGTTTTTAAACAGACTAACACATAATTTTTTACATTTCTCAGATTTATTTCCTAATACAGTATATATACATGTAACCACATAAGCAAAAGTTCTCTGAGATTTGGGGATGGGGAGGAGGGAGGGGGTCTTGAGACTAAAAAGTTTA
The DNA here is from genome assembly GCA_006410875.1 of Neotragus pygmaeus. Classification (NCBI taxonomy): domain Eukaryota; kingdom Metazoa; phylum Chordata; class Mammalia; order Artiodactyla; family Bovidae; genus Neotragus; species Neotragus pygmaeus. Next base: position 643,661 of record SJYV01042900.1, on the reverse strand, counting down.
AGACATACAATTCTAATTTATCACAATTACTGGAATGATCTGGATTCAATCCCAATTTAGTCCACATCAGTTGTCCACTTAGTGACAATCATGTCTAAGAAGGCTTAAGTAAACTAAAATATAACTGTTAAAATTATGATTTTTAGCAACAAGTGGATGGACAAATAAGTTATAGTATGTATACATTCAATGGACTATTGGCAATAAAAAGAAATCAGTTGAGACACAAAACAATATGGATGTATCTCAAAATGATTTTAAATGAAAGTGGACAGATAAAAACAATATAAAATGCCAGAAATAGAAATATAAAAGCAATATAAAATGCTGTAGTAACAGAAAACAGATCTATAGATACCTGCTAGAGGTGGAGGGCAGAAAAAAGGAAGAGAAAACAGAAGACGAAAGGTTTGAGGGTGATGGATGGGTTCACTGTCATGATTGTAGTAATGGTGTCACACATATACACCGGTCAAAACATAAATTTGCACACTTTAAACACGTACGATTTATTATCTGAATTACACTCTAATATAGCTTTAAATTATGTGTATCTATTTAAATTCACAAGAACAATTTCTCAAATAATATTGGACACATGGCTATACTGAAGTTAGCTGTTCCCCTAAAAATCTTTGTGCCAAGAAGTATGTCACTTAAAAGAAAAACAGGTACATCTCCTCACCTCGTTAACACCGGCATCAGACACCATGCCCTGAGAGGACTGTACCCAGAGTAGGATTAACGCATCGCAAAGCTCAAAGAAAGCAGCAAGATTGACCACGATTTCATGGGGCAGGCTGTGACAGCTCTCTGGATCTTAGAGTTGGTATAAATAAGAACACTCGATCAGTTTTAATTCTGTAGACATTTTCAAAATTAACAGCAGTCTAGAACTTAACATTACCCTCAGTACAAAGGGCAAGGTCAAAGTTGAAAGCAAATCTTTGCCTATTAAGTTAGCAAGTTAGGCATGTATATATAAAGATGTTCATGTCTCAATTTTTTAAAAAAAGCATTTGTTTAAATACAAAACAAATTCTAAGATATTACATATATGACCAGATGGATAGATAACAGGAAGATAAGATATAAATGAATCTCTACTATTAACAGCAGCTACTGCAGGAGTAAACTTTTTCCGTTTTTATGCTTCTATCAGTTTGAATATTTTCCAAGAAATACCATTATCTTTTCAATTGAGAAAAAAAAAAAAAGGAAGGAGGAAGAAAAGAACCCATAACCAAATGCTTATGAGCTCTTACTTTTCAGCCAAGAGACCAGGTCTGAAGCTCTGGCTCTGCTACTTGCTAGAGATGTGACCGAGAGCATCTCTGTGCCTCCCTTTCCTCACTCAAGAGACTCACCTCAAGGTGGCCAAGTAAATAAATAAATGAGAGCAAGGACATGTAAAAAGGACTTAGTCAAAGATACTGAGTAAAGGAAGATGTCAAAATCAGGCCACCAAATCAAAAGGAATCAGCAGCATGGCAGCACCTGCGGCACCTCTCTCACCACCAGGAACATCACGCAGCCAGACGTGTAGCAGAAGACGGTAAAAGCAACATCCCTACCTTTATGGAATTCAAAGGACATTCTCAAAACACTGTTTCTTGACTTTTTGCCACCAACAGAAACCAAATTTGCTTCAGTAAAAATCTGTTTTTCCCGGTCGAAATATATGACGGTCCTGAAATGAGATTCCATAATTAACAAATAATGATCAGTTCATAATACTTATCATAGCCTCTACCTGCTGAATCCTAAGAACACTTGGAACATCAGTTTCCNTTTGCTTCAGTAAAAATCTGTTTTTCCCGGTCGAAATATATGACGGTCCTGAAATGAGATTCCATAATTAACAAATAATGATCAGTTCATAATACTTATCATAGCCTCTACCTGCTGAATCCTAAGAACCCTTGGAACATCAGTTTCCCTCAGTGTGTCACTTGCTTCAGGCTCCGCAAATTCTGGATTAGAGAGATGGGCAGTGACAAAGACGACACCTAAGCCGGCGGGGAGGAAGGCAGCGGGCTCGGTAAACTGCCCGGTCCCACTGGGTTGCTCCGCCATGGTCTGACAAGCTGCACTGTGGACTCCTGACACTGGCCATCATAGGGAATTCCCTGGCAGTTTAGTGGCGGGGACTCGGCGCTTTCACTGCTATGACCCAGGTTCGATCCCTGGTCAGCGAACTAAGATCTCGAAAGCCTCTCAGTGCAGCAACCCCCCACCCAAAAAACCCCAAACCAGCCATTATATAATTAATCCACAATGTTAGAAGTTACTGGGGGAGGAGGATGAGGGAGCTGCTGGGGGGAAGGAACAAGGGGCCCTCTGAGGTGTTACTATGTATCACACGAGCCAGTTCACTTTGTGAAAATTCATCAAAAGGATATACAGTCATCATTAGTAGCACTTTTCTGTAATGGATGTTATACCTCAGTTACAAAATTATTTCTCTAAATCTCTTACACTGATGGGACAATTAAAACGTATTACTGGTCATTGCATTAAACAGTGAGGAATGACTTGTAAAACAATTATGTAAATTTATACTACATGTGACTATGTACGTACACCTTCACCATGTGATGGGACAAGATGGTTGAGGAAAGAACTTGTGAAAATGCAGAAGCTATTGGAAATCACACAGAAAACAGCGGAAACACAGCTATCCTGTGATAAAAGATTAATCATAAAACAAATCCCACTACTGAAACTTCCCAGTCTATCTATTAATAAGCACCCTGTTAAATTATTAAGAATCTGCCAATTCAAAGGCACTAGGACATCACAGTCAGAATGACTTTTCACTGTGTATTGAGCTTGAAGGAGAGGTGGTAACAAAGGTAATCACGTCAGATGCTCAGCACTCCTCAGATTCAGAAAATTAAATACACATAAACTATATTTGTGGGTTTGATCCCTGAGTTGGGAAGATCCCCTGGGAAAAGAAATTGCAACCCACTCCAGTATTCCTGCCTGGGAAAATTACATGGACAGAGGAGCCTGGTGGGCTACACTCCATGGGGTCACAAAAGAGTCAGGCATGACTCAGCCACTAAACAACAATTTGTGGAGTCACAGGGTACAGTGAGGCAAACAGTGCCCACAATGGTAGGCTTCACCTACTTGTTTGCAACAGACTCTAAAAGGGCAAAGAGCTGCTCAGGCTGGTCTGTCTGTGGGTCAAAGTCCATTGCATTTCTGATGATGTCCACAGCCTGCATGTTCCATCGGGGATCCAGAGGGATCACGGATTCATCTGGTTTAAGGAACAAAAGAAAAGGTAGAATGCTGGAGTTAAACTCCCTATCTGGCAAGTTTCACTGTTTTACTTTGATCACATAGGATAGTCTTGCTGGGGAAGAGAAATGGAAATGGTTCAATCCGTGACAGTTCCAAAACCAATACCTTCACTTGCTCAGGTCCCATTACTGGTTGGAAAAGAATTCATGGACTCAGTTACCCAATCTCTTGCCATTAACCACAAGAAAACTAACTTCCAAGGCAGAAAATGAAGGGACACACCTCAGTAATTTGCCTTTAATAAGAAAAACAACTCAAGATTATTTTGCTTAAAACCCATTTCTTTATAATCACAGGATATGCTGCTGCCACCTCTGCTCCTTTGGCTCAAACTTGGTTTCAAACTTTCTCTGTGCAGCAGCAGCCATCAGGCTCTGACCTGTTCCAGAGGTGGAGATTCCAGTGGAAGGAGGTATGACGAAATGATGGGAATGTTCATCTGAGAGTGACTGGGTGGCTCAGTGGAGTGCTTCAAGCTCTAAAGGCATCCACAATACAGCAGACTAACAAATAAATGCCTACTGTGAATAGCAAGGTACAGTGGAGGGGACCAATATCCCAAAACCTAGCAAGACTACATGATCCAGAGCTACTCAGCTGAAAAGGAAAAGGAAGATGAGCCAATCGGTGGGCAAGCCAAGGCTGCTGCAAAGGGAATCTACCATTCTACTCTAGAACTGTGTTCCCAAAGACCACAGTTCCTTCATGAATGGAAAGCCATAATTCAGTTCAGCCAATCTGACTCTGACATTAGTTTTCTCTATCATTTGATTTCTGCCCAACCATCTACCCCACACCTTTAGTGTACACAAGGTAGTCATATGTATACATGAGATTAGATAGTTTGGATGGCTATTCCTTTTATCATTGTGTTTTGTTTTGTAACTTTGAACTGAAGACTTTATAACTTCATCATTAAGGTTTTCTGAAGAAACTGAATGTGTACTATTTTACCTTCATCTCAAAAGAGATCACAGTTTAATACATCACAGACTACTCTAAGTTGAAGGGGCCCCAAAAGAATGAATTTGATTCCCTTATTTTTTTCAAACAAAGGCAGCTGGTATGAATGATGGACCCAGAATCAAGAAGCCAGTTTGTGGCCAAGTTGGGACCAGAGCCCAGGCTTCCAACCCCTGCGCTCTTCCCACTACACTACGGCATCATCCTTTATCAGAAACTGGAGAATCATACACAGTTCTGAAAAAAGAAGCAGCAGAATATGCATCTGGATACTCTGAGTCTTCTTTTAAAAACTGTTACAAGTGGGAGCTCTGACAGATCTTTTCCCCAAGAACTCAATGGACAAGAGTGCTGAGAGAAATCAAGGCAGGTACAGTACCTGTTACATTTGGTTGTAATATTTTGATGACATTACTGACCCCAGAAGAGAGAGAATTTGAGTAAAAATTCCTAAGAGCTGCAGCACTGGCTTCCAAATGAATCTTTATCGACTCTGTGGAGGAAGGAGAAGCAGATGTTAGTTACCATCTAGAGTAGTGCTGGCCATTCAAGCTTTCTGTTCTGCAGCTGCTGTCACAGTGTTATGTTTTGGTAGCTACCTGTGTCTAGCAGCTATCACACAGGAGAAAGCAGATGAGAATATGTATCCAACTTCCCTCTACACATATTTACATATCACATGTACCACCCAATAATACACACATACACTGGCTTATCTACAAATTCTCCTAGAGTAGAAAAACTCATATAAACTCAATTACTTTAGTCAACAAGTTCTACCCACAAATTCTTGTACTTTAAAACCTTTAAAGCTACTTGGAATGAAAAACGTACAAAGAAATTAAGAATGATCATTTAGACCACTGGAACGAAAGTAAGATTAGAATCTTATGTACTTTTATGGGAAGTAAATTTACCAAAAGCAACCCTTTTCCAGAAAGAATGCATGTGCAACAGAGTAAGTACAGAAAAAAAAAAAAAGCAAGCTGTTCAAAAACTTTAAAGTAACATAATACAGTACATTTTCCTTCCGGATTTGAAAGAAGGCTGGACAGATCCTAAAATATTGAGGTTTACATGGGGAAGTTTCTCTCGGGGAACATCTAGGGTAGATGTGTACCTTAATGTTTTAACAATTAAATAAACAATAATGCTAAGTCATAAACATCCTGTTAGGAGCTTCCCCAGATGTAATTTTAACTGTGTAGTTGAAGAGAAAACAACTGCTGAGCTATGAAAGCAGGGTATGTGTATATAAGTTCCCTCATTACACAAATTAAGCTTCTTGACTCACCAAGCCCCTGTGGCATATTCTTGGCTAAATGATAAAGCCATTTAACTCTAAGCATCCAGTCTTGATTGGTTGCTCTTTCTATGAGCAATTTAACAGCCACAGCCAGAGCATCTGGTTCATCAATCCAGTAAGCATCCACTTCAACTGAAGTGAACTTTAAGTTCTCCGGGTGGGAGGACTGCATAATTTTCTCTAAGTCTGGCAAAGTAAGAGGCTGAATCCTGAAATTCATTACAATAGACAAAGTTAGTATTAGGGTTAAATCTTCATTTCATATTTCCAAGAACCAAGACAAGTAACTGTATAATTAATCTATCATAGAGTTAACAGGGAATATATAAGTTCCCTCCAAAGAAGAAAAATCAAAACATGTACCTATAATAATTAATAAATAGGGAGCAATATCACAACAAACAATGAAACTATGTGGAAAATGATCACATAACATTACGGTCAAATATACTGGGTCGTGACCATGACCATCTAAAAAAAGAGAGATGGAGAAAGAGAGGGGAGGAGGAAAGCAGGCAGGAAGGGAGGGAGGGAGGAAAAGTCAAGAGAGACACACACAAGCTTAAGGCTCTGCTCACCTTGCCCAGTTGCTTGTTTTCATGCTCAGCCTGTTGAGACAATACGCTAAGATCTGCCCGTCGCCTCGGACTTTAGAGAGGTGAGAATCTTCTGTAGTGAAGAGAGCCGAGGGCAGAGAATCTGGCCACAGCCCCAAGGCAAGAAGGGAGCTGCCCCAGGTTTCGTGTGCTTGCAGCAAAGAAACATGTTTCTCTAGGAGAGCCTGCACGAGCTGGTGGGAGACAGAAACACATGGTGTACGGTCCCCAAGACACAGTGCTCTTATCGAAAACTAGTGGAGTAATGGCGGTCTTCTAGGCTCCCTGTGAGCCTGTCAACAGTCAAGACACATCTCTCAATACACAACATGACAAAATTTCACTTTTTCTGCTGAAAGGCAAGTTTCAAGGCATATTAAATCACATTTACGCTATTTTCCAGAAAAGTGCCTGGATACCAGATCTGTTACAGTATAACTGCAGGTGAGCTCTCTAAGGCCATTAAAGTTGCTGCCAGCAGAGTATCCTCCCACCTCCTGTAGTGCTGTACTGCAGAAAGCGGTGTCAGACACCTCACAGTACCTGCTGGTTTGCTGGGGAAGCCTGGGAGCGGACATATGCTTCCCAGCACGCTTTAGAAAATGCGCTGTCTAAGCTCAGGCCTCGCTGCAGATACTGCACCATGAGTGAGGCTGTCCGAATGAGGTTCGACACCGAGGACGCTGGAGAAGCTGTAAAGAAGAAATGGTGCCATCCATAAGCAACAGACTCTGCAAAGTCTCCAGAGAAAATGGACAGATTTCATCTTCACATCAAACTTCCACCCGGGCACTTATCTCAGAAAGCCTTCCAAGTGGACTCCAGGGGGCTCCCGAGTGAACTCAGTGAACCTGCGAGAACAATCATTCACATTCGTTCCCTGCTAGCCTGCCTCCCCCACTCCCTCTCAGGGAGCAGCACATTGTGAGCAAGTGACCAGATGACTTAAACATGATAGAGCCTGGCCATATATACCCTAGACCTAAAGCTGATACACTGAGAGGGACAAAATGAACATGGAACCAAAAAGCACCATGGGCTTTGAAATCCAACTCGGTTGTCATTATTAACTGTGTGGCTTTCCCAAGTTACTCAACTTCTCTCAGTCTCATCTGTAAAATGGACACAGCTTGCAGAACTAATATGAGGCTTAAATAAGCAGCCAACATTGTACCTAACTGCCCTTTCTTGTATCTTTGGACATTTAGAAGAAGTAATACCTGGAATTGTTTTAAACAATTCCAAGTTCCCTCTTTATTCAGCCTTCAAGAAATTCAGTGATGACCGTGTAAGATTTTCAGGACAACCTTTACCAATCTCAGTGTCAAAAGTAATATTCTTCCAAGTGTGGGCCTCTGACTACATGCCTCAGAATTCCCTGGGAAGCTTCTTGATATGGTGATTCCTGTGGCTCACTCAGACTGGCGGAACCCAATGCCTTGGCAGACAGGGGCAGGAGGAGTGTAGCCAGTATATCTGTATTATTAATAGGCTTTCTAGGTCATTTCCATCTCTATGTACACTAAATGCAAGAACTCCTAGACTAGCAGTCAAGTGGAATGACGTGAATTTCTAGAGGAATAAACCCTGCAGAAGCCTGGAAGTCAAGCATCTTACCTATAACAGCACTTCGGGTCTCTGAGTGCAAAGCCAAAAGGGTGTCACACACACTGTCCCCTACCAACCCAAGGCTGTGCAGTAGGACTTTCAGATCTAGGTCATCTGGGATGCTCCCGTCCCCGTCTCCTGAAATGTAGATTTCAAGTCCACGATTCCTCATAGCTCGGGATATTTCTCCATGAACAGGATCCATTGAGAGAAAAAGTCTAGTAGTACAAGCAATTCAAAGAGGGGGAAAAAGATGTCAAAATCTCAGTGCAACCAACAGTGTAGCTCTGCAGCACCTGGCAAGGGCAAAGTATATGTGGCTCGTCATCAGGAGCTGGACACCGCTGGCTCAACTCACAGATGCTGTCTTCATCTGCATTCTATCCTCTAGTTCCAAGTGCATCAGTACAGCAAGTCAGCTTCTCTTTCTAAGGAACTAAGGATTGTGTATCCACCTTGAGTACTGAGGGCTGTAAAATTCTTACTCTCAGATATTCCCCAAATCAGCCAGTGCTAATGCATCATTCTAACTCATCTACAGAGAGAACAAAAAACAGGAGTGTATTCTCCAGAAACACTTAGCTTCAGAGTAGTCGGTGTCCATCAACTTCTACATCTAGCTCACCCTTACCCCCAGAACTCAACAGCTGATTCCTGCTGTTCCCTCCTTGCACCAAACCTGCTTCTTTGCCAGTTTTCCCCTTTTTTCAATGAATAGCACCCCATTTACCTCATTACTCTAGCCAGAACCGTAGGTGCTATCATTGCTTCTTCTTCTTCTTAACCCACAAGCCCATCAGCAAGACCCACTGATCTGACTGCCCTAGTGTAAGCCATCATTTTGTGCATGAACTACTGCAAAAGGCTTTTAATGGGTCTCCCTGCTTCCATCCTTCACCACCAACCCTAGGCAGGGACCTCATCTTTCTGCTGACTTTACAAATGTAAAGAGGCCCTAATACATGGCCACCTCTGATATCCAGGTTGAGACTTTGAGGCAGGAATACCTGAAATTGGGATGTGGTGTTACGGTGGGAGTGGATCCATCGATCATTCCTCTCTCACTAACAGTGAGGACACCTCCAGGTTCCAACAAAGCATTCAAACGATCCAGCACTGACGGGCTGCACAGAGAGAACCCAAATGGTGGATAGGCCTGAGTTCCACACTGACCGCTGCCCTGGCTCAGGCCTCTTGCTCCTCCTGACCCACCCCCAACCCCCAGACAGAATTAAGATCTCTTAGTTGATCAATACCCTTTTTCACTCCCTGAAGGCACACAGCCTAGAAAGTCATAAACCTAACTGGATTTTAATTGAGCACATTCTGAAAATGTTCAGAATGTAGAGAAGCCCATCCTCTGACCTGTACTGCACTGTGTAGGCACAGCAGCTTCATGCTTGTCCTTTTCCTTATATTAGAATCAAGTGGTACAATTAGAATGCACATTTACTAAATGTCTGCTCTGTTATCAGATCCTCCATTATAAAAATCTGTACTTCAGAATGACCCTAACAAAAGGAAGTTTTCTGAGGTTAAATGAAAACATGTAACTCAAAGGAAGTTTTAATTGGAAAAAATAATCCAATTTCATTAGCCTTCAGTTCAGCTCTAAACTATCTGCTAGAAGGAAAATCTTGCAGCTAATGACCAACTACCATTGTTCACCACAGGGAAAGTCTATAGAATATAGCAGAGGATGTGCTTATAGTTAAGAAAACAGTGGAGCTTCTCCACCTGGGTTTCTACTTTGACAAGCATATCCCAAACTTCAGTCAGACCCACTCATGATTGAACAGAAGGTCCTTACTTGCAGAAGTTAACATTGTCCATCAAAAGCCAATCTCCAGACTTCAGGGCCTGAACCAACATGCTGTCAACCCATTCAAACGTGCCACGGCTGTGGCCGCTGGCTGACTGCATAAGCTTCAACCCAAAGCTTCGGAACTCCTCCACAAGTTTGGCAAACTCTGAAATGCCACAGTCATAGCACTTAATTTCAAACCAGGGCAATAAAAACAAACAAAATAAAAAACTAAGAGCTTATTAAAAGAAGGCTGGAAATGTATGGCTCAGTTCTTAAAAGTTTCATAATAAGGTAAACAAAGGGATTTTTGTTTTTGTTTCAACAAGTAAGAAAATTAGGTTTGGGGATAGAAACTACTTCTTAAAGGCTTTCTGAATGAATGGCTATATAAGAGTTGACTCAAGGGTGATGGAGAAGGTAAATAATCTTTATCTGTTTTAATTTCTCAAATGGCAGAAGGATAAAGCCTCCTACTTATTACTGCATTTATACCATATGAAAGTGCTATAAGTTTGCACAATGTAATTAATATCATCAAACCAGGCTTCCTTTATAATGACCACATCATATACAGTAACAACTGGTATTTACTCTACAGTTTATATAGCCCTTTCCTGGAAAAATTTCAATTAGTCTTCCTTATTAGAAATTGATTCTAACCCTTTTTCGTATCACAAGGTAATATATTTCTGCTTCTAGCCATGAAGGATTAACAAGGTTTAGAGTTAACGTGACAGTGTCAACAACTAGAAAGGTGATAAACTATATGAATCACAACTACTTTCAGACACTGGAAAACAGACAGCACAGAACTGTGACACCTAAGGGAAGGAGGCTCTATAATAGACTGGCTTTCGGCCTGAAAGTAATTTCCAGATAGCAAAGAAGGGAGAGGAGACTCAAACAGATCCCGAGATCTTACTGACCTGAGGACACAAACTGAAATTCAGGGAGATGGAGGCAACCTGAATGAGAGGCAGGATACTCAAAAGGAAAAAGTTATTCAAGGAAAGGGCGCCAGAAATCCAGAAAGAGGTCCCTGGGCCTTTGGCTCAATAATAATCTCCACGTGCAAGGGAAGGCTGAAATTCCATGTGTAAAAAATTCCAAGGAAAGAACTATTACTGGGGAGCTGTGAACTGAACAATTCCCAGAGTTCACACAGGGCTGAATAACACTCCAGTTCCCACTAATCAAAGCGGAGACCCCATGGAACACATAGGACCTTCAGAAGAGATTACATAGGGCCACGCCTCAAGAGGGGAGCTAATTTGACTTAGCATGCATACAAGAGTCCCTAAACTCTTAACATCTAGGTGGGACTTCTAGGTGGCCCTAATAAAAAAGAACACGCCTGCATATAAGAGATGCAGGTTCAACCCCTGGGTAGGGAAGATATCCTGAAGAAGGAAATGGAAACTCACTCCAGTATTCTTGCCTGGAAAATCCTTTGGACAGAGGAGCCTGGTGGGCTACAGTCCAAGGGGTTGCAAAGAGTTGGACACGACTTAGCTAAGATGACTCTTCTTAGCACAAGAGTCAACAGTGACTTAGCACGTAAAGGATACTCTGGCCCTGACCTTAAACAGTTTAATAACAAGCTTGAAAAGATAAAAATGATCCAAAAGCAACTCAACATCCTTACCCACCACTCAAAGAAACCCTCAGAACACCAAAACACAGCACTCACAACTTGAATAAAAATGTCCAGAATCTAATAAACATGACTAGACATATTTTCTGGCTTTTTAAAGTCACTAGGTGCTACATTCTGATGTCAATAGAGCTATTATAAAATATTCACTATATATAAAGATTTTAAGGTAAAGTATGAAACACCTAGAATATATTTTTAAAGTTATACATGTTTATCACAGAAACATTAAAATATAGTTTAAAAAAAGAAGCTATTTTCAATCAAAAATAAAATAGTAGTAGACAAGTTTTACAGCCAGCCTTTTAGACTCTATTGATATCCCTAAAAAATTACTCACTATGAAAGTAAATCCAGTAAAAGCAGTATTGAGAATGGGCTGTGAGAACTTACCCTAGATATTTAAATTTTAACTGACTTACGAAAGAAATATATACACACCAGATTTCAGGTTTTGAAGTCAGAGAGGCTGGAACCAAAAGCGAGTCCAAACACATCATAACAAGAAGACACTGGGGCAGGTTAACCTCTATGAGCATTTATTTCCCCATGTACAAAATGGAGTTATCTTTCCTTGTAATGTGGTGTTGTGAGGGTCAAAAGTAAATATATTTTATATAGTGTCCTATACTCGGCAGGAATTCAATGGTGAGTTTACAATCTCTAGCAGTTAAAGAATATAAAGTGATATGGGGGGTGGGTCTAGTCACTAAGTCGTATCCGACCCTTGCGACCTTGTAGACTGTATCCTGTCAGGCTCTTCCGTCCATGAGATTTTGCAGGCAAGAATACCAGAGTGGGTTGCCATTTCCTTCTCCAGGGGGATCTTCCCAATCTAGAGTTTGAACCCTGGTCTCCTGCACTGCAGGCAGATTCTTACTGACTGAGCTACCAGTGAAGCTATAAAATAGTGATATATGACTTCATTAAATATATCTAATAATTAATTTGAATGAATGAGTAAAGAATTTCAAATTCAAATGGTGAGTCTGAATCGGAACATGATAGATCAAATCAGTAATGAAATTACTGTCTTAACTAAGAAAGTAAACGATTTGACCCAGAGCCACGGATACAGTGTTGATGCAGCTAAAAGAGGGGTGGTCATTTCTTCATCCCTAGGGAATCCACTATTCCTAGGGAATAACTAAGGATTCCTTAGGAATAACCTCGTATGAGCAGGTTTTGGAAATAAACGATGGCAATCTTAGTGACAGGCTTCAACTTTTAATCAAGTCTCCCCTACCAGCCAAAAAGCTGCACTACAAGATGAGAGCTGAATGCTTCCAGATCAACTGAGGAATTTCTTTCACCTTCTATACAAAATGAATAAATACATCCAAGCTATTAATTTAGACTTCTATTCTTCAGTTTAAAAATACTCAATTTTTTGAGAAATTATTAATAAGTTTAAAAAGCAGGCTGACAAAAAATAAAACCAGATTTATATGTGGTTGATTACTTACAAAATAAGTCAAACTAAGTAATCAATTTCTTTACTTTGCTTAGGATCACCAATTCTTAATAGCTTACATCAGCTTCACTTTACTTTCTAGGAAACTTTCTATTTCTAAACCTTGATTGTTAATAATCTAATCATCCAATTCATTTTAAAAGTTGTGGACATTGCAAATACAAATGTATTACCTGTGGGTGGACATGCTATGGGCAATGCCAAGTGACTGATACACACACCCAAAGAGACATACCTGCCTTGGAGTAGGAGTTGATTTTGTTGTTGAGTCTCTGCATAAGCAGCAACACTGCTTCCAGCTTGTTGACAATCTCCATCGTGACACCTTTACCACCTTCCCCAAGACACCTGGGCTTATACGTCAGAAGGAAATGACTCCAGGCTCGCAGCACTACCTCTGCGTCGTCGGCACTGACAAGGAGGCTGTCCCTTACCAGGGCCCTGACTGTGCCCTCCACCTTCTCAAGGAGCTGCCTCCATGGCCGGATAAGATCAACCTGCAATTTCCAGAGCACATGAATGCAGCATAGCCAATGGCCACTGCTACCGTAGCAACCCCAACACAGAAGACCACACCGTTTAGTGCCCTGCCTAAACATACAGGGGCAGATCAGTTACCTGCTCAAATCCACCCAGAAGCTCCGTAGTGTCCATTGCACTGTTCACGGCCATGATCTTCAAAGTATGACCAGTAAGGTGTGCCAGGAGCTGAACCAAGCTGGTCTTGCCCACTGAGGCTGGCCCCACGAGGATGACCATCCAGCTCATTTGTACACACTTCATAACTGACTCCAGTGACTGTAAAGACTGGTGCAGGAGCGACAGGGGACGGCAGGTCGGTGGAGGAACATAGCTGCCACGGGAAAGCACTGAGTAGCCGAGCTGAAAAAGACAGCCCAGCAAGATTTCACAGGTGTGCCTGGAGTGGGAGCCGAAGCCAGAGAGGACTGTGGAAGAGCATCAGCCTATCTGCCTCACCTGAACATCATAGGGAGTGATGTGCAACAGCCTGGTTCCCATGTACGGGTTGGAATTCGAATTAAACACATCCTTGAACACAGCAATGACCTAAAGGAAGATGATGATAAAATCAAAATGCAAATCATTACGTCAAATTCTGGGCCAAACCTTCCAGAATAAACACTAGTAAATATGAACAGCAATATGAAAATCACAATATTGTGAGTTACTACCCTTTTGAATTTTCCTATTAAAAAAGATTGCATTTATTTAATTCTTCAGAAGGAAATAAATAGAAGCTCAAGAAAAGAGCAATAATCTCAAATTATGAGATTCCAGAGAGAATATACCATAAATTAAAACAGAGCCATGGAAACTACGGCAGATCTCAAAATAAAATATTAATTTGTTTTCAAGAAGGTAGAAGACAGAAGCATGAAGTTTATGGAGAACAATGGCCATCATTTCCTGATACCTGCCATGTGCCAAACATTATATTAGGTGCTTTAATTGATTACTTCTGATCCAAATACCCTCTCAAAATATTTCTATTTCCATTCTATGGATATAGCAATTATATTCACACAAGTTATGTGATTTGCTCATAGATGGTAACTGAATTTAAATATAAGCCTGTCTGACTGGTAAAGCACTGTTATTCCTCTAAATATTTATGCAGAAAAGCATTATTTCTGTATTTACATTTATTTGTCCCTTTCTTAGCAGCAAGACTGTTTAAAAACTTTTTGCTAATAGTATTCTTTCTTGCATTTCTTTTAAAAATCTAAAAGATGAGGATGTATAAAAATCACTAATTTAGCCCACAGCAGCAGCAAAGATTCCTGCCACCCAAAGTATTTACGATAAGCAGTGCATTCAAACAAAATAGCAATACTCATACTAATCAATGTACACTGGAGTGAAAATGAAAACAATAAAGAAAAAGACATAATGAGTGTTAAACACTAAGAGTCGAAAAGCAGCACAGAAGAAAATGCTCCCTCCTGGGTCTGGGTGATTTTTGACCTTATATTTCACTCTAAAGCATACCACCTCCTCTCTCTGATGCTATACCAGAGTTAAAAACTACAAATTACTTTTACAACCTTTCTCCTTCTAGTATTTTTCTTAACTTTTCTTTTCCTCTCAGAAAACATTTGGTCAATTAAAACAACTGAACTGAAGGAGTGGGAGAAACCTTCCACACCCTACAGTAACTCATCATCTGACCAACATCAATTACTCAACACCGGCCAGTCTGGCCACAGTTACTACACTAGAGTAAGTTGATAAAGAAATTAAAAAACCAACTGATGATAGGTGAATTATATAAAGTTGCATTAATTAAAAAAAAATGAACTGAATATTTTGTCCTAGTATAAAGACTGAAAATCACTTGCATGTTAGCACATGAGTTGTTGATGCTGAGCTGGATTCTGGATACCACATAAACAAGGGTCCGTGCTCTCAGCAGCACAATCTAAGTGTCTGAAAGCCACATGTGCCATGGACAGCCACATCTTCATATTTCTGTTTCTAACTCACATGAATTTGTAAACTACTTTGTCACTTTGCTTGTGAGCAACTGTGATACAGTAGCAGAAATAGCAAGCAAAGTGGAAAGGTCTGGGCTGGAGAGCTGGCTCTGCCACTCAAAACACAGAGACTCCATGACTGAGCCTTGGATCCTTGTCTGTAAGAGGTCATGACAGCGTTTCCTAACTTCAGCTTTTGTGAAATTTTCCATGAACTGCATTTTAAATACCACAAAGCAAAATGCATCCATTATTACAGTTTACTAAGCGAGGAACTCTGGTGTTATTTTCTCCTTATGAAGGGGTACTTTTTACTTTCATTTAGATACAGAATATCTTCCCTTTTATCTATTTATACTTTCTAGTTTAAGTATTTTGCAATTTGACATTTATTTAAAGGTAGAAAACCCTCCTCTTCTACTTGTTATCACCTCTCTCCTCCTGCTTCTCATCTTTGTGCCTGGAACCAAGGTGATGAGGACCAAGCCTTTATTATTGCAAGGTGATACTGTTTAAGAAGATAAGCAATCATGGCAATGTAGATAGGTAAGCAAACTGTGTTCTCTAAAGCAAACTACACTATGAGACTCTAAGACAGATGAAGTTTTTGTTTCTGCCCTTAATTTCTAAATTTCCAAGCCGCATTACTGAGTTTGGTACTGTTGACGCAGGTACAGCCTTTCAGGGAGAAATCAAAGAAACACAAAGAGCAAGCATGAAACTCACCTTTTCTTTATCTTCCTTGGTTCTCATTCTCTCACCATAGACCAAAAACACATGCTGACCAGGATCGTAACACCCGGGGGACTGGTCAACTAGCATCAACTGACACCAGCGGAAAAGGTCACGGAGGTTGAATTCCCAGGGTCCTCCTATTTGCCCCCATTTCTTCTCAACGGTCACTTCATGATCAATCTGAAAAGAAAACACCCTTACTGGGAAGCACCTCCCACCGCTCGGGACTGCGTTAAGTACTATCAACGCAGTGCAAGTGCACACATAATCTGAAACAGATTAACAGGCTGGACCCAGATGTCTCCTCCCGACCCAGGCTTCTCGATGCTAGGAATACCCTGTAAGCCTTATAAAAATGATACATGCAACAGACCTGAATTACTGTAACTCTCAAATGAGTAGCTTGCTTTCCACTAGGAACTTTTAGAGTTCTATATGATTTATCTCAGTTGCAGAGACTAGGAATGAGGTAGGTATTCCATATTGAGAAAACAGTGATTCAAATAAGCCAGAAATATAAAGAACAATTAATGTACATAGGTACTTACTTGGTTGTTGAAAGCAACCATTTTTTTAACAATATTTTTGTCAATGGCTGGAAACAGGGTACTGGCAATGAACTCCATGTCTATTACTGTAAGGGGATCCACAAAGACCTAGAAAATCCAAAAATAACATGAGAAAAACGCCACCATTTCTCCTTACCAAACATGACTGCCATGACGTACGCAGTATTTTTATTTAATACCAAAGGAACAATGCCTTAGAAATACATATATCTCAGTTACAGAAATTTCTTTTCTTGCATTCTCAGGGTATGGAATCATATAAAATCTTTGAAATACAGAGCTGAGGGTTTTCTTGTTAGCTTCATTCTAATGGTTTAGAGAAAGATACCTGCAATTAATATTTTAAGAATATTTGTAATTTTAATCTATTATGTAAAATTCTCTCAAATATCTAGATGGTAAGTATACAACATTCATTTTTAAATTTGATCAACTTCTCAACAGTTTTGAAATTTTTCATATAAACTTCTTAAGAGATATTAGTAAAGTCTTAATCACCAAGAAAGGAACATTAAAGCTAACATCTAGAGGCATTTCCAAGCCACTACTTTGAAAAAAGATGTTAAAATAAGTTTATGTACACACACACACACACATAGACTGCTGTGGCAATAAAAAAAGATACAACTATTAACGGTGATTAACTTTGGTATGGAAAATATTGGATTTTTTATTCTTCATGGTAGTTTTTTGTACTTTTCTGAGATTAATGCACTATTTTTATTATAAAATAATTTTTAAATGTTCTAACAGACACTTAAAAAGATTGGCCTTAATCCTTGGGCACAGTAATAGAATCCTCAAGATGGTGGTGATCTTGCCTTCCTCCAACTGATAACACACTGGGTCCTCTTAAACCTAAGATAAAGGACTCACACCAGGAGAGAAAAGATGACAGCAATCAGTCACACTAACAGCCATCACATCCAGACATGAAATCGAGAAGTAGACTATTACACTGAGCCTGTCTCATCCTCCTAGTGGGCACCCTCATAGCTATTATTACCCCTGGGACCACCTTTGGTTTTTGGGCAACAGTAAATCTTACCTGAGTGAATCTATTTAGGAAAGACCTGGGCAAGCCCTTCCTTCCACCTCCTTGTCTAAAAGGATTTTGACAGCCAAAAATCTTGGTTTTCTCATGCTGCACTTGAAAGCTCATTCCTAACTCAGGAACATAGATTTCTCCTCGGTGGTCAAAACAAGCATTGAGTCCTTCCAAGACTGATTGAGAAGCCAAGTTAAGCTATTTGGAGAAAACAGTGCATATTTATTTTATATGCTATTCAGCTAGAACAAAAAACACAGGAATAATACACATGAAAAGTAGTCTTATCTTCAACAGGGACAGGGACAGAGTTCAAACAACACTGGTAACACTGTGTTTGTTAAGCTGAAATGACATGTATTCAGTCTACTATTAATATTTCATCTATATGTTAGAGAAATTTGGGGTGTATAAAATAGCAATAGTTTTTAAGTAAACTGAATAGTCAGACTAAATTCTTTAAAAGCAGTTAAATTAGTCTCAAAAATTAGGCTGTATCTGTTACCTGCTCCTATATTGGCCTCCTTTATAAATTATAGCTTACCAATACAAAGATATCTCATGCTTAAATATCTGGGAATTTTTAAAAGAAGAAGCTAGCTAGCACTTTACATAGTTAAATAAATAAGTAAACATCCTTTCACGATCAAGTAAATCTGAATAAAATCTCCAAACAGTTTTCAAAGTCATGATATAAACCACATAATGTGGATCTAAGATGCCAACAGTTTTGTGAATAACAAGTATGAGGATTTGTGTGTGTCCCAGAAATGAAAAGAGCTGAACGGAGCTAACCTCAGCTGAGTTAGAGCTCAGGGATGTGAAGTATTGGTGGTTTTTAGATAACATGGAAAAACTCAACTGTGAAATGTGAATCAATAAAATGCAAATGGGCCAAGAATCAGATTATATTAGAATTTCAAGTGCCACATTTACACAAGCACTCAAAGCACAAACTCTGCTATATACCCTCATACGGGTCAAGTTCTAAAGCTGCTCTTACATAATGACTTCAAGCCCAGGTTGCCTGGCAGTCCCTACATGCATTTCCACAAAATATGATTCCGTCAACAGTCTCAAGCTTTGAAACTAGGCATTTTTTTTTTTTTTTTTCTGGTTAATGGTTATCCTATCACGTTATCTTTCACCAAAAATTCAGCGGGGGGTGGGAGGGAAGAGTGGGGAGACCGGCAAATCTTTCCCTCTCTTTAATCTCTTCTCAAGATGAGTAGGAAGCAGCTCAGTAAAAAGGAATCCCATGGCAGTCCTGTCACTGCAGACTCAATGGGGTATGAATCTAGGAAACCTGTTGGGGCCTGTGTCAGAAACGATCTGTGGTACTTTCATCACTAATTATCATTTAACCTGCACCAATACTTGCTCACCCTTTCCTGAACACACCAAAGTAACTCAGTTCTTTGGGCCACCACCTTAAATTTTTTATTCTGTGCATCACATCTCCCTTCTCTAGCTGCCTGTCAGTTATAGAGACCCAGCACTTACGTGTCTCATGGTGCACTCTATTCCTCTGGTCACTAATCTAACCCCGACCTGCACGTGTAACACTGCCTTCTCACCCTGTTTTGTGTGGCTCTTCCTACTATAACCTTCTCCAACCTTTCGGCTGAAATGAAGTGGTCTGGCACTATTTGTAAACTATGTTTATCTCTGAAAATAAATAGAAACACAGCAAGCCTACCACAGACTAGGGAATAAAACTAGTGAAGAGGTACTATTTTTCTGGAGGCTAGTTCACAAAAGTAGGAGAGTCTGTAGGTGACATGCAGAGGGGCTTCTGTAAGTGCTTTTCTGATTTTCCTTACTCATAAATGAAACCACAGAGGATTCTTCTCATTGGAGAATTTGTCTTTACTAGCCAACAACGTGATCTGGTGCAAAATGCCCTCAAGTTATGCAAACTCTGCCCTGCTCCTCACATGTCTGATCCTATCTGCTGGCCTGAGGGGCTGTCCTCTCACCTCATCCAACACCACCCAATGGCCTGCCTTCAGGGCTGCCAGCAAGGGGCCATCACGCCAGGCAAACTCTCCTCCCTTGCCACCCTCAACAGGCAGATCAGCTCCAAACAGGTCTGTGATGTCCTAGGAGAAGAAAAAGAAGCGAGGGAAAGCCAATATTATATAAAAAATTAACTAGATCCCAAGACCCCAAATCTAAAATGATACTTAGGCCTCACGCCACTTCTTATATGCCCAACAGAAAACTAATCAGTTTCACAATCAGGAGCCCAGGAGCACCTCCTCATCACAGCACTCTAAGGATCTATCAACTAGAGTCCTAGGTAACAGTTTTCAACTTTGGCTGTGCTTGGAGACAAACTGGTGAGCTTAAAAACCACCAACACAGTGCCTAGGCTCTGTTCCCAGACCCTATCCCAAAAGATTCTAATTTGTCATCTCTGTCCCCTAGTTTCATAAGACTGTTTAAAGGTCATTTTACCTGTAATTAATTCCTTTAGAAAGGACAAAGACAAACAGGTTATATTACGATAAATACCAAAGTGGGTGATTTTATCTCAAAACAGAGTTAGAGTAAAGCATCTAGAGAGACTAATACTACAGGTGTCATCTATTAATGAACACGGAGGGAGAATAAGGTTTGCAGATCATGTTGCTGCGATCTTCATCAGCATGAAATATTTCGGGCTCTGATAACTTCATAATTATTTCTGACTAGGAAACACTATAATGGATAAAGATATCACTCCCTATACTTATCCCCATCAGCTGCAGCACGATGAGGCTTACCGTCTGCTCTGACAAGTTGATTCGGACAAGCGTGTTGCCGGAAGCCCTGGCTAAGGCTCCCACCAAGCTGGTCTTGCCCACACCAGGGGAGCCCTCTAGTAGGATGGGTTTGTTCAGTTTTGTAGCTCTTAAGAGCCTCTGGGCATTCATAGCTGTGGTGCCTGCACTGAGTGCATAGTCGGTGATATTATTCCTATGCAAGAGAGGGCCTGAAGTGGAGAAAAGTCACATATAAGCTGGACATCACACAAAATCACATATATATATATATATATATATATCTACTGGAGATTAGAAAAATCCACCAAGTAGACTGTCAGTCAGTGAAGTACCATCTGTGGTGAAAATGCTTAACCTTATTTCAATATATTTCCTCACTTCTGGGTTCACAAAGTGCCTTCCAACAACAACCAGCAGCATACTTTTTTCATCTGTGATGACACTTATGTCTACACACAGGTCAGAACTGCAAGCATGCATCTTTGCATATTTCCTTTCACAACCTATACCTGGAATCACTACTCCGTGTGCTTGTACAATTTACCCTGTACTTGTATTTTCCTAAAACTCAAGCAGAATCTAGGCATACAGGCCAGATGGTTCCACATAAACAATTTCATTCAAGATTTTAAGCCACCAGATAATTCAGGACGGATCTTGTAGCTGAAGTGCAGGACTAATAACAGTCTTATAGAGCTTAATATTTATGCACTATGTCTTCTGGAAGAAGTTTCAGACTGGTATATCAGTTTGGAGTGGAGCTAGAAAAACATTTATCTTCTCAGCTATGAGAGCAGAAGCAAGGACTATCCAAGTCCCAAGCCACAGGCACTCAGCTCCTACATGAGAGAACTGAATACCACTATGATGGCTTTGGGAAGGGATCTAATAGCTAGATCACAAAACAGTACCACTGATGAGGGAGAGGGAAAGGGGCAATGTTCTTCAGCCAGGAAGCTGGGTTGGTTTAGTTCATCACTGAACCCCCACAATTCTGTGTATTCTTGGAGCCCAACAATTATTAACACAGAGAGGAAGGAGGGACAAGAATTAAGTCGCTCAGTCGTGTCCGATTCTTTGTGACCCCGTGGACTGTAGCCCACCAGGCTTCTCTGTCATGGGATTCTCCAGGCAAGAATACTGGAGTGGGTTGCCATTTCCTTCTCCAGAAATGACTCTGCTAGAGAAGCAATAATCCAAAAATTTATGAGTATCCTGAAAAGGTATCTAATATAACTACTTTACTTAAATATTTGACAGAGGCAATCTAACAAGAGCAAGGATTATAACTTAAATCCACTTGCATTTCCACTTAACCACTCATTTACTCATCCATCTCTCATTTTCTGAATGTCTATGATGGTTAGGCTACATGACAGATGCCAGGGACAGGAAGGTGAGTGACATAATGCCTGCCCTCAAGGGTACACAAAACTGTTTTTGTAAAAGGTGATAAGGTTCTATGGTTGAAACATTATGGGCTGAATCACCACTTTAGGAAAGGTCTTATTTTGAGCACTAATACAAGAATAAGTGCATTTTATGGGACAATTTATTAATATATCAGACGATATTATCTATTTTTGCATGCCAGTTATATATATTTTAACCACCCACACAATAATGATTATACCAAGTCAGATTCTAACTCAGTTTTCTAGTTCCAAAGTAATCATGAGTATGATACACTAAAATTAAAAATCACAATAAAAGTCAACTATCTAGGAACCACAAGAGAATCTTCATTTATTTAAGATCATTCTTACCCCTTGGTATAAAAAATGGATGAATTCCCCACAGGTTATCTAACCCAGTGAATTCTTCGTCTTTGAGTCTGTCATAAATCTTCAATTCATTTTTCTGACTTTCTGTAAGTCGGCCTATCTTGGAAAGTTTCTTGATTAGGAATTTCAGACATTCTCTGCGAGCCAAGAGTGCCGTACCAAACCCAGAGGAAGTTACCCCTGGAAGAAAGAGGATCAGTCCATCAAATGACAGCAGGGTACCAAGTTTTACAACCGTGAAGAGGAGTTCTAGGTGAACGACAATAGCCAATGTAAGCAGCCCTAAGAAGTGTGACTCCCTGCTCCCCCAAAACCATCAGGTCATCAATTCAACAGCAGCTTATTCAGTAAGCACTCCAGTAACGCCATGATAAACTAGCCTGGAGAAGAGAGCAACCAGTATGGTACTACTTTTACTCATGTGGGCTTGTATTTCGAATTTTCATGGCTGAAAAAAATATTACATTTAATAAACTGTAGTAAACTTAAAACTACAGGATTCCAGCCAATTAACTCTAAATGATTGTGTTAAGAAATACGATGTTAAATTCTTCAAGAGCATGACCAGCAGTCTTCTATCAGAATCACTATTGCGTGCTTACTAAATCCCTGGTCTGTAAGCAGTGAAAAGTTTTCTCCACTCTTTTATAACAATTGCCTCCCAAAGAGAGTAAAATGAGAATCACCGTGAGTCCTGGAAATGTTAACATAAATCTGCACACAGCCCCCGGCTCAGAGGTCTGGGCCTGCTCCATCTCATGGCCCCCTCCAGCCTAACCCCTTGTTCTCACCAGCCCACATACCTGAGCCGATTCCATCTATGTACACTAGGCACGCGGCGTGGACAAAAGACGTCACCGTGGAGATGGTCTCCTGTCTTTTCAAAGCAGCTTCCTCCCCCATCGTGTTCATGAAGTTGACCCAGGACAGGATATCTCTGATACTGACCACACACCTTCGACCAAACTCCTGGTGGGTCAGCCAGTCAATGAAATCCAGCATCACCTCAGCTATGTCAGCCCCTAAGACACAAGGAAGCACAGAGGTTTGGAAGACCTATTTAGGAAGACTCCAGAACGGGGCTTTGCAACCTGGGGCCCATAGATGGTCTTTTTCTAAGAAAAAGAGGTCCACAGCTTTAAACACATTTCCATAGGGTTCAATGAACAGCATTCTACCCCTACCCCAAAACAAACAAAAAACCAGAAAGAAAACTTGAAAATTAAAGTCTTTAAGAACGTGCCCTGAAAACTGCTCCAAGAAATAAAGTATTCATAAATGTCAGTCTCAAAGAAGCAGATATCCTTTCACGTTCTTTAAGAAAGAGGGGAAAGTGATCCAGACACTACTTGGATTAGGGCTTGTATTAAGGCTCAGACCAGATCTAGGTCCTAAATTTAGTCTGTTTGATGTCAAGAATATGGATACATCAAGGCAATCAAGGCTCAATTAACAGAGAGAGGGGAAAAAAAAGATGTTTTGGCTCTTACTGAATATTCTAAGAATTGTTAAACCTAGATTATAAGTATATGGTAGCTTTTAAAATACTATTCTATTTCATTTATGTTTGAGAATTTTCATAATAAAAAGAAGTTTTAAAGTGAAATAATACATTAGCTGACAACTACTGAAAAAACACAGCTGAAAATTCTATAACATTTTCCAAAGTTGGTAATCACTAAAATTTAAACCACATTTTCCTGGGAATTACATGGTGGTTCAGTGATTGATCCCTGGTTGGGGAACTAGGATCCCACAAGCCACATGGCACAGCCAAGTAAAAAAAAACCTGTATTTATTTCCCTTATTTTTAGCCAACAATTATATATTTTATAATAACCAATCTTAGTATAAAGATAGCCAAAGGGTGAAACCATCAGAAAGCTAAACTTTAGTAACCCTGGTGCAGGAGCGATACTTTAGTAGAAGGTACTAGGCTAAAATTTTCCTTAGATCTATTCGTTCCCATTTCTCCTTAGAACATACCATATGCACATACTACTAATGTCCTACTCTCCTCGTTCCAACACACAACTTCTCTGCCCCACTACCACCCCACACACCTGAATACTCTCACCTTTATGATCTGTTCTACCCAGAGATAATCCTGGACGAAGATTACGGCGGATGATCTGAATTAAATCTTCACGCCTTGTGCTTTGAGGGCACCATATTTCCGTAAAGCGGTTTCTTAAGGCAGGAGATAGCTACAAAGAACACAAATTTTAGTGTGAATATCTGTGAGCAAAGTTAGAAAACAAATCTTTTGAATGTTGGCTGCAAATCTGTCAAGTACCCAGAGCTTCTTTTCTTACCTCTTCTATTATCTATAATTTATTGAACACCTATTTGTCCTGGCTCCTAACACATGTCATCTCATTAATCTCCACCACACTCTCTAAACTCATATTCCCACCACTTTCTTTATAATCATGGCAGAGAACTTCAAGGTCTCATGGAGTCTGTGCTCCAAGGAGGATTCCAGCCCCAGTAGATGACTCCTAAATCCCAACCCCTTCCCCAAAGCAGAGGCCCTTCCCTTTACTTTCCCTTCAGCTACTTTAACCAGTGGTTTAGAAAAAGTAAATGCTATCCTCCCATAGGGGAGAGCTGTCTGAAGTAGAGGGAGAAAACTTGGATATGGCTCAAAGGGAGTGAAAAGGTAAAGAGGTGAATATTTACTGCCTATATGACAATGAACAGTTTAGTGCTCCAGCCTCAAGAGCCTTTGCCTCAGTCTGGATTCTCTTACCCTTCCCCTAAGTCAGATAACCCCCATTCACAACAGTGCACCAATGATTTCCTTTTACGGGACAACTGGATCAACATCATACTTTTGTCTACCCGGCTGAGCACAGCAGGACCACATGCTGCTCGGCACCATCCTGGCTCAGCCAGGCCCCAGTTCCAGGATCCCAACTCTGCCTGAAGTAAGGCATGCAAACCAAAAGGCAGCTTTCCCTTCGGTAAAAGTTGGCAATCTCTGTCCAAAAAAACACAAGCAAACCTGCCAGGCAAGTTAACACACACAACTTTGAAATCAGATCTTTCTGTGTTATTTCCACTTGCCAAGAAGCCTATTTTCATATTTTGTTTGAAACTGTGACGTATTTTATTTCTTCTCAGTACATTTCTCGAAGCACAGCGATCATCTTCTTTCTCATACTACTGAGGAAAAATAGGTCTCAAAAACCAATTTCACATTCCAGGGGCCCACCAAGTTACTGAGAATCTTAATGGCTTTTACTCCTGATCAATCTGCTTCTCCTCACCATGCTGACCAACAATCAGCCCACCCCTCCCTCCTAAACTGAACAGACCAGGGTCCCAGACACAATGCAGACTTCCCACTGAAAGGCTTCACGAGCCTGAGAGCCACGGGGTTCGGGGCGCTCCAAGCTACCTGGACCCTCACACCACTTTCCTAACAGAAGACACTGCCCTCACCCTCTCCTTTACCAACAGTTTGAGGGTGACCCACACAACCCCTGAGACAACTGATTCGCTCCTCCTGCAAAACCAGGACAGGATCCCGGCTTCCACTGCTTTCGTGCCACTTTAAAATTACTCATATCCCCACCCCCATGTTTAGCAGAGTAGACTCTAGGAGCAGAACCTGAGAATAAACTTCAGTTTCAACTCTTCTCATCCATAAAACTAGCATAATAACTTCCACACACAGCTCCCATGAAAATCTGTTACAGTAACACATGTAGAAAGCCAGGCAAAGTGATTGAAACAATGAAATTTCACGCACATACAAAAAGGGAAATGTCAAGTAAGGAAGTGTTTTATGTTAGAATTATTTTTCAACCTTATAATGACTCTGAAATATCGTTCTGGATTTTTTGCTTTTAATTCAGCTTCTACGCAGCATAAAATTCTAGATGAATTTTTACATACTATATTTGTGGGTGCCAGTGAGCTGAGGTCAAAAGGCAGAAAAAAATGATGCTTTAACAACCGTTTTACCTCTTTTTTTCCAAAGTCACCCCCAGGGTTCATGGTTGCCAAGATACGGAATTTCTTCCCAGCTGTCAACAGCTCTACCTCATTATCCTTGTCCTCAAGGTTGCCTTTTTCAGCTAATAGGAGAGTCTTTTCCACTTCAAGGACACTGGAAGAAAAATTGGAGAATTTAAGATTAGAAAAGGCTTCTGTATTCTCTTTTGTGGTCACAGAGTTCTTAAAAAAGAAAATAAAATCATCTTCTCTGCTGAGCTTTCACTT
Source organism: Neotragus pygmaeus (assembly GCA_006410875.1). Lineage (NCBI taxonomy): Eukaryota > Metazoa > Chordata > Mammalia > Artiodactyla > Bovidae > Neotragus > Neotragus pygmaeus. The sequence continues at coordinate 617,309 of SJYV01042900.1, read as the reverse complement.
TAGTTAATGGTCTCCTATGACAAACTTCAAAATTTTTTTTACTAGTTATCCTAATTCCTGTGTCATGGAACAACAGTTCTGATCAAAAGGAAAAGAATTCTTTTTTCTACTTTAAGCCCTGTTAAGACATTTGTTTTAAAAATGGGTGATTTGTTTTAAAAATGCAAAGATTCACGGCAGCATTATTTATAAGTGGAGGAAACAACCCAAATACCATCCAGATGTGAGTGAAAAAAAAATCCAGTACTATCAACATAGTGAAGTACTATTAGCAATACAAAGGAGCACACTAATGATGCAGGGTACACCCACGGATGGACCTCCAAACACTGATGCAAAGTGACAGAAGAGACGACTTATATGCAATGTCTCGACAGGAAGAAGATTAACAGTTTCCTGGAGCATGAGGGAGCATCAAATATAAACTGTAACTGCAAAGTACGAGTCCTCCTGGGATGATGGAAGTGTAAACTAGATTGTGGTGGTGGCAAAACTCAGTAAATTTGCTAAAACTTATTGAATTATACATTTAAAACAGGTACATGTCATGATGTGTACACTACATCTCAATCAAGAAAAACAGTTAATCATCAAGCTCCATACTGATCTGAGGTCTTTTGTCTCGTTATTCTGCTATGTCCATTTATCCTACTTTTAGTAATACATTTTTCTTCTATCTCATGATTGAATATGTACTTTAAACAAACAATGCTTTATTTTTCTAAACATGTGACCAATCTGCTGAATCTTAAGGTCTCAATGACTGTTGCATCTTACTATTTTCACTGCACAACAAGACCTTCTGTTTTGGTAATTCCTGGTCAGCAGCAATTTTGTTTTATTGGTGCTTTGTATCTGCCAAAGAGTCATGACAGACGGTTGGTTCCCATAGTGGCTACTGCTTTCAGTGGATTTTGTCAGGTGAACCACCCTCACTTCCAGTGCAATCGCTGCTGGCACTCAGTCATCAAGGGTCCATCCATCAGGACACATAGGGTGGCCAAGATGTCCTGCCTTGGTTGCCAGGGCTTCATTCTACCGGACAGGATATTCCTGAAATCTCATGCATATTTTTCTTGTCATTTAAAAAATTTCTGGAAGCCATGTTCCCAAAAGGCGGGTTCACTTCGGGTTTTACTTTTCTTGTCCTGCCTAAAGTCTTTCACAGTCCAAAAAGCAGCTTTCTGTAAGTTTATTGAAGGCTTTAAGAAAATCCTTAAACTGCTTTATCAGATTTTGGTACTCGTGCAGCCATATTCTTTGGGAATGTTCATTTGTCACCTTTTCTGATGCATGAGTTTCCTTTCTCTTCTGGAAAATCAGCAGTCCAACCTTTGCTTAAATGTTTCCAGAGAGGCTTGATTTCTTACTTAAGCACAGGCTCTCACATCCAACACCAATATGAGGCTGGGGGCTGTGCAGCCAGTCAGGTCTGAGTGGAGGGTAAGGGTCCTGTCCTGGGGTACTGAGAGGCCCTACAGCAATAACACCTAGCATTTTGACTCTACTGAAAAAAAAAAAAATCAATGGCCATGTAACGATTTGCCTTAAAAAAGGATTCTAACTTGGACTCATTTGTTTTAGCCCTAGCATCCCATAGTCCCATCTTTATTAACAGCTAAATAGAAGAACTAGGTCTCTTAAAGAAGCAACTGAGTGCTAAAGCCTAAAAGAGCAATTGCTCACCATTGTTTTCAAACATTTTCAACAGGCTTATAAAGAACATTACCATGCACAAGGATTAGTATCTGTAAAACCCAGACCAGCAAAAGCATCAAACACAGGGCAAACCTCTTACACATGTGTACCTGTTGAGTCTTTCCAGGACAGAGTCATCAGCCAGCGAGATCTCATCTAAGAGGAAAAAGCCGTCCTCCTTCATGGCCAGAACCAAAGGCCCATCATGCCACTCGAAGAGTCGTGATGTGTCACGTTCCTCCTACAATTTGGAAAAGAAGAGGGTTAACTTAAAGAGTAGGTAGCTCCACAAGACAATACACACGTAGCCAACACATATCCTCTGGTGAAAGGGTCCTTCTGCAGAAAATATATGTCAAGGAACAAGAAGCAGAACTTGTGTGACAGGGTGCTCATGGAGCCCCCATGCAGACCAGTGAAAATATGAAGATAAGATATATATCAAACCTGGAATCAAACACCCCACCATGGACAAAAAGCCCACAGCTGACTCCTGCACAGAGCCAACTTCAGTTTTTCAGATGAACAGAACATTATCACTTGCTCTGGACACACCTTGACATTTGGCCTCTGTCTCACCGGCCGCAGCCCCCCCAGGAAGTCTGAGGTCTCCATGTGTAAGTGGCAGTTGACTGAGTATAATTTCTGATTTGCCAAGGCTGCAAACACCTGACAGATGGTAGTTTTCCCACACCTGTGAGACACACACCAGATTAGCAAGGAGAGCGAATTTCAAATACACCTCCACAAACACCCCAAGCAGCAAGAGAGAGGATCCCTGGGGAGAGCCTCACCAAAGCCACAGAGACTGCTGGTCAACACAGGGCCTCTGCCCTCTGCCTCAGAGAGCCCTTCCCCCAAACACCAGCACCCTACTGACTCTCTCATCCAGAAGGGCAAGTGCTGCATGAACTCTGTGGAACAGAACCCTGTCTCTTGACTTTACCCCGTGTCTCCGACCAGCAGCACTGGTTCACTGAATTCCAACGCTCTTCCCACCAGCATCGCCAGTCGCCGCATGCCCTCGGTCCACACGATGTGGCTGAACTTAGATTCCAAGGTGGATATCGGAGTAGACAATTTACCTGTCAAAGGCAGAGTACACGTTTAGGTTCTAATATGAGTACAACTCAATTTTTTTTCCTTGGGATATGATGGCCTACTCACTCAGCAATTTTAGGACATTTTCTTTGGAGAAGAGCGATTGAGGACATAATTTTTTCTTGAAATGTTTCTCAAGGACTTCTTGAATCACAACCACCTCCTCCTGCTTCCTGACTCGGCCTGCCAGAAGCATAAAACCTTGGGGGGGAAAAAAAAAAGGAACCGTTGAGTGTTAATACCAAGGAATGCTGAGAGTATGGAGCATTAGCTGCTGTGAAGAGGAAACCTGAAGACCTACTTTGGAAAACAAAGAGACCCTACTACAACTAACTGTTCACTCCATCAACATGACCTCTAAGTAAATCTAACACAAATGAACTTGTGGGCATTAAAAGACATTCCAGAATGTTGAGAGCAGCTTTGTTTCTAATAGCTAAAAAGTAGAAATGATCCCCATGCCCATCAACAAGAGAATGGATAAACATATGATATCTCCACACACTGGGTTACAACACAGTAATAATTTAAAAGGAATGAAGTCCTGATACACAAAACAGCATGGTTGAATCTCACATTAGGTTGAGTGAAAATTCACCAGACACAAGAGCACACATTGCATGATACTGTTTAGACCAAGCGGAAGCTCAGGCAGAATCTATCACTGGTGACAGATGTCTGAGGAGTGGTCACCTCCAGGAATTACGACTGGCAAGAGCCATGAAGGAATCTTCCGAGGAAGTATTAATAGAAATATCCTAAATCTTAGCTGAGGTGGTGATTTACATATGTATATCCACATATATAAAAACATATTGAGCTTTATATGAAATAATATAGCACCTCCCCCATTTCACTGTTACATGTTGTTATACCTTGGTGGAAAAAAAATAATGTTCCTCCCTCTATTCTTTACCAGTTAAGAAGAGCAAATGCAACTCTCACGGGTTAGTTTTATTTCTTCTCCATGCTTATTCAGCTCAGTCACTCAGTCGTGTCCGATTCTTTGTGACCCCAAGAACTGCAGCACGCCAGGNCTAAACAGCTAACAATCTGATATTTCTGCCTCTCATTTATGTTATATCAAAATCAAAAAAGAGGACTTTCCCAGTGGTATAGTGTATAGGAATCCACCTGCCAAGGCAGGAGACACAGGTTCAATCCCTGGTCTTGGAGGATCCCACCTGCTGTGGAGCAACTAAGTCCACACACCACAACTCCCGGGTCCGTGCTCTAGAGCCCCCGCGCCTAGAGCCTGTGCTCCCAAGTAAGGGAAGCCGCTGCAATGAGCCCGTGCACCACAACCAAGAGAAGCCCCTGCTCACTGCAGCTAGAGAGGCCTGCACACAGCAACAAAGACAGTGCGAAGCCAAGTAAGTGAAAGTGGAGAGAAAGATGAGAAAAAACCTACCTGCTTCAGCAGACTTTTTACGTTGCCAGAGACAATGTGTTGACAAATAAGCTTCTGAACCATTGGGTGTGATGCCCTGTCAAGTTGTGTTAAGAAACCCAAACAAAAGCCCTAGAAAAAAACACAAATATACACAACAGTAGTTATCCTTCTGCAATAAGAGGCCAGCTTATTCCAAGAACACAATTCAACCTCTCGAGTGGTGTTGGTGCACAAAACAACTTTTACACGTGGTACAACGGTAGAAGGCGGCGGATGGTTAGGTGAGAGTTCCGGGATGAAACATCCTGGGCTAGTCTGACTGAAGCACACACAGAGCAGGCACCTGCATCCCCGTGCCTCCCTCCCCAGGGCATGCCCGCCCCCCAAGCTCCCCGCCACACAGACTGTACACAGACCTCATAGAGCGACCGCTGGATGTTGCCACATGGATTGGAAGCTGCAAATCGCAGGGCCCTACACAGAGTCCGAAGGCTGTAGTGAGGTCTGTGGCCCGTCCCGTCCACCAATTTTGTTCCAGACTCTTTCCTCACAGCGGTGTAGAAGCTACAAAGAGAATGCAGCTCGGATTTATTTCAGTAACCAATAAGTGTTATTATTTTGCTGTTGTTCCTGTTTCTTCTACAGAAGGGCCAAGAGTCATTTTTATAGATTAAGTGGCCAAGCTTACATAAAATTTACCATCAAAAATAATAAAATGAAGATGGATCAGTTTCCTTCAGGATGGAAAGAGGAGAGGTTGAGAAATCTCTCACTCTTAAGGAAAAGACAGGGAGATTTAAGAGGTACTTAGCAAGAATCTTTTGAATCCTAACACAGGGTTCCAGAGTTGGCTTTAATATGAGAGTCAAGTGAAACCCACTCTAGTGGTGATGGCCAAGCACACAGAAAACAAAAGTGGAGTTTTTTAGAGTCTACAAATATGGCTATAACCAACAATGACAAAGTTGTAAAAAGACTGATAATCGGTGACCACGTCTATTTTCATTACCACATTCTTTAGAAGTTCAGAAGATGACAAGATGAAAGAAATTTCAGATGGAAACATCAAATGCAAAACTCAAAAATTCATGATAATTCATAAGCAGAGACCACAAAATCAATTGTAACCAAGTGTGTCAGAGATAAAACTCAGGTTCTTGCCCAAATGGGATCTGGCTTGCCTCTTTTCAATCTAGCTAGATATCCTTTCTTTTGTAGAAAGAATCTACATTCCAGTGTGAGTTTTTATATATGGAACATGAACCTCTTGTACTATCAACACTTATAAGAGCCACACTGCTTTATCTCCAGCTTTCTGAATATCTGTACTATTTCTTGGCTAACAAAACTCAGATTTTAAAATGTGGTGTGATAAACCATTCCAAAACCCTTTGACAAATGTTTCCTTGACTAATCTATTTAAAACAGGGCTCCACGTCTTATTTTCTAACTGACATTTTATGTGTTATTTTTCTTCACTCATCACAACCAAAAATAACAGTACATCTCTCTTTATCGGTTATCTNAAAATGTGGTGTGATAAACCATTCCAAAACCCTTTGACAAATGTTTCCTTGACTAATCTATTTAAAACAGGGCTCCACGTCTTATTTTCTAACTGACATTTTATGTGTTATTTTTCTTCACTCATCACAACCAAAAATAACAGTACATCTCTCTTTATCGGTTATCTTCACCTGCAAAATTAAAGCTCCATGAAAAGAACAAAGATTCTGTTTTATTTACAGCTGTACTCCTAGCACCTAAGCAACTCAATAACTATTTGTATTTAAAGAAGAAAAAAGGAACAAACCACAAAAAGCAAAGTAAAACACAATCTAATTTCAAAACCTTCACGTAATGTATGTTTTATTTTAGAGGACACAGAGAAAATTAAGTGACATGCCCCAGATGACAGAATTAGTTTGACAGAGCCAGCACTAGAATCCAGAGTGTCTGATACAGAGACTATGCCCTCTCTAAATGGCATGCAAAAAAGGGGAACGAGACACAAAAGCACCAAGCCATACTACCACTCTACAGATCATTCAGCTAAGCCCTATTAATTCCAAATCAGACCCAATCAATTATATCAAGCTTTGCCCACTGCTATGGCTAACATGCACACTGCACAAAGGATTTCACCAAGGCAAATCAAAATACTATTTATATCTCCTCAAAGAATTTGAATCCTCCAAGGACTTAAAACTCTCAGCTGTGAATACAGAAGTAATTAGGAGAGTAATATCTGTTACATATTTTCACAGGCAGTGATTTATAAGCTCTGTATGTACTATGTTGGCCAAAAAGTTTGAGTTTATCTCTACCATCTTACAGAAAAACCCAAATGAACTTTTTGGCCAATTCAATAGCTTCTTTAGGAAAATCCAAGGAAGTCCACAGTTTCCAGCTTTAAAAATAAAGTCTAAATAATCCTTCCATCAGTCTTCTCTTGTTAGAAGCAAAAGAAGAAAATTTATATGCATGAGACACATTTTTCTGTTCAGAGGAAAAGTTTATAAAGAGAAACCAGAGAGAACGCACGTTATGATTCCTTGTACTGTGTTCTTATTCACACTCAAGCCTTTCAGATAATCCACAATAAGAATCTGTAAGTCTTCTTTACTTTCTAATTCTTCTACATAAAGTTCTGTGAACCTGTAAGACAAGTATTCCATTATTGCCATATCGAGGAAGCTAATACATCTATCTTAACAAAGAAAAACACAAAAGTTATGTCAACTCATTTTACCCACTTGTAATATGAATTAGGAAAGCCTTTCAACTTGGGATTCAGATTGATCATAACAAAATAGAAAATAATGTAATTGTTACCCAGAATCTACACTATAACTACTACTACTGTGAGATAAAAATCAAACAGCCCTTGCAAAAACAGTTACAAAAATAAGGCTTATTCTTCCTCATTCTCGGGCTTCCCAGGTGGCACAGTGATAAAGAATCTGCCTGCCAATGCAGGAGAAACAGGAGACGCAAGTTTGATCCCTGTGTTGGGAAGATCCCCTGGAGTAGGAAATAGCAACCCCACTCCAGTATTCTTGCCTGGGAAATTCCATAGGCAGAGGAACCTGATGGGCTACAGTCCATGGGGTTGCAAAAGAGTTGAACACGACTGAGTGACTGAACACACATCCTTATTATTCTTAATCTCAGAATGTGTTCTTGATCACAACTACATGTAACAAAAAGTACACACAACAACAATAAAGTCCCCTCAATGTCAAAAATTAATAGTTGTAGCAAAGGAAAATACAACTCATGTTTGATAAAATTTGCCCAAGTTTTCATTATATTATTACTATTTTATTATGTAGGAAGAGATCTAATAAAGTTTTAACACTATTTTAAAACTCAGATTCAACAGGTTACCAACAACAAACAAGTTCATATATCTTTTCCCAGTGCTACATACATAAAAATCTTTCCCCTGTTACTCAGTGTTTAAAGATGAAAACTGAAACTTAATGTCCTTTTACAAATCATTAGCCTGATCCAAAAGGACTCATCGTAGGACGCACTTATGTTGTTATATGAGATATTGTTATTTCCTTATATGAAGGTTTTCTAATAGCCAAAGGGCTATTTGAAGAAGGAAAGATTTTTGTTTTCAACAATATCCATGAGTCATCAAATGGATCAACTAACATTAAATGTCAAATTAACAACCCAAAGGAAGAAATTCCTTAGTGTTCTGGAGTTTTCTGTATTCTTACCACCTATAAAAGAAAAATATGACAAATAAGAAGATTCCTCTATCAGCAGTCAAGAAATTTCAAGCCTTGTTATGAGGGTTGATTATATTACTACTACCAATCAATAAATCAAGAGAACTTAATTTTAAAACGGTCTACAGGTACCAGGCCTTATCCCCTTACCTGTTTCTTATTCCTGGTGGGAGATTTCTTTTGCCTACATCAGTTGCTGGATTCATACATGCAAACAAACGGAAGTCGGGGTGACGAACCAGTGGTTCTGTTAAAAGAAAACTATAACTTCTAAATAACTTGTAACAGTAAGTGATGGGGGAAGACTAACTCCACTGAGCCCCGGGTGAATCACTCTGTCTCAAGGCTCAGCAAGGCTGCTCAACCATCTCTGCCTTTGGTGAAACCCCACTGAAGTCAGTTTCCAGATCTATGTACACAACCTAATTTTAAGCTGCCATTCCATCATCTCTTATGGTGTGGTTGTCCATGCTACTTATGTTTCATCACCTATTCATCACTGTCTATTTTGTCACTGAGTGAGCATGCTTTATTACCCACTATCCAAATGCTTTGACAAATTATTTTATTTTTTTCATTCCTGTAACACCTAACAGTAAGACTCTGCATAAAATTATTATCTACAGAATAAAGAAATCACACTGAGAGGCCCATGCAATCTGCCTAACTGAAGGAACACTACTTTAAAGAGGTCAAAAGGCCTCACGTCAAGTCCAGCCCCAGGAGGATCAAGAGCTACCTGTGTCTCCTCGATCCAGCAGCACCAGAGAGCCAGAGGAGCCTTCAAGCAAACCACTCAGACATTCTAAAGTTTCTGGAGCAGCCAGGTTAATCTCATCCAACAAAATCCACTCTCCTCTCTTCACCGCCTGAGCTAATGTACCCTAGAAGATGAAATCAAATGTCAGGGATCCATTTCAGATGCAGACACACTCACCAACAGCAGTTATGAGAGCAAGGTTAGAGCAGAGGCAAGGGCAAACTGCTCCTGCCTGATAAGCTTATGCCTTGATGCCAATGGTGCCAACTGGCTGCCAGAGCTAAGGTCAAGTTAACTTTTTTCAAATGTCCAAAAAGGTCAAAGAAACATCTTTGAGCCTAAGAGTGAGATGCAATAAACTAGACCACTGCATTATATGGGTGGTGAGGTAAATAAAGATCTACAATGTATTCAGATGTTTAAAAGCATCCAAATGGCTACGAAAAGCAACCAAAATAAACACAGGGTGAGGCTATAAGTAAGTACACCAAGAAAAGATAAACGACCAACAGTGTGCAGTGGCTGTAATACAGAGCCTTCACTGTTTCTGAAGAATGTCAAAACGAACCTCTCCTCCTGATTTTCTCTCTTGAAGTACTATTTTCAAAATCACTGAAAAACAAACCTTATAATCCATTCAATTGACATATCAGAAACTGAACTGTTTCAGTGTTATTTAACTGCTTTATACTTTTGCTTTCACGGTGATCCTAATAAAGAATCTTCTGTAAGTAAAAAAAAAAAACAACAACAAAAAAAGCAGACCAAACGTATGGAACTTCAGTGTCATGCCAAGTCATGAAATAGGAATAAACCCTATTTTGACAGCACTTGATAATTTCATTGGTTATTTTAAAAACAATTATAATAAGATGAAGTGCTGATGCCTAAATTCTCCACAACAACAGATACATGGTTGAGGGACCTCTCTCTCATTAAGACATCATCTCAGGTAAGATTCTTGCATCACACTTAGGGTTAGAGGTCTGAAGACTATCGCAATTTTCTTTAATAAAAATATATAAAAAACTTAAGTCACAAATATTCAATTACGCTGATCCTGCAAGGTCACAGGACAGAAAACAGTACAACTACTCATGCACTGGAATGAAAAATGTAGCGTCACATGAATGGCTCCAAATCCACCTCCCACCCACAAACACAGCTGCTGCTGCTGCTGCTAAGTCGCTTCAGTCGTGTCCGACTCGGTGCGACCCCATAGCCGGAAGCCCACCNGCTGATGCCTAAATTCTCCACAACAACAGATACATGGTTGAGGGACCTCTCTCTCATTAAGACATCATCTCAGGTAAGATTCTTGCATCACACTTAGGGTTAGAGGTCTGAAGACTATCGCAATTTTCTTTAATAAAAATATATAAAAAACTTAAGTCACAAATATTCAATTACGCTGATCCTGCAAGGTCACAGGACAGAAAACAGTACAACTACTCATGCACTGGAATGAAAAATGTAGCGTCACATGAATGGCTCCAAATCCACCTCCCACCCACAAACACAGCTGCTGCTGCTGCTGCTAAGTCGCTTCAGTCGTGTCCGACTCGGTGCGACCCCATAGCCGGAAGCCCACCAGGCTCCCCCGTCCCTATGATTCTCCAGGCAAGAACACTGGAGTGGGTTGCCACTTCCTTCTCCAATGCGTGAAAGTGAAAAGTGAAAGTGAAGTCACTCAGTCGTGTCCAACTCTTAGCGACCCCATGGACTGCAGCCCACCAGGCTCTGCCATCCATGGGATTTTCCAGGCTAGAGTACTAGAGTGGGGTACAAACACAGCTACAAAACAATAAAAAAAATTCACGAATTATCCTCAACTGAAGCTACAAAACAATAAAAAAAATTCACAAATTATCCTCAACTGCATCTTACAAAACAATAATGACAGTGTTCATGAACACTACAATTTTGGGCTTCCCTGGGGGCTCTGTGGAGAAGAGTCCGCCTGCCAATGCAGGAGACACGGGTTTGATCCCTGACCCGGGAAGATCCCACATGCCACAGTGCAACTAAGCCCTTGCACCATAAGTACTGAGCCTGCGAGCCACAGCAACTGAGGCCTTGCAGCTAGAGCTTGTGCTCCACAGCAAGGGAGGCCACCGCGATGTGGAACCCGAGCCCTGCAACTAGAGAAGAGCTCGCATCACTGCAACTTGAGAAAAGCCCGGGCAACAGTGAAGGTCCAGCACAGCCAAAATTAATTAAAATCTTAAATTATATAAAAAAGACTTTATCACATCTATAAAGAGACATTTAACACCTCCCCAAAGAATTTTTTCATTAAGTGTTTACTGTTCTAAACAACAAGCCCTAAAATGTCAACATGAGAAGACAGAACAGTAGCCTCTTTAACTTGCATTTTGCATCAAATCAACATTCCCTTAACCTAAAAAATCAAAGCAAAATACCTCTACAAATGCAAACAATAGGGCATTCTCAGTCATTTTCATCTGTTGCTGGGCATGGTTGAGTCTAAGACCAAATGCTTCCCACCTCTCTTTTAGTAGTGACCCTACAGAAGAATAAAGACAAGAATTAAAAATACATTTTGCATCATAATATATATAACTTAAAACACCACATAATTAACAAAACACACACAAAAATCACATCTTAGAAATGTAAACAATTAAGTCCAAATGCTTACACAATGCCAATCATATGCAGCCACTATATTAGCCAGTTCATTTATATGCATATGCATTAGATAACTCATTTATTCTCACTATTCCCACTTTATAGAAGAAAAAGTAGAGACTAAGCCACCAAAAGCCCCATTCACCGCGGAATCCAGTTTTCTGCAAATAACCTCTTACTGACTTACTGACCACTAAGTGGTACTTGTACATCAACACCACCAACCATTGACTTTCATAGAAATCTTGCTGAACCCCAGGGGCAACAATACTTCAGAATTAGTCATGTTTGCCCTAAGTCCCAGCAATCCCTTAATTTGTACTGCATCATTCTGTCCCAAACTCTTCTCCTAATTCTGCTTGTTAGACTCCAGCCATGACCTCCCACTAGCAGCCTGGGCTGTCACCTACCAGTCTCACTCTCTGTCCCATCCTTGTTGACAGCTGACTTGTGCACATGCTGCATTAGTTTCAGGAGATCTTGCCACCGTTTCTTCCTATAACATGTCTGAATGTGTCCCAAGAACGTAAAGTTTTGCTTCTTCGAAAATGTCTGAACAAAGAGTTCTTCAAATGCCTCCCGTAAAGGCAGCCAAATAAGCTTATGGTCCACTGGCTTGTAACTGAAACAAAAGGCAGATATGTGATTCACAAACTTCTGAAGCCAACAGAAACTGGTACGTATACCTAAGAAAACAGGAATAGGTGCAAGATTTCTTCTACATCAAAATCAGAAACAATAGCAAAACACTTAAAATCTATGTTAAAATTTTAAATTATGATCTATTTTTTCCTCATGTGTTTGAAGGGTCCACACTAAAGGTAATCATTAGATAATCAAATTATGAAAAAATTTGAAATTCCAAACTGGGTAGTGAGAGGCATGTCATTTATTTTACTAACACATTTAAATAATCATCATGTATATTTAATGATAAACCATATTTTATTAAGAGTGACCAAAATGTTTTTGAGATATTTTAGGAAAAAATATAACATCTGAAATTGATTTACTTAAGCATCTTGTACTTACTTTAACATCATGCCTTGTCAATGGTGGAGTGGAGGAAAAGACTGCTCTCAAAGAGATTAAAAATTGGGGGAGGGGGACAGAAAAAAAAAAAAAAATTTTTTTTTTTTAGACATTGCAATGGTTTGTGACCCTCCAAGGCTCAACTATTTATTTCTGAGTATTAAGATTCTCTTTTATTTCTTAGTATTTTATTTTTCTGGTTGGGGAATTAGGGAATTAATTCATTTAAATTAAAATTTAATTTACTACTGGGGACGGGGAGAGGTTAATAAGAGTCAAGAAACACTGCTCTGGCTAGACTTAAGGTAAGTTGTCCAAGCAGCACTCATCATTCTGGAAGATTAGACAAGATCAAGGGTACAGTTTTCTTCAGCCTAGGATACTAAATACTACAATTCAAGGATGACAACCTCAATTCTGTTTCCAAGAAATATATTTGAGAACCGAAACAGTATCAAAATGTTTCAAAACAAGCAAGTACAGTTGGAGAATCATGGATACTATTTACTCACTGGCCTGAAGAGGAACAACGAGACAAGCGAACCCACTGCCCTGAAACTGAGCATCTACATGAAGAGTCTAATTTCAGAGAAAGTATGAGAACTTCACAAACTTCACTTCCCAGTAAGCACTGACCCATTAATTAGTAAAAACATTCCTTTACTCCATTCATACCACTAAGATTTACTGAGCACCTCTAGGGTTTGGCACTGAGTAAACAAGACCCACCAGCTCTTGCCCCTCAGGAGCTTACAATCTAACCAAAAAGACAATAGAGGAAGATACCTACTAGTATAAAATATCAAGTAGAAACTGGTGTGCCAATAGATAAAATGAAAGCAGAGGGGGTGAAAGAATTTTAGTACTTTAGCTGTGATGGTCAGAGGAGGCTGTGTTAAAAGATGGGAATTTGAAGGCAATCAAACCAGAAAGGGTTTGGCTAAGTAAATACCCCTGGGTGGCAGGGGAGGTGACAGAGGAGACAGAAACATGGAGGGCAGTGTGGTTCGCAAGGCAGCAGAGCTGCAGGAGAGAGAGAAGAGCCCTGGAGAGGCGGACTGAAGTCAGTGAGGAAGAGAGTGATGTGATCTGATCACACTATCACAGAATCATGTCCATCTACCAAACAGAAGAGAGGCAGGAGGAGAAGGAAAGATGAAAGCCCTATGCTGGACTAGGCAGAGGACGATGAGCCAGAGTGTCAACAGTGGAATGTTGAGAAATTAAGCAAAATACAAATGCTATTTAAATAAAATAGCTAGTCTTACAGATGAGGGAATAAATGGGATCCAAAGCTAACTGAGGCAGCAGAGTAATGATTAAGAAGGTAGATGCTCAGGCAGACAGCTGGGTTCAAGTCACAGACTAGCCATTACTTTGAACAAGGCATTTAATCCTTGTGAGCCTCAGGTCCCTTGTGTGTAAATGGGAATGATGAACAGGTTGTTAAGACGACTAAGCGAGTGAATAGGTAACCAAACTCAAGAGTGCCTGGCACAGGAATGCCATTGAAGAGCAACCTGTTAAAATTATTGCAACCAGTAACTAGCTCAGTGAACTGAATTCATGAAAGAAATGGCTTTATATTTCAAATTAGTCTGGGCTCCTTAAGAAAAAAGCTTGTTCATTTAAAATTGAAGGCATATTGGCCAGTTAAGTCAATAAATGCTTCAAATGATGGCGAAAAGGAATATACATATATACAGCCTGCTGAAAATAAAAATAAACTAACAAAAACATTCAATGGAAATCAGTCTGTCACAGGGTGAACTGATGAATCAAACTATGAACTGAGACTAGAGTTTCCAAGGTATCTTTTGAAAGAACGCCTCAGGAGCAACCTGAAGGCCAAGAGAAGGAGGTCTAGACCACCTGGCCCTCATGGGCAGTCGCTCAGGGTCTACCTGTTACATACATGATACATGGAGACCACAAACAAGAGTTCACTTGAAAATGACTAGAACAAAAGAAAATGACACTCCAAAAGGACCATGCATGAAAGAACATCAAGTGCGAAAGAAACATGAAACAGCACGTGATGAGTAACTGAGAAGACAAACGCGTCCCCTCATTTGGGACCAGGATTCTGAGTCTGAGAACAGGCACCTGTGACCTGCTGTCTCCTGTGCCATTTCCTTCATGGATGATGCTTCCTTGGGGGGCTTAGAGGAGAATGCAGGCTGGCCAACTTACTTCTGTTTCTGTAAGATCTTTAATTTTCCTCTCATTTCTCCTTTCCATCATTGTTGACTTCTCCAAGGACCCTCCTCATCTCTATAAACCTGTTTTTCCTTCAGAGGCTTCCCCTCCCAACTCCATTTCCAGCACTGTGAACCTGTGTTCTGTGTTTTGCCATTTAGTGCAGACTTTCATTTTCTGGAATGGTTTTATCTGCTTCATCTAAGTCCTCTGTATCATCCACTCTTTTCTACAGAGTCCAATAAGCTCTCTCAACCCAGTGCTATTGGAATTTGGTTGACTTTCCTACTCGCAGGTAATCTGTAGGTCTATGTGCTATTTACCAGAATCTACTTTAAATAGAAGGACAAAAATGAGTTAAACGTGAGGGGAAAGATATACCACACTAACGTTAATCAAACAAATAAGTGGGTACATATGCAAACAAAACTCACAAGGCAATCTGCAGAAATGCAGCTCAAGTGCCTGATGGCCTTGAAGGCCTTACTCTTACAAAATGTATTTATCCTTAATTATAACTTCTTAAAAAACCAATCAAAAGAATCCAGATTTGCAAGTCAGACTAATTAGGACTATAAATTTCTTTCAGAATAGTATTTGATAAATGCAAAATATGTTTAATAAACAAATTATTAATACAAAACATAAAACCAGTTTCATAGTTAGGTAAAACTAACCACACATTCCCAAAGTAGAACTATGACGGTTTCTATACCCCTTCTCCCTACCCACTCCTTTGTCTTCCATACCCTTGCCTTTTAATTAATAAAATCACTTTTGTTCTTCAAATTTTATACACAAAGACTCTTAAGCAGTCATTCATACATCTAAGATATATATTAAAAAGATGTGATTTACACACCACTTGTCAGTAATACAAAAGGACAGAAGATAAGGCATACTTCCAGCCATACAAAAACTGAATTGTATCTAAGTTTTCTTTGGATTACTGATGCTAACCTCCTAATAAGTTAGCACCAAAAATAAACTTCCAGTTACCACATTCTGATTTCAACCTTTTGTATTATCAATTGCATCAGGGCACAATGTGTACTCCCTACATTTAAAACTACTTGTATTTAAAAAAGAAAGGAATTAAAGAAGAAAACAGTATTTGCAACGGCTGATATAACACTACAAATTCTTAAATGAGACTGATACAGCCTCTGTTCAATTAGTATAAGAACAATGCCATCTGTTTTAACTATACTTAACTGTAGGGCATTACAGAATAGAGTAGAAATAGACAGTAGTACAGACATATTTGGGGAAGGAAATGGCAACCCACTCTAGTATTCCTGCCTAGAAAATCTCATGGACAGAGGAGCCTGGCGGGCCACAGTCCAGGGGGTTGCTAAGAGTTGGACACGACTGAGCAACTAAACAACAACAGACATTCAAGTTAAATAACAAATTCCATTTATCACTAAGAACACACTGCAAGCACCACGATGAGGGAAAGGGGAGACTGTCAACTAACTGAACAGAAGTAATATAAAAGCAAAGTAGAAAAGACCACTGAGGAAAAAGAGTGAAAGAACTGGAGTAAGAGAGGTTAAGTCTCAGCTGACAGATTTTAAGACAGTATAGAAATTTAAAATACATCGTCAAGGTACGTAAAAGAGCAGAATTTAAGGGCCCGGACGGTTAAAAAATGAGAAGCACAAAAGGAAGCAGGATTCCACACTAGCACTCCACCCAGAGCAGGAAGGGATAGAGACTGGAAAAAGCAAAAGTAAAAATAATGCTACAGTATAAAAAAAAAAAAAAAGTAAATAAAGAGCTTCTCGTAGATACCATAAAGAGAAAAAAGAACAATAACTTCTATTGTTCTATGCTTTTAAGGATTTGTGCAAGCAACTGTTTAGAACTAATGGGACAGATCCTAGTATCATTCAACATAAGGTATGCCAATAGCATCTATCAGTTTTACAGTCTTCAGCAAATATTAAAATTGTTCAAAAACTAACATATTCAAAAACATCAAAAGGAAGAAGGGCATTTAATTGACTACAGTGAAGTTCCATTTAACCAAACAGAGGCTACTTAACCTTTCAAAGATAAACAAATTGCAGGAGAGTCTAGCTTGAAGGCAGCATAACTCAAGAACATACTCTTCAGAAAAACATTACTTAACTGCATTCAGTTCAGTTCAGTTGCTTACTCGTGTCGGACTCTTTGCAACCCCATGGACTACAGCACACCAGGCTTTCTTGTCCATTACCAACTCCTAGAGCTTGCTCAAACTCATGTCCATCGAGTCAGTGATGCCATCCAATCATCTCATCCTCTGTCATTCCCTTCTCCTCCCACTTTCAATCTTTCCCAGCATCAGGGTCTTTTCAAATAAGTTAGTTCTTCGCATCAGGTAGACAAAGTTTTGGAGTTTCAGCTTCAGCCTCAGTCCTTCCAATGAATATTCAGGACTGATTTCCTTTAGGATGGACTGGCTGGATCTCCTTGCTGTTCAAGGGACTCTCAAAAGTCTTCTCCAACACCACAGTTCAAAAACATCATTTCTTCAGTGCTCAGCTTTCTTTATAGTCCAACTCTCACATCCATACATGTCTACTGGAAAAACCACAACTTTGACTAGACAATCTCTATCAATCTCTGCTTATTGATATGCTGTCATATGGTCATAACTTTTCTTCCAAGGAACAAGAGTTTTTTAATTTCACGGCTGCAGTCACCATCTGTAGTGTCTGTCACTGTTTCCACTGTTTCCCATCTATTTGGGATGAAGTAATGTGACCTGATGCCATGATCTCAGCTTTCTGAATTCTGAGTTTTAAGCCAACTTTTTCACTTTCCTCTTTCACTTTCATCAAGAGACTCTTTAGTTCTTCTTCGCTTTCTGCCATAAGGGTGGTGTCATCTGCATATCTAAGGTTATTGATATTTTTCCTGGCAATCCTGATTCCAGATTGTGCTTCTTCCAGCCCAGCGTTTCGCATGATGTACTCTGCATATAGGTTAAATAAGCAGGGTGACAATATGCAGCCTTGATGTACTCCTTTCCTGATTTGGAACCAGCTTGTTGTTTCATGTCCAGTTCTAACTGTTACTTCTTGACCTGCATACAGATTTCTCAGGAGGCAGGTCAAGTGGTCTGGTATTCCCATCTCTTTAAAAATTTTCCACAGTTTGCTGTGATCCACAGTTGATTGCATACTCGCCTTTGTATTCCAGCCCCCACCCCACACCCTCAGCAGGATCTCTGAGAGCAAGAACCTCCAAAACTCTTTAAAATGAAGAGAAACATCTACATACCCAAGAGTCCCTTAATAAACCCTAATAAATATCCTGCTGGGGTAGGCACAGGGGGCAAGTCGTTGAACATTCTTCCAAGGTTAGTATTGAGCTTAATAGGAAAAAAGTGTTTCTTACCTCAAGCAGTGAACACAAAATAACAAGAAAAAGGTTTAAAATCATACTTACCCTCCCAGCAAATCTGCAGTGTCACTTTGCTGATTCATATTGACAACTCTCAAACGGTGGCCTTTAAGAAAAAAAGGGTATAAAGATTGTTCTGAAAAATGTAAAGACTGACAATATCCACTGTGATCCTTAAGGATGTGAGAACACAGGCATGGGCAAATCTTTTAATGCGCACTTCCTCTGACCCCTCATTTTATTTTCAGAATCTTGACTGTTCAAAATTTTAACCTAACCCAGAAAGGATGAACAATTCACTGCTCTAGCATCAGGTAACTGAAAACAACAATCAAAAAATCCTTCAGTACGTCAATGTCTATGAATTAGAACTAAATAAATATCGAGTGTGAAATATTAATTTAGACATCAGAACAGGAATGTGGCAGTTCTATTTTTAAAGATGATCAATGTGCTTAACTAAACACAACACAGGGAAGGATCCCATCTGTTTCAAAACAAAACCAAAGCACTATGTATGTGCAGGCCATAGATCAGAACTGAAAAAAAAATTAATACCAACATGTTAATAGTAGTTATTTCCAGGGGGAGAGATTACATTGTTTCCAAAGAAAAAGACTCTAGTGCTTATCTCCAGGGGAAATAGAGCTGTGGCACTTTTTTAAGTTCCAATATTCTTTGGACTCCAGTTTTTAAAAAGGCAGTCAGTATGAAATGAAATGTCTGTTGTCTAGGGCAGAGTGCATCCCCTCCGGGAGTTACCTGTAATGTGAGCCAAATACTGGACTGTGGAGGTTTTGCCAGTTCCAGTTTCCCCCACCAGCAACACAGGCTCCCCTTTGCTGACACACACCGCGAGCTGCTCGATGAGGACAGACGATGGCCTCACAGCAGCAAAGGCGAACTTCTCCCTGGGGAGGTGAAAGCGCGTAAGCAGCTGGAAAGGCAAGCTGCGACCGCCTCTCAGGGCTGTTCTGAGGAACTAGACTCGACAAGCAAGACAACTCGAGAAGGGACTGTCTTCACATTGCATGGGATAGTGGACAACATAAGAATTGCAGAATTCATTCTATAAACGTGGAGCATTTACATACCCAGTACTTCACTAGGCTCTAGAAATTCAAAACACTGACAAGATAAAACATCTGCACTACCTATGTCATCTTGGGCAAATTACTTAACCTCTCTTAGCCTTGGTTTCCCAATCTGGACAGAGTCCCTTAATAAACCCTAATAAATATCCTGCATGTGGTTGCAGGATATTACTACTAGTTGCAGTAAGTCCCCCACAAATTCATGTCCACCCAGTACCTGTGAATGTGACCTTATTTGGGAAAAAGGTCTATATAGGAATAATCTAAGATAAAAATCATATTGTATTGGACTTACGGGCTGGTCTTAAATCCAATGGCCCGTGTTCTCATACAGAAAGAGAAATTTAGAGACACAAAAAAGACACACAGGGAAGAAGACCATAAGACAATGGAGTCAGAAGCTGAACTGAAGCAGCTACAAGGTGAGGAACACCAAGGACTAGTGCAGGCCATCAGAAGCCAGGAAGAGGCAAGAGTCTTCAGAGGAACGTGGCCCTGCCAGCACCTGGATTTCAGCCTTCTGGCTCCAGAACTGAGAAGAAATGTTTATGGCAAACCATCAAGTTTATGGGCCTAGTGGTACAGAACCCACAAGTCAAATCAGGAGACACAAGAGACCCAGGTTCGGTCCCTGGGTCGGGAAGATTCCCTGGAGAAGGAAAAGGCAACCTACTCCAGTATTCTTGCCTGGAGAACCCCATGGATAGAGAAGCCTAGCAGGCTATAGTCCAAGGGGTTGAAAAGAGTCGGACACGACTAAAGCGACTTAGCATGCATGCATACATGAATCAAGTTTATGGTTAATTTGTGAGGAGAGTCCTAGGGCACTAACAAACACATTAATTCATAGGATTACTATAACCACACGCAAAAACATGCAAAACAGCACTGAGCACAATGTTAGGAATACAGCAAATATTTAGTAAATGGTAACTAGATCTCAGAAACTTATACAATTCCAGCCTTTAAGGAATTAAAAGACTGATGTTAGGACCAAGCCTGCCTTCCAAGTGATGCTTACTTCACTAAATAAATACGTTACAATGAATAAAATCAGAGATACATCTTTGCGGGTCCCAAATCTCTAAGGACCCTCATCACCACCCTCCACCTCCTAATATCCAGTTTCACAGGACACATTTTGGGAAATCACTGCTCCTTGCCAGTCTAGCACACTGGAGAGATCACAGTTCAGACATGTGTTTTCCTCAGAGGGAAGAGTCAGGACCAAATGCTCCTTGCACCGAGTTCCCAACGACCCCACGGTGCTAAGCTCAGCTTGGAACCCTGATTACCTCTGTATGTGGACAGCCTCGCTTTGTTTTCGTAGAAGCCGCACTCGACCCACTTGCACATCAAGCTCGTTGATCACAATTTCTGGTTTGTAAAGTTGACAGAAGAATTCTGCCTATGGGAGGGGAAAAGATTTACCTGAGTAAAATTCTGCACACTCTTCAAACACTTAAATCATGAGGCTTACTGTGCCCCCTCTAGAAGCACTTTCGGCTTCCTAGATAGGCAAGTTAGCATTTAATTTTATTTTAAAATATTTTCCAAGTTTCTGTTTTTAAAAACACTGACTATGAATGTTCCCTAACACTACAATTTATTCATTCAAATAAGCCTCTATCTACCTACAAAAAGTGAACAGTCAAGAAAAGCTATACTCCTAAAAGATACTTCTAAAAAAATCAAAGTAATTTTTCTTCAGCTATGTTTTCTTCACAATAAACTGTGAAACATTCTTCAAGAGATGGGAATACCAGACCACCTGACCTGCCTCATGAGATATCTGTATGCAGGTCAAGAAGCAACAGTTAGAACTGGACATGGAACAACAGACTGGTTCCAAATTGGGAAAGGAGTACGTCAAGGCTGCATATTGTCACTCTATTTATTTAACTTACATACAGAGTACATCTTGCGAAATGCTGGGCTGCATGAAGCACAAGCTGGAATCAAGATTGCTGGGAGAAATATCAATAACCTCAGATATGCAGATGACATCACCTTTATGGCAGAAAGCGAAGAACTAAAGAGCCTCTTGATGAAAGTGAAAGAGGAGAGTGAAAAAGTTGGCTTAAAACTCAACATTCAAAAAACTAAGGTCATGGCATCCAGTCAAATCACTTCATTGAAAACAGATGGAAACAATGGAAACAGTGACATACTTTATTTTTGGGAGATCTAAAATGACTGCAGATGGTGACTGCAGCCATGAAATTAAAAAACGTTTGCTCCTTGGAAGAAAAGCTAATATCAACCTAGATAGCATATTGAAAAGCAGAGACATTACTTTGCTAACAAAGGTCTGTCTAGTCAAAGCTATGGTTTTTCCAGTAGTAATGCATGGGTATGAGAGTTGGACTATAAAGAAAGCTGAGCACCAAAGAAATGATGCTTTTGAACTGTGGTGTTGGACAAGACTCTTGAGAATCCCTTCAACAGCAAGGAGATCCAACCAGTACATTCTAAAGGAAATCAGTCCTGAACATTCATTGGAAGGACTGAGGCTGAAGCTGATACTCCAATACTTTGGGCACCTGATGCGAAGAACTGACTCACTAGAAAAGACCCTGATGCTGGGAAAGATTGAAAGTGGGAGGAGAAGGGGACAATGGAGGATGAGATGATTGGATGGCATCACTGACTCGATGGACATGAGTTTGAGCAAGCTCTGGCAGTTGGTGATGGAGAGGGAAGCCTGGTGTGCTGCAGTCTGTGGGGTCACAAAGAGTCGGACTCGACTAAGTGACCAAACTGAACTGAAGCTTTGGAAATGTGAAGGCTTATTAAAATATTTGCTAAGACATCATTCCAGTCCTGAACCTACATAACAACATGTTCCTTAAACACTGGAAAATAAGGTGCCCATGTGAGAAAGAACACAAGGCAGCTCACTTTAAGAATCCGGACCACAGGGAGAACTACTTACCCAAGGACAGTGAGTTTTATGTCCATGAGAGGCAGCAATGAAACTACCAACTTTGCAAAAGCTTTTCTAGGTAAGGACCACAGACCAGCAAGTAAGCTAAATAACCCAACTTCCTTTCAAGAGGGAAGTAGAAATAGCACTACATACCTTTTTCTTGGAAATGTTCAATTTGCCTCCAATGACTTCTGCCATTTTCAGTTTGCTCGTCTGCTTAGAAAGCATTGCTGTGAAACAGTCCAGGGCCTATTAAAATAACCAAGGCAAATAGCAACTGACTTCTTAGATAATACATTAATGACAAAGCACTGCTGTCCAGGCCACAAAAGGAAGGAACATAAAATCTAGCAGGAACATTTCTGTGAGAAATACTGAAAGGAGAATACAAATAAGGTACCAACCCTAGACTTAAAGATGTTACCACATCAGAGACAGGACGCCAAAAATGTTAAGGCTTTATTATCAAAATACTGGTTAATTAGGAAAACACATACATGCAGCCCTGAGTTTGCAAATGTAAAATTCAGGCAAAAACAGCAATTAGCATTAATCCCTGGGTAGGTATATGATTCTGTAGGAGAAAGTGATTCTCAGACAGTGGAGAAAACACCAAAAGATTACTTCTGAGCTGTAAAGGGAAATTCTTGGTGTGCAATAAAGGAATACTGTCATTGCCCTAACCCAGTACTTAGCCACTACTGAGAAGCCAAGATACACATCTTCTGCTGTAATAAGAATTTAGCTGGTGTTTGTCCCTAATTCCTACACAGCCTTTCAAAAATTCTGAATCACTAGGACTAAGGAGTGTCTTCTGTTATTTACTAGAGTCTTCATGGGCCCTACTGGGTTTATTATGCTAAGCAAGGTAACTCCAGATGAGCCCTTCCTTAGTTTATCGGAGGAAATGGCCAGGCCAGAAAGACCAAGCATGAACAGGAGAACTGAAACTTCCATCCCCAACACTTGGAGAGGGTGGAGGGGCTGGTGGACAACATGATGTATGATGAAGGTGGCACATCCTGCCTTCAAAGGTGTGCCTGTGTTCAGATTCCTGGAATCTTGCCCTATGTGTCTCTTTCATTTGACTGTTACTGAGTAATATTTTTAATAATAAAACTGTAACCTGTACAGCAAGTACAGAGCTCCCAAAGAATTCTACGAGACAATCACTGTACCTGAGAAGTTTGTAGGAATCCCTGAATTTACAGCAAATTGGTCCTAAGTGTGGGTGGGCCTCCAATACTTGCGGCTTGAGTCTGAAGTGGGATGGTCTTGTGGAGGACTCAGTCCTTGAACCTGTGTGGTCTACACTAACTCCAGGTAGGCAGTATCAGAACTGGACTGAATTGCAGGACACCAGTTGGTGTCAAAACAGAGAAGAAGCAACCAGATAAAGCCAAAAGGTGAAACATTCTATAAAACAACTGGCCTGATCTCTTCAACAAGGTAGTGTGGGGTTTTTATGAGGGGCTGGAGGGCGTGGCTCTAACACAGTAAAAGAGTTCTTAACTCCATACACATAGACAAAGATGTACAAGGAGATACACCAAGGTATTAATAGTACAGGGGAATCTCTGAATGGGAGAATATTTTTTACCATTTTGTTTTCCCATATTTTCTCATTTTTACTTCTACATTAATAAAATGTTGTTGTTTAATCACTAACGAGTGTCCAATTCGTTTGTGACCCCATGGACTACAGCCAAGCAGGCTCCTCTGTCCATGGGATTTCCCAGGCAAGAATACTAGAGTGGACCGCCACTTCCTTCTCCAGGGAATCTTCTTACCCCAGGGATCGAACCTGTGTTTCCTGCACTGGCAGGCAGGTTCTCGACCACTGAGCCACCAGGGAAGCCATATTAATAAAATGCTTGTACACAAATGTTTACAGCAGCATTATTCACGAGAGGTGAAAACCACCCAAGTATCCATTAACGTATGAGTGAATAAACAAAATGTGGTGTATCAATACAATGAAATGTTACTCAGCCATAAACAGAATGAAGTACTGACTCATGCTACAACATGGATTAACCAAGAGAATATGCTGAGTGAAAGAAGATAAAAGGGTCACCTAATGTATGATTTCATTTATATGAAATGTCCAGAATAAGCAAATCTATAGACAGGAGGTAGATTAGTGATTGTCAGAGGCTGCAGAGAGAAGAAAAATAGGCACGATGGTTGATGGTTACAAGATTTCTTTTTGAGGTGATGAAAATGTTCTAGAACTACTTAGTGGTGATGTTGCATAATTCTATAAATATACTAAAATACACTGAACTGTACACCTTAAGTCGATTTTATGGGCTGTCAATCATACACAGACACACACACAGACACACAGACACACACATAGACACACAGACACACACACAGACACACACACACACAGACACACACACAGACACACACACACTATTAACATTCTAAAATAGAGACTAAAGAAGATGCTCCCCATGCCAGTTTTATTTTAAAAGTACAAAACAAGATTATCTGTAGGAAGATGAACACACACACACACACACACACACACACACACACATGCACACACACACACACACTCTCTCTCTCTCTCTCTCTCTCTCTNATAACATTCTAAAATAGAGACTAAAGAAGATGCTCCCCATGCCAGTTTTATTTTAAAAGTACAAAACAAGATTATCTGTAGGAAGATGAAAAATGTTGGAGGATGGGAAAGAAATTTCACTGGACAGAAGGAGATTAAAGGACTGGCACACAGCACTTCAGGGTCTGGCTTGATTAAGTGTGTGCTCTGAAACAGGGTTCTTTCTACTTCAAGTACCTTCACCAGAGATACTGCTCACAAAAACAGGTCACTATCCTTTCCTCAATACTAGCTGACAGACACGGTAACACTTTATAGTCAAAACGGGTCAATGTTTTAAGAGCCCAAAGATCTTCAGGCGGTACCACTTTTATTTTTAACCAGGTGGAAATAAATCTCTGTTATTATTGAATATGGCAGAGCTATAATTCAACAGTGCTTCCCTCTTGCACAACACACTTTCCCCCAAGCCCAGCATACAAGAAAAGACTTTATAACCCACATACATTTCTTTGGACGAAAGTTAAAAAGGCCCTGCTGGGGCAAGTGGTGGGATCAGACAAGTACAAATCTGTCAAATAGACTAAGATATTATATATAGAAATTAATACTAAACATCTTAGAAACTCTTTTTGCTTTACAATAGTATTACCACCTGGGAGATTTTTTCCTTTCATTTAAGCTTTAATTTCAGCATCTGTTTTACTCTATCTCAAACTAGACTTATTTGAAATTAGGGGTAACCCATTTCAAGAGTCACAAAACATTTATCATGCTCACTTAGCTCTAAGACAACTTTAGTTCAGTTTTAACTAGCTAAGGATATACACAGTACCTACACCATAGAACAACTTTCTGATAATAGTCAAGAGACAGGAAATAACAGTGGAAATTAGCAGCCTTGCAGAGCACAGAGAAAACAAGCAGGAAGACTATATCTTACCTCTTGAAAAATATTTAATGATGCTGATGAAGACAGACTGTCAAAGCTGTGGGCAATCCTATTACACCAATTAAGTAGATCCCTTAAAAAAAAAAAGTTAAGAAATAAAAAAACACAGGTCAAAGATATCAAAGGTATCAGAGTTTACTTAGGTCTGGGAACGTCTGACCACAGACTCTCCCTTTTTCTGGCAACTGAATATAAACAGTGTTAAGTCAGGAAAAAGTATAAGTGGATCCTTTCCTTACCTCTACCAGGAAGCAACCTATAATTCATTTCTCCCCCATCCATACCAGACAAGGTAGCAAGAGACAGGAGCAATTAACTCAGAGCAAACTTAAGGGGAGCTGCCCATTCCCAATTCTCACTTCTCAAAGAGCAAGTCAACCACTGCAAATGTAGCTCAAAGGAAGAGAATTTACTATATACAACAAAATCCAAAAATCTTATTTATGACCCCATTTGTCCAAGAGGACATCCAGTGAAAAAATCATGTCAGTAGTTTTCCAATTATTTCCACTATTTCCAACTTTTAAAGTTATTTGTTAAACTTCCAATTATAATTCCTAGGGATGCAATGTACAGCATAATAATCATAATTAACACTGCTGTATGTTATATATGGGAGAAGGCAATGGCAACCCACTCTGGTACTCTTGCCTGGCAAATCCCATGGATGGAGGAACCTGGTAGACTGCAGTCCATGGGGTTGCTAGGAGTTGGACATGACTGAGCGACTTCACTTTCCCTTTTCACTTTCATGCACTGGAGAAGGAAATGGCACCCCACTCCAGTGTTCTTGCCTGGAGAATCCCAGGGACAGGGGAGCCTGGTGAGCTGCCGTCTCTGGGGTCGCTCAGAGTTGGACACAACTGAAGCGACTTAGCAACAGCAGCAGAATGTTATATATGAAAAGCTGTTACGTTATCACAAGAAAAAAATTGTTTTTTACTATTTAACTTCTATCTGTGAGATGATGGAGGTTCATTCAACTTGTAGTTATCATTCCATATGCATGTAATCATTATCCTATATGCCATAAACTTATACAGAGCTGTCAGTTACAGCTCAATAAAACTGTAAGAAGAAGAAAAAAGTTATTTTTTAAAGCTAACATATTATTTTCATAAGCCTTCCCATTCAGTAACTATAGATCTCAAACAGATTAGAGACTGAGAACGTCTAATTTCAAAATCAGACTTCTTGTAACCATTCAGTTTGAGCTGCTAAGAACTTCTGAGAGAAGCAATTTTAAAAATAACAACCCAAAAGTATTTATCCCAATACCTGAGAGACAATTCTCTTCCTTCAAGGCTTAGTCTCTTGTTTTCTTGTCTTGCTTCTGGAACCTCCTCTGGTGCCTGTTCCCCTCCAACAGAACTTTCGCTCAGACAGTGATGCTTCTCTCCAATAAGCTGGAAATAAATATCAAGCAGGTGATCGGTTGCTGCTGATAAGCTGGGATATCTGTTTTGAAGAACCTGACAGAGGAGAAAAAAAGCAAAAAAAAAAAAAAAAAATTAGCAGCAGACAAAGTGATTTTNCATCTGTAGGAAGATGAAAAATGTTGGAGGATGGGAAAGAAATTTCACTGGACAGAAGGAGATTAAAGGACTGGCACACAGCACTTCAGGGTCTGGCTTGATTAAGTGTGTGCTCTGAAACAGGGTTCTTTCTACTTCAAGTACCTTCACCAGAGATACTGCTCACAAAAACAGGTCACTATCCTTTCCTCAATACTAGCTGACAGACACGGTAACACTTTATAGTCAAAACGGGTCAATGTTTTAAGAGCCCAAAGATCTTCAGGCGGTACCACTTTTATTTTTAACCAGGTGGAAATAAATCTCTGTTATTATTGAATATGGCAGAGCTATAATTCAACAGTGCTTCCCTCTTGCACAACACACTTTCCCCCAAGCCCAGCATACAAGAAAAGACTTTATAACCCACATACATTTCTTTGGACGGAAGTTAAAAAGGCCCTGCTGGGGCAAGTGGTGGGATCAGACAAGTACAAATCTGTCAAATAGACTAAGATATTATATATAGAAATTAATACTAAACATCTTAGAAACTCTTTTTGCTTTACAATAGTATTACCACCTGGGAGATTTTTTCCTTTCGTTTAAGCTTTAATTTCAGCATCTGTTTTACTCTATCTCAAACTAGACTTATTTGAAATTAGGGGTAACCCATTTCAAGAGTCACAAAACATTTATCATGCTCACTTAGCTCTAAGACAACTTTAGTTCAGTTTTAACTAGCTAAGGATATACACAGTACCTACACCATAGAACAACTTTCTGATAATAGTCAAGAGACAGGAAATAACAGTGGAAATTAGCAGCCTTGCAGAGCACAGAGAAAACAAGCAGGAAGACTATATCTTACCTCTTGAAAAATATTTAATGATGCTGATGAAGACAGACTGTCAAAGCTGTGGGCAATCCTATTACACCAATTAAGTAGATCCCTTAAAAAAAAAAAGTTAAGAAATAAAAAAACACAGGTCAAAGATATCAAAGGTATCAGAGTTTACTTAGGTCTGGGAACGTCTGACCACAGACTCTCCCTTTTTCTGGCAACTGAATATAAACAGTGTTAAGTCAGGAAAAAGTATAAGTGGATCCTTTCCTTACCTCTACCAGGAAGCAACCTATAATTCATTTCTCCCCCATCCATACCAGACAAGGTAGCAAGAGACAGGAGCAATTAACTCAGAGCAAACTTAAGGGGAGCTGCCCATTCCCAATTCTCACTTCTCAAAGAGCAAGTCAACCACTGCAAATGTAGCTCAAAGGAAGAGAATTTACTATATACAACAAAATCCAAAAATCTTATTTATGACCCCATTTGTCCAAGAGGACATCCAGTGAAAAAATCATGTCAGTAGTTTTCCAATTATTTCCACTATTTCCAACTTTTAAAGTTATTTGTTAAACTTCCAATTATAATTCCTAGGGATGCAATGTACAGCATAATAATCATAATTAACACTGCTGTATGTTATATATGGGAGAAGGCAATGGCAACCCACTCTGGTACTCTTGCCTGGCAAATCCCATGGATGGAGGAACCTGGTAGACTGCAGTCCATGGGGTTGCTAGGAGTTGGACATGACTGAGCGACTTCACTTTCCCTTTTCACTTTCATGCACTGGAGAAGGAAATGGCACCCCACTCCAGTGTTCTTGCCTGGAGAATCCCAGGGACAGGGGAGCCTGGTGAGCTGCCGTCTCTGGGGTCGCTCAGAGTTGGACACAACTGAAGCGACTTAGCAACAGCAGCAGAATGTTATATATGAAAAGTTGTTACATTATCACAAGAAAAAAATTGTTTTTTACTATTTAACTTCTATCTGTGAGATGATGGAGGTTCATTCAACTTGTAGTTATCATTCCATATGCATGTAATCATTATCCTATATGCCATAAACTTATACAGAGCTGTCAGTTACAGCTCAATAAAACTGTAAGAAGAAGAAAAAAGTTATTTTTTAAAGCTAACATATTATTTTCATAAGCCTTCCCATTCAGTAACTATAGATCTCAAACAGATTAGAGACTGAGAACGTCTAATTTCAAAATCAGACTTCTTGTAACCATTCAGTTTGAGCTGCTAAGAACTTCTGAGAGAAGCAATTTTAAAAATAACAACCCAAAAGTATTTATCCCAATACCTGAGAGACAATTCTCTTCCTTCAAGGCTTAGTCTCTTGTTTTCTTGTCTTGCTTCTGGAACCTCCTCTGGTGCCTGTTCCCCTCCAACAGAACTTTCGCTCAGACAGTGATGCTTCTCTCCAATAAGCTGGAAATAAATATCAAGCAGGTGATCGGTTGCTGCTGATAAGCTGGGATATCTGTTTTGAAGAACCTGACAGAGGAGAAAAAAAGCAAAAAAAAAAAAAAAAAATTAGCAGCAGACAAAGTGATTTTAAAAAGCACACCAAGAATGAATTATTCTAGGAGATCTGTCATCTTGAGCAAGTGTAAGAACTTCCAACTTCACCCATTACCTCCAATCCCCCAAAGACTATGACTTCTTCCTGCCCAGAACTGTTATCTGGCAGTCTCGTGACCTATCACACAGCTTTGGGTACAGAAGCTTGATGGGAAAGACGTCTCAAACAACATGGGCATCCAAAGCCCACGCACTTCAAGTACTACATACTCCAATTGTTTTAAAGACAACTGTAGTACTATCATTAAGTCATTTCTCAGCCAAAAGCACAAATGAAACACTTTAGTGGGAAAGGAAACAAAAGTTTTTTTTTTTTAAGTAGAACACAGCTAAAGGAGCTAGTGTTAAAGTCCTGATAAAAAGTAGTTTTTATCAGACAGTAGAATTTAGAAAGCAAAAGATCTAGTCCAATTCACTTCAATAATTATTAAGAATTTTGTGCAGCATTAATACTTGGTGGCCATAATATTATAATATTTATGATACGGATTTAAGTCTACTTGAGAAGAAAAATATCACATATGTATGAGAAATATTATTAGCTAATATATTTAAATTAGCTTAAGAAGTATACCATGATTCCAACTTATATTAATATATGAAATATAAACATATTTTATATATATTAAAGAGGTAAAGTCCACATATTTACAAAGATAAAGAACTAAAATCTTTTAATAGTGACACTTTAAGTATCAGATCTCACAGGTTTTAATTTCTTCATACCTTTTTGTTAAATTGGAAGATTTTACAAATTTTAATATTTCAAATGTATTAAAAATTAAGCAAAGATAGAAGTGAATAATAAAATCAACAAATTCATTTTATTTGCTACACATGTGACTCTTTCAAAGACCGAATAAACATGTTCTGTGTATAGACAGCACATTTTCAAAACTGACCATATTTATGGACGGACTGTGGCTACCATAAACAAAATACATACTTCCATCACTCATAAAACAAAAGTTCCCTTGTGATCACACCCTTCCTCAGCACCCCTGTCCTTGGAATCTTGAACCTGATTCCAATCAGCACAGTTCTCCTTTCAAATTTCTCATACACATGGAATCACATAGTGCATAGTTTGGCTTCTCTTACTCAGCATCATGGTTTTGAAATTCACCCAAGCATAACTGTATGTATCAGTAGTCCCTTCTATTTTATTGCTGAGGAGTAACTCCATCATATGAACATGTATACTTATGATCATGGTGAGGGGAAAAAGCTATTTTTACTTGAAAAAAACTTAGGTTTAACACTTTAGTAGGGCTGGGTTATTTGGGGAAAAAGTTCTGAATAGTGACTTATATGTACCAACCAATTAGTCATTTTCTACCTCAGACAAAAAATATATTTTGTTATTACCATAAATGTCAAAATGTAAACAGAATATCACATGATACACTAATCTGACATGATATGCTTATCAATATTTAAATGTTTGAAAACAAAACATTTAAAGAACTACAACAGCCAAAAAAAAAAAAGAAGCGGGGTATTACGTCAGAGCAATACAACAAACACATGAATTGTGAGGCATGGAACGGATGCCAGGGACACCAAAGCTGAGTAGGTTCCTGGAGGAGCTTACAGTTGAGAGCAGCAAGAGAGGGAGAGAAAGACGTACAGACACACAAGTACACAACTGAGAACTACAGTGAGATAAGAAACTCACAAGGCTAGAGACACAAAAATCACACCATCAAGGCCAGGGTTCTTAGAAATCATATGAAGGTTGATCCAGTAATTGGTGCCCTCTGAAAACCCCTCTGTTAATAAACACTTAAATGCTATTAATAGATAAAATATTTGAAACGGTTGTCTGGTGCCACTTATTTATGTAAAAATTTACACCACTAAAGAGGAAAGTGACCCTGCCATGCCTGAATGTTCACTGACAATACTTTATTTGCTACTGTCCAAAGTGAAGTGCTGGCAGACAGAAAGCTGCCCAAGTGAGAAGGCAGATGCAGAGGAGAGAGGCTGGCAGCATAGAGTGAGGCACACCGCTTAGGGGTCACAGAGAACCAGGGATACTACAAAGTGAACTAATGTATAAAGCCTTTAACCAAGTCATCTCAGTTTCCATTAAGGTCCAGATGGAAATGCACATGAAGTTGTTAAGTGTGAAAGATACTAGTTACAATCAACTTAGTAAAAATAAAAAGATCCTTTGAGGACAACTGGGGAAATTCTAATGTGGTTTGAGAATGAAGTGCTACTGAGGAATAATATTTCATTTTATTGGCTATAATATTGATATTGTGGTTACATATGGAAATGCCCTTAGAGATGCATCAAAGTATTTAAGGGTGAAATGCTGCAAGGTTTGCTTTCAAATATATTAGCAAATAAAAAGTACTAGATGAAGTTAATATCGTAAAATATTAGCACATTAACTGTTAAATTTAGAGTGGTGAGTATTTTCGTGACTCACTGGGCTATTTCTCTTCTCTGCATACTCCGAAACTTTTAAAATAGGAATTCTCTGGCGGCTCGGAGGTGAAGAATCTGCCTGCCACATGGGTTTGATCCCTGCGTTGGGAAGATCCCTTGAAAAAGAAAATGGCAACCCACTCCATGATTCTTGCCTGGGAAATCCCATGGACCTGGAAGAGACTAGTGGCTACAGTCCATGGCGTTGCAAAAAGTTGAACACGACTTAGCAACTAAACAACAACAGAGCTGATTCACTTCTTTGTATAGTGGAAACTAACACAACACTGAAACTTTTAATATAAATGAAAAGTAAAAAAGAAAAGCACTGATACTTTCAAATAATCACATACCTCATTTAGTTCTGCCTTATCCATATTATCCAGGTGAATTTTGGTCCAGTATTTGTCTAGCAGAGTAGCATGACTATTTAGTGGTCGATACCAATTTCCTCCATAGCTCAACAATCTGTATTACAAAATGAAGAGCACAGTCACACAAAATTCCCAAGTTTTAATTTTGAGTTATGCCCCTGGTTATCCCTTGCTATACATTGTGTCACATCTGAATAAAACTCACAATTCCTTCTGGTGTCAAGACACTATTATGCTAGGCTTACAGGGAGGATGACAATGAAATACTGCTACTTCCTCAGCTTTGACTATTTTCCTGGGGAGAGTAATAGAGCTTTAACCAAGTTATTTTCAAATTATTGCAAACAGTCCTATTGGGCATTTTTATCTAAAAAACATGTTTCTTTTCATTAAGATGTAACTTCAGGAAAAAGAAAACAAACCAAGACCCATAGCACTAAAAATAAGTTCACTGCTTATTTACCAAAAGCTACAGTACCTAAAACTATTTAAAATACCCAGAAGAGAAGGAATAGTTATTGAACACATATTCTGGGCAAGCCACAGGCTTACACTTAAGCCATTAATTTAATCATCATAACAAATGCCCTGAGGGAACAGTGATCTTCTTTTCCTCTAACTGCAAGGAAGAACCATAAGAGAAAGAAAAATGTCTCTTGCTCACTCAACTATGACTACAAATGGCAAAACCAAGAAGTGAACTGAAGTTGGTGTGACATCCTTGTATGATGTTTCAGGACTTTCCAGGAAAGAACTTCACTATCATTGTGAATAAAAACAGGTTCTATTAAAACTATCAGGGTCTAGCAAGGTGCTCCTTGAAGGCGGTTAGATCAGCTCTGCATTCCATCTGGGAGTGAATGTTCACAGAGGTACAGTAAACACTAACATAATCACTAAACACACTGTAGCATTAGTTTCCCTCTTGGGCATTTTAAGATAGTGGAGAAACTGTACAGGTAGTTAGGTAGTAGGAAATAAGCCACTGCCTTCTCATTATTTTAAAGTGTAGATAAGGACATAAACATAAGTTTCTTTAGGTTTTATTCCTATGTTGATGCTTATCTTCATTTTATTTATTTAAAGTGCTTGACGTCTACATGGTTTCATTTGCATCTGTGCCACCATCGTGGTTGGGCACTCCACCATGTGACAGGTCTTTAGTGCAAGTCATTTCACCTAAACTTTACAACTTACACCAAGCTGTAAAGCAGGCATTATTGGTCCCATCAGAATCAGCCAAGCAAGGTACATACAGATGCAAAAAGTCAGTGTCAGGATACAAATCCAGGGCTATCTGACAACTGTCATTTCTGATTATGTTTGAAAATATGAAAACAAGTTTTTTTTAAGACTGGTTACTTATTTCTAAGTGAAAAAAACAAAACTTTTATTTTCTAAATTATCTCCATGAAAAACAGTCAGGAATGAGAAGGTTGGATCTGTTCCAACTAACCTTGTTTAAAGGCCCAGAGAACTCTATTCCTGGACTTGCGTACTCAGCACTCTAGCACATGGACTCATGAGCAAGAGGCCCCATTGTGGAAACAAAAGGGTTAATAGGACATACCTCCTGGTTGCAAAGAACTGAAATCCAGGAGCCACCTTCACACAGTCACCTCGGCCAGGAATCAAGAGCTCTCCATTCTCCAAGAGAGGGATCAGCACAGAAACCTAAATCACAAAATTCCAGGGACAAAGCTATAAAGACCAAAGTAGCAAAAAAAAAAACAAAAAAAAACCCACAAATCAGCCCTTTAAGCAAATGACAAACACATACTTAAAGGAAATGCTACTTCTCACAGCATAAACTGGGGTCAAAGCAGGTGGGAATACTGGAGTCAACTACACTCCAGCAGGGCAACTTACTTGTTCAACATTCACTGGGTACCTACAATGGACCGGAATGAAGCAAGACACTAGAACTCCAGACACAACCAAGGCATTACAGCCTAGTGTCTGATGGGAGGTAGCTGGCAAACTACCACACAGCCTAACTGGTGTGGCCCCAAGCGATGAACAAAACATCACGTGAAGACAGGCTGTCGATGAGTGTGGAGCAGATGAGAAGCAAGGCAGTGAAGCCACCCTAGAGGTAATGCCATTCGCTGAGGCTTAAAGTGGAACAGGAACTAGTCCGGTTTGGTGGGAAAGGAACGGCACGACCACTCTAGGCAAAAATATTAAAATGAATAAAAACATACATGCCTAAGAGTGTGGCCTGAGAAGATTCTGCGATGGTTAGGGCAGAATGTGCACGTGAAGTACTGAAAAAATACTAGGCTTACGAGACAGAGGATAAAAGCCCTTCTGTGCCGAGCTAAGAAGTTTGAACTTTTTCATGAGAGTGGTTGAGAGGATTTTATTCAGGAGAAAAAAGTTTTATTTTACGTTTTAGAAAATGAACTGTACAACAATATGGAAGATAAAGAAAGCCAGCCTGGATGGAAAGAAGTGAAAAAACATCAGTCAAGTAACAAAGGCAAAATGGCAAGATAGATTAGACAGAGACAAAAACAAAAAGCCCTGTGCTAAGGCAGCAGGCCGGGGGGAACAGAGTGAGAGACAAGGAAAAAGCACTCAGCAGCATCAGACTGAGTGAGTGGGAGACGAGAAGGAGAGAGCAAAGTTCTGGCTTGGCTATTACGTGGCAGGAAAGGTTGCTCTGGGAAAACAGCAGACAAGGTCCATTTTGAACATCCTAAACCTGCACCCACTAAGGAATCTAAGCAGGGATTTTCTGAGAAAAGTATGGACTATACATATGGATATAGGGGGTGGGAGTTTAAGGACGAAGTTTTGAAAAACAAAGTAAGAAGAACAAAAAGCCAAGAAAGAGGGTTCTAAAATATCAACATAATTTTATTAAGCATCATTAATTCATACATGGCTAGGAGTAGAAAGGGAAAGTAATAGAGGGGCAACTCCAAGGTAACAATGAAACTTGAAACAAAAGACAACAATCCTGAATGAGATCTATAAAAGCTACCTTGAAATAGTAATGGATTCACTACTAGCTGAGTTCTGGAAATAACAAAATAATAATCAAGGGGAAGGTGTACTTCTGAATAAACACAGCTTTACTATAATGGTTAAGTTTAAACATAATCAACTGAATAAACATACCCTCTGGACTCAAATGTAGTAACAAAAGGGGAATGGAACACAAAACGGACCTCAGAGAATTTTCTGACGTACTAGACATCACCCAAGTAATGACAAGTAAGAACAAGTCAGAAAGCAACGGTTTAGTGTTGAATCTGGACTTGGTCAACAAAGCATGCACTTAGCAATGGGACAGGGACAGGCGCCTATGCCTCATCATGACCTGAATGGAAAAATCCCTTCTGTTCACCTAACTTTTTTGGCTCAAATTCTATGATTCATAATCCTAATGACTTGTCAGGTATCCCAAGGTCTAAAAAAACTTGTCCAGGAAAGAGAGCAATAGAAAGGGCTAAGATTCAACAAATACTTCTAAGTTGGCCTTGTAATTTATAATTCAGTATCATTGTAAAGTCTCCTTGGTAGGAGTCATCCCTGGCTTATCAAGAAAACTAGGTTCCAGCCCTATAAAACTTAGCATTAAAATCTTGGAACACAGTGGTAACACTAGGCCAATAACCCCATTACATCTTTACCTCAGATTCTAAAATATGCATGTGTCGTAAGATACACATATTTATGGCCACCCTTTCCCCTTCATATCTCCCTAAACCCAAAGACCTTCCCCACCTCTCCTTCTCCCTCCTCCCTGTCTCCTCTTTCTCTAATCCAAAAGGGTAAAGTCCATATAGAGGTAGCTTTAAGGTTCACGCTGAAGAAAACTAAAACTAATTTTGGGAAAATCTGCCCTCAGAAAGATTGTTTTCATTTTGCAATACATTTTAGGGTGGGAGTTGGGTGGTGGGGGGCATGTCATAGTTCACAGAATACAGAAGAAACAGGGACTGCCTCCATAGCTAAATTTCATACACACAGAAAAGTGATCTTTTAAAAAAGTCGGAAATACACATCCAGTTTATTTTCCTTAATTGAACAAAGACAAGCAGGCGCTTGTAACATCTTTTCCTTCCTGTGTCCTCAGCTCACTGCTCTACAGATGCCAGGCTGGGGAGTGGGCTTCAAAGTTCTCAATGTATCTGTATCATCCATAAGATGTTTCCCACCGAGCCTATTCTTAGAAAGGCTGTGATACTGATCACATTTTCAACTAAAGGAGGAAAAAAATATACTGAGAAACTGATCACACATTCAACTATTAAAAGAAACAGGACCAGCAAAATTTTACTGATTTTCTATCAAACAAGAGATCAGCCTGGTAATCCAAGAACTCAAATAGATTAGGTGGATAATCAACATACCATCTCTAATCAAATAACCTGTGTTGTTTAAATAATGCCCCAGAATCACTATTAACACAATTTGAAGACAAGAAATTAGTGAGTTACTGTGGAGATGACGTACCACGTCCAAGGGGGCATAGTCAATATCCTCCAGAAGGATCCAGTGTCCCTTGGTGGCTGCCTGTGTCAAGGTCCCAGGCTGCCACACAAACTCCCCTGGGACATCTGTGCAGCGATACATTCCCAACAGCATCTGCAGAAAGAAGATGAAGTACTTACTGAAACCACACACCTGAGGTGCCAATGCCACATCCTAAGATTAGTTCCATTAAACTTCTACAGGGTTATAATGGGCACCTGAGGCTTTATAGTATGATCCCCTCTGTTAGGAGGAATATCAGTTAATTTCAGTTTCTTAGCAAAAACAATATTTTAAAGCAAATATTCAAAGTATGTTCACCCACCAAAATCTGCCATTTCTTAGTTACCTTACTGTCAGTCTGATCTCCAAGTTGGACTTTGAGAAGTTGAGGGGGCTTCCTTCTACCTGTCATTGCAGCTAAATGTTCAACTAAGGAAGTTTTGCCACATCCAATTGGTCCTTCTAACAACACAGCATTCTGAGAAGCCACTGCCATAGCCAGGGTCTGAAGATTTTTGCACACTGAGTCGACCAGCACGTAAGACCTAAAGGTCAGCTCCTGTTCACGAGAAGAACTCCTACTACTGGCCTAAGGAGACAAGTGAGAAATAAAAGGCACATCAAGAAGAGTCTTTCTGCCAGAGGGCACAGGTTAATTTCTACAATAGCTGACTTTTACATAAACCTCTGCCAATAAATTAGTAGTAAAGGATCTATAATAACAAGTGTGTATCAAAAGTAAGGATCAGGCTTTTTCCCTTTCCTGTCTCTCATCCTAGGGAGAGGGGTGAGAACTTTCTAACAAATATAAGAAAACCCCTCCCAAACCGAAAAAGGTGATACATAGCGAATGGGAGCAAATCTCATCTGTCATGACTGGATTTTCGTTTTTCTTCCTCTTACCATATTCTAGGATTTCATGTCTAAGATCAAGAATGCACACAATACACTTATTAGACAATCATGGAAGTAAAGATACTAATTTTTTTCCAGGTACAATAAAGAATACCAGGGATTTAATTTTTTTTAAATTTTATTGAAGTATAATTAACAATGTTGTGTTAATTTAGCTATACAGCAAAGTGATTCAACTACACATATATACATTCTTTTATACTCTTTTCCATTATGGTTAATCACAGAATAGTGAATAAAGTTCCCAGTACTATATATCCACTATATATATAGCCTGAATAACAGAAATACACACACATACACTAAACTACAGGCATACCTCAAAGATTTTGCAGGTTGAATTCCAAACCACAGCAATAAACAAATATAATAAACCAAGTCACATAAAACTTTTGGTTTCCTAGTGCATATAAAAGTTATGTTTACACTATACTCTGGTCCATTAAGTGTGCAATAGTTTTATGTTTAAAAAACAATGTACATACCTTTATTTTAAAAACATTTTATTGCTAAGAATGCTAACCATCATCTGAGACTTCACTGAATTGAAATCTTTGCAACAGTGGCAAAGATCATCAGTCACAGATCACCATAACAAATATAATAGTAATTCAGTTCAGTCACTCAGTTGTGTCCAATTCTTTGCGAACCCATGAATCGCAGTACGTGAGGCCTCCCTGTCCATCACCAACTCCCAGAGTTCACTCAAACTCATGTCCATCAAGTCAGTGATGCCAT
>SJYV01042900.1:566209-577145 GCA_006410875.1 Neotragus pygmaeus | reverse complement strand
ATGGTGAACATTACATTCATTTTACCACAACTTTAAAAAAATTTAATAATAATCTGCCTACTGATACAGAAAAAAAGGATCTCTTGGAAGAGTGCAGTGATTATGAACTTTTAAGGAATGATAACTTCTCAAACAGAGCTTGTCCCCTAAAGATATGTAAGGACAATGTGAGATTCAGGGCTGGAAGCTGCTGAACTTTTTGCGGAGCTGCTACTCTAGCAGGATGGGCTGTAGCTCCAGGCTGCCCTTCTGCCCCCGTGCTCTGCCACTGCCATCCACTATCAAGCCCACCCCAACCCAAATCCTTCCCTGTGGTAAAGTGCTCATGCTCCAAACCTAACCTATATTGCTGTTGTTTGTTGTTCACTCACCAAGTCACGTCCTGACTCTGCGACCCCATGGACTGCAGCACACCAGGCTTCCCTGTCCTTCACTATCTCCTGGAGTTTGCTCAAACTCCTGTTCACTGAGTCAGTGATGCCATCCAACCATCTCATCCTCGGTCTACGTTAGGATCTATCTACATTAGCAGAGTGGTTAAAGAGGGGTGGGGAAGTCTGCCTGACCACAGGGAAATACCGGGGGCTTTAGAAATACTGCTGTCTCAGTGCTGGCAACACATATATCTAGTTTATGAATTATCATGCAGCTGTACACTCAGGAAGTGCACTTTTTTCTATCTATTTTATACTAATCCTTTTCATTGTACTTCCCAGGTACAAACTGATGGTCAAGCAATGACCCAGAACTTGTTCCAGGGAGAAAACTAGGTAGATCTGATGAGCTGACTAGACTGCTGGGGAAAAACAGTGGTCTTTGAGCCACTTTCTTGGAAAGGTCATTTCTATGGCAGGGGACAAGTTCACTGCAGATGCAGGCCTCCCACACCATAGGCAGAGAATATTGTAACAGAAAGAGGCTGCTGGCAATAATACCCAGGCCAAGCCCTGTCTCTGCCAAAGGGCAGCTCAAGGGCCCTGGACAAGTCACTCTGCCTTGTGCTACGAAGCTTCATTAGTGTCTGACTCTTTGCCACCCTATGGACCATAGCTCACCAGGTTCCTCTGTCTATGGGAATTCTCCAAGCAAGAAAACTGGAGTGGGTTGCCATACCCTTCTCCAGGGGATCTTCCCCACCCAAGGATCAAACCCGCATGTCTTAAGTCTCATGCATTGGCAGGTGGGTTCTTTACCACTAGTGCCACCTGAGAAGCCCCATTCTGCCCTAGTTTTATATAAACATGGCATCACGGTGTGTGCCACCCAACTTCAAACAGCTACTGAAGCAAGTAAACAAACAAGTCATATATGGAGGAGTTTTGCTCAAGTTGAGAGCCTGATGCACAGGCATCATCATGATTTCTAATTCCACACTAAACAGGGACAATGGGACTGTCAGAGAGGAGGGTCCTGGGTGAATTCTCTACTCTCTCCCTGAATACTTCTCTAAGTGGAACAGTAATTTGGCAAACTCAATTTTGCTCACACATAAAACACAAAGCCCAGCCAAGGAAAAATACACACTCGGTGTCTAGGTGGAAGAGGGCAAACCTACCACTGATGTCAACGTACCTGCTCTTCAGGGGCTGGCGGTTGCCCAGGCAACAGCACACCACAGACAGCAGTGACCCTGGAGGAGAGGTCTGCCGAAACAAGGCGTCCTGCTGAGTACTGCAGCTCCTTGTCCTTCTGCCAAAGGGATGTGTCTGGATTGGCCAACACCAAGGCCTTCTCCAAGTCCTGCAGCTGGGCCTCCTCAAGTAACCTGAGGGAACGAGGAGCCCATCAATGGCTCTGATGCCCAGTAAAGCCACGCAGACATCTGTAGGAATGTTCTTGCTTACCTTAACCTGAAATGGATCAGTTCTTCACTATTAAAAATCTTCTTAAGGAATGACAACTTGTGCTCTTCATTCATACAGGTGACCAAAGCAAGACAATTGGCTGTGTACCTGGAGAAAACCAAAGTACATAAACTCAGGATCTGCAGCGGAGTCTAAAGAATAAAGAAAATTTACTAGCTAACTGAACACCCAAAAAGGAAATCGCATGGAATTTAACACAGGGAAAGGTAAAAATCACAAATCGGGCACAGTGAATTTACTTGAGGGAACATAAGAATAATGGAATTCCACTCATATAATCTGATTTCCCTCTGAAATGACACACGAAAGGGAGCAAAAACCCCAAAGGCACCAGAACAAAAACAACGTATTTTAAATGGTTTCCTTTTCCTCCTCATGCACACAACTCCAGGGTCCTGCAACTGTCCCCATACTAGAAGAAGAGGAACAGTCCACCAGCTACGTA
Organism: Neotragus pygmaeus; assembly: GCA_006410875.1. Taxonomy (NCBI): domain Eukaryota; kingdom Metazoa; phylum Chordata; class Mammalia; order Artiodactyla; family Bovidae; genus Neotragus; species Neotragus pygmaeus. The sequence goes on along the minus strand of SJYV01042900.1, from coordinate 574,835 downwards.
CCAGCGGACCAAGGTGTCATGGCTCCTGAGGAGTGGGACACACACACTCCAGTCCCAGAGGTCCCGGAACACAGACTGCTCTTGCTGCAGAAACTTGTAAGCTGCCTCCATTAGGTCCCGAAGTTTCATCCGCCTGCGCCCGTACCGGACTGGATTTGCATCTGAACTCTCTAGGAAGAGCCTCTGAAAGACTGGAGACGTGTCCTTGAAATACCTCAGGGCAAACCTTCACAAAGAAAAAGAGTTTTCAATTGGTTGGTAAGAATATTATAGCATATATATATATATATATATATCCATTTTATAATGGAATAAAATGACAGAGTGTAATGGTAACTCTCAAGAGTTTACAAGCCAAAAAGAGATGAATGCTTAAAAGTCACCTAGTTCTAAGACTGTATTCTGCTTGAGTTCAGGAACCAGAATTGCAGCATGAGATATCTAACAGGAAACAAAAACCACAACAACTTATCACAAGTATTTACTATTGAAAATACACTCATTTTCGACAGGTATTTATTGACCTCTCACTATGAGTCAGGCACTGTTTCAGACACTGTGTTAAGTCCTGGAGGTACAAAACCAAGCAGATACCGCCCCTGAGGGAGCTTGCTATCTAGGAAGGAAGGGAGTCACAGAAACAAAGTGAAGCACGAAGAACATGAATTCAACTGAACCTGAGAAAGTCAAGAAGAGATGCTTTAGTTGCATCTTAAAAGATGAAGAGGAGATCTTCATGAAACACAAAGGTAGTAAGATATACAAAAGCTACAAGACATACAGAAAATAATAACAGCAATAGTAAGTCCTTCTATATAAGTAATTACTTTTAATGTAACTAGTTTACTCCCAATCAAAAGACACAGATTGAATGGATTTTTTAAAAAAAAAACAAGCATCAGACAATATGCTATGTATAAGAAACTCACTCTGGATCTAAGGCGACACATAGGCTGAAAGTGAGGAGATGAAGAAAAAAAAAAATCTATGCAAATGGTAACCTAAAGGGAGCAGGAATGACTATATTGATATCAGTCAAACAGGCTTTAAATATATGGAATAATAAGAAAGAAAATCAATAAGGAAACAGAGAACTTGAACAACACTACAGAGCGAAGGGATCTAACAGGCATGTACAAAATACTCTACCCAACAACAGAATATATACTCTTCTCACATGCACATGGAACATTCTCCAGAACAGAGCACATGTAAGGACACAAAACAACTCTCCAAAGACTGAGGTACTGAAATGACACATAGTACCTTTTCTATAATTATACAGATTACAATGGAATGAAACTAGAAAGTGACAGCAGAAAGAAAACTGGAAAAAACTCAAATACGTGGAAATTAAACAACAGACTCTTAAACAACTGATGGATCAAATAAGTTACAAGGAAAATTAGAGAGGACCTTGAAACAAATCAAAAGAAAAATACAACACACCAAAACCTATGGGATACAACAAAAGCAATGCTGAGGGCAAAGTTTATAGCTACAAACATGTATACTTAAAAAGATCTCAAGCTAACAACCTAACTTTATACCTCAAATAACTAAAAAAAAAAAAAAAAGAATAAACCCAAAGCTAACAAAAGAAAGGAAGTAATAAAGACTAAAAGCAGAGACAGAAAACTAGAAAAGCAACAGGGAAAAATAATCAACAAAACTAACAATCGGTTTTTGAACAGATCAAGAAAAGTGATAAACTCTGAAGTTAACTAAGAAAAAAATAAAAGATTCAAAAAACAACCATCAGGGGACTTCTCTGGAGGTCCAGTGGTTAAGACTCCATGCTCCCAATGCAGGGGGCATAGGTTCCATCCTTGGTTGGGGAACTAAGACCTCACAAACAAAAAACAAGTCACACAAAAAACAACAGTCAGAAATGAAAGAGGGGACATTATAGATGCCACAAAAATAAAACAGGTTACAAGGAATACAGTGAAGGAGTTTCCTGCAGATTGGACTCTGCGCTTCCACGGCAGGGGGCATGGGTTTCATCACTGGTCAGGGAACTAAGACCCTGCATCCCACGCTGTGTGGCCAAAAACTAAAGATTCAGTTGTGGCTGGGGAGGGAGCCATGGCAGGNAGATTGGACTCTGCGCTTCCACGGCAGGGGGCATGGGTTTCATCACTGGTCAGGGAACTAAGACCCTGCATCCCACGCTGTGTGGCCAAAAACTAAAGATTCAGTTGTGGCTGGGGAGGGAGCCATGGCAGGAGTGTGTGAAGGGGCAGCAGTGTTGGGGGGGCCCACAGGGGTGGGGGAAGGTGGGCTCATGTCAGCGGCACATGTGGAACCAACAACAGCAGCAAACATGTAGGCAGATAAGCAGTAACCAAGGCATGAACCTGATCCACGAGGCCTTTGAGGATAAGGGGACGTGAACAGAGTGGACTGGCAATGGCCATACGCCTGTGCGGCAAGCGAGGAAGAGACTGTGGTTCACTGGAAGCATGCAAAAAGAGGCCTGGTTGATACTCCCTGCTGAACTTAGTTGACTACAGTACCCTTTTCTATAGAGACCCATAATTTTTAGAGAATGCTCTAAAATTCTGATCTAACCAATGAGGGATGAACCAATAAAGCACACTTCAGTTCAGTTCAGTCGCTTAGTCATGTCCGACTCTTTGCGACCCCATGAATTGCAGCACGCCAGGCCNCAGGAGGAGAAGGGGACGACCGAGGATGAGATGGCTGGATGGCATCACTGACTCGATGGATGCAAGTCTGAGTGAACTCCGGGAGATGGTGATGGACAGAGGCCTGGCGTGCTGCGATTCATGGGGTCGCAAAGAGTTGGACACGACTGAGCGACTGAACTGAACTAACTACTTACCACAGCTGATGCACTTTTTGAGATTTCTAACAGAATTTTCCAGAGCACTTTCATTTGAATTATTTGAGTAACAGAATTTTTATAATGCTAACACTGGAATTGTTAACCCTAGCCTCTTACCCACATTCAGGATACTGAGTATCTTGCACTTGCTCCTTTGGATAGATTCCCCCTCCTTCTCTCCTTCTTCATCCTCCTCTCTTGGTGCTGACCTGTTCAGACTACAAGGAGTTTGAGTCTTAAGTGTGTTCATGACATATTGCAATCGAGGTATCATTGCTTCCAAACCCTTTAAGGAACAGAAATAAGGAATATGTATTTTAAAAAATCAAGAGCTCATGCTGACATTTCCAATTCATGTAAAATAGAGAAGGCAATGGCACCCCACTCCAGTACTCTTGCTTGGAAAATCCCATGGGTGGAGGAGCCTGGAAGGCTGCAGTCTATGGGGTCGCGGAGAGTGACTTCACTTTCACTTTTCGCTTTCATGCATTGGAGAAGGAAATGGCAACCTACTCCAGTGTTCTTGCCTGGAGAGTCCCAGGGACGGGGAGCCTGGTGGGCTGCCAGCTATGCGGTCGCACAGGGTCAGACACGACTGAAGCGACTTAGCAGCAGTGTAAGTTTTCATCCCTAATGTTTTTGATTTTATCCTTGGATCTCTTTTCTCTTTCAATAAATATCTTAATTCCTAAAAATATTAAAATAGTACATATTTCTTCCACAAGATACAAAAATAGTTTCAAAATTACATTGATACTAACAATAAAACTACTGCTTGAGTTATAAGATTTCTTTGCAGTTCTTTTTGTCCTTAGAAATATATCCCACTCATGATATACAGTCAGAGCACCGTAGTCATATGTCACTTGAAATAATTGTTTTGTCTATGTGATTATATTTCTCTTGTTTACACAGTTTCATTATTTAGATTTATTTTCCATTTAAATGTTTTTTCTTCCTGATTTAACTCAATCTTTTAATATATGAAACTCTTCTATAGTTTAAAAGTTTATAGAAAGGCAAACTTAACACTTTAAATAGGTAAAATACATGGTATGTAAATTTTATCTCAATGAAACTACAATTTTTAAAAAGGAAGAAAAACCATGCATAACAGTTACATCCTTTATGGAGTCTGAACTCACAACTGCAAATCTTGCTAAAGTAAAAGCAATTTCTGAAGAAGATGTTTATGTAACCAGGAGATAAAGGGGGATAAAAGTACAATGAAAGAATTAGAAAAAGAATATGCATATATTTTGCTTGATTTTTACATAGTAACACTTGAAGAATTAGAACCTAATAAAAAAAAAAGGTACCATATGGTACCTGAAGCCACCATTTAATGTTTTTATGTGGAAATAATTTTTTATTTAAGTAAAAATACTTAAATGGTGGCTTTTGGTTCCATATGGTACTATTTTTTTTATAAGGTTCTAATTTATCCTTCAAGTGTTGCTATATGAAANAAAAGGTACCATATGGTACCTGAAGCCACCATTTAATGTTTTTATGTGGAAATAATTTTTTATTTAAGTAAAAATACTTAAATGGTGGCTTTTGGTTCCATATGGTACTATTTTTTTTATAAGGTTCTAATTTATCCTTCAAGTGTTGCTATATGAAAACAAGCAAAATATATGTATATTCTTTTTCTAATTCTTTCATTGTACTTTTATCCCCCTTAACATTTTATCTCCTAGTTACATAAACATCTTCTTCAGAAATTGCTTTTACTTTAGCAAGATTTGCAATTGTGAGTTCAGACTCCATAAAGGATGTAACTGTTTTACACTACTTCATTTCCCTAAGAAAAATATTGATTCCTTCAGTTGGCTTCTGTAAGTTTACCAAATTGGCAATGAGGTCTTTTGAAGCAAATATTTTTACAGGTAGTTCCCACCTCCCAACCCCACCTTCCTTGCCAGGGCTTGCAGAATCTTAGTTGCAAGATCTTAGTTCCCTCCCTGACCAGGGAATAAACTCAAGCCATTGCAATGAAAGCACAGAATTCTAACCATTGGACCACCAGGGAACTCTCCAAGCAAATATTTCTAATCCGAATACTACCTTCTGTTCAATGTAAAGTATTTAAGAGAGTACCAGTAACAATGAGAGACTTTGTAAGGCTTAAATTATAAGGTTATTCATTTCTGGAAGATAACTTTGCTGGAAACCTTTATTTTTGAGGCACAAATGCTGTGTTCTCCAGAGAAGGCAATGGCAACCCACTCCAGTACTCTTGCCAGGAAAATCGCATGGATGGAGGATCCTGGTGGGCTGCAGTCCATGGGGTCACGACTGAGCGACTTCACTTTCATTTTTCACTTTCATGCATTGGAGAAGGAAATGGCAACCTACTCCAGTATTCTTGCCTGGAGAATCCCAGGGACGGCGGAGCCAGGTGGGCGGCTGTCTATGGCGTCGCACAGAGTCGGACGCGACTGAAGCGATTTAGCAGTAGCAGCAGCAGCAGCAGCAGCAGCACGCTGTTTTCAGTAATTTTTTTTTTTTTTTTGATGACTGCCATCAAGTACTCATGCTGAAAACCAGTATTCAATCAGTTGCTGTTTTATCACTTTCATCTCCGAAATAGTCTAAATCAATTCCCTAGGCTACCTTCCATCGGCCTCATCTTCTCTGGATCACTGCAACAGCATCTCAAAATCCTTCTTGAGAAGTTGAGAAGGCCAACAGAGCTTACTGAATGTAAATCAGATCACCAGCACCCCAAGCTTAAAAACCTTTGGTGGCCCGCCCATGCCTCATCTTTAAAAGTAAATTCCAAGCTCTTCGACAAGTTCTTATGGGGCTTCAAGGTCTGACCCAAGCCTCTCTCTCCAGCCTCACCTCACCCTTTATGCTCCAGCAACGACGTATGCCTTGCGATTGCACCCCGTCTACCCTTCCCAGTTTCCACTACCTGGAAAGCTACCTGACTAACTTTTCTTCAGAAGCGACGGTGGTTGGCGGAGAATCTAGGAAACCAATATTCTTCCAAAACATATTCACCCAAATGAGGACTTTATGAAAAACTTTATTCGCAAGTTGTTAAAATGGACAAACAGGAGGAAAGGACTCGGGATCAAGATCATGTCTCTAGATCAGGTAGCAGTGGAAGATGGCTTTATTTCCCCACCGGTCAATGGCGCAGGGCCAGCCTCGGGGTTAGATCCTACAGGTGCCTCGGAAGCCCGCAAGTTCTAAGAGATAATTTTGGTAGCCTGACTCTAAAAAGCACTCCTCTCTCTCCCATCCCACTTGACTGGTATCCCCTCGATACCAACTCCCCGGGGTAAACTGCTTATCCTTCAGTCAGGTACCTGAGGGCAGGGCACAACAGGGCTTACTCGTCGTCATCACTTCAGCGCCCAGCACCTGTTTAGCGTGCGGTTGGCAGTCAGTCGAATTAATTCAACAAAGAGCTAAATAAATTAGTCGAATTAACAGAACAAAGAACTAAGTAAATGACAGTGCCTTCTCAGCGATTATTTTTCCCTTTCATTAAAGAGCTCCCAGACGCCGCCAAACCTCAGCCAAGGTTCGGCCCCTTCCGTACCGAAGCCCCGCCCCTTCCCCCTCGCCAGGGCAGGCCCCGCCCCTTTGCCTCAAACGCGAGTTTGGCGCCAATCTTGTTTTTTTAATCCCTCCCAAAGGCGGGAACTATTAATGTGCGCAGAGGACGTGCTTTGCGTCCGATCCGATTGGCCGTGGGCGTTGAGTCCCGCCTCCGGGTGCTAATAGCGAGCTGGCATTGGTGGAGATGCCAGGGAAACCAGAGTGTCCAGAGAGGATCCCAGGCTGCTTTGGGCCAGGCGGGGCGGGTAAGTTCTTGTGGGGGTCCGGTCTGCGCGGAGCTTCTGGGGAGTTTGCATGGCGCGGAAGTCCCCTTAGCGGAGGCTGACTGCGTCCGGAGAGTCAGGGAGTTGAAGGAAGCAGCGAAATCGGTGGGGGTTGGCGTGCGTTAATGTCCGGGGCCCCCAGGAAGCCGCGTCCCTCGGATGCAGTTTCTGGGCTTTCACTCCAGATCCCTCTGTGGACCTTCGAGAGAATTCGGGAAGGGGCGGGGGCGAGGACTAGCGCAGGTAGGAATTGTCCTTTCGTCCACTCTTCCTGCCCCTCCCCTCCAAAACCTATCTCCTTGAAATTGTCCTTTCGACCATTCTTCCTTCCCCTCCCCCCGCAAACCTATCTCTCCTTGGAATGTATTCGTTCGGATGCGATTCTCTGGAGGAATGGGTCTTTCCTGCTTCCGGTGATCATTGGATGTAGTTTGTTTCGGCCACTGTTATACCCAGAGAAGTTGTTTACCTTAATCTCTACAGGTATGAGAATCTTTTCCTAACACAGAGTAGACCCTAAATCAGATGTGAATGTATAATTCGTAGAGTCTCAAGATTTGCGCTTCAGACATTAACTTGCCATTGATTCTGATTCTTCCCTGCTCTTTCCCATTCTTTACAGCTCCAGCTCCAAACCTTGTCTGTCTTGAAGGCTCCTCCCCCATCTCACTCAGGGCTCTTTTGATTGGAGAGGGGACAGAGGCCTTCAAGGGAAGAATCCCCCTACCCCAATTAGTTCTAGCGTTTCTTGCCATTTTGCAAGAGATCACCCATTAAAAAATTTTTTTAATATTCTTCTCTCTAATGAATATTCTTTTTGTCATCTGGCTTTAGAGACAGCTGAGTTCTAATCCAGGTCTCCCTTTACCAGCTGTTGGACTTTGGGGCAAGTTTCTCTGATCTATTTCTGCATCTGTAAATTGGAAAAAATAATGGTCTGTACCTCATAGGACTTTGGGAGGATTTAAGATGAATTAATAATGTATTTAAGAGCATTTAGATCAGTGGCTGGCACATAGGGTACAGTATGTGGTGTTTGTTACTCTTTGCCCCTTACATCATTTTGGGGATCTTGCTATATTAGATTAAGCCTTTGCTGTGAGCCTAAAAATACCCTTTCCCTGTCCCCTGACTCTTTGTCTACAGATATTTTTGTTTTTTCTCTACAAATGCTTATTTCATTCTCTTGATTTTATTTTTCTTAAAGGAAACCTCCTTCAGACTGTCTCTTAAAGACATCCTGTCACAAAAGGCTAGGTGATCCTTCTCATCTGCTTTGCCTTCACATCTGAATTCATTAGGATTGTTCCTCAAAAGATTATGAGTGAGCTTGCAACGCTTTTCTTTCATCATNTCTTAAAGGAAACCTCCTTCAGACTGTCTCTTAAAGACATCCTGTCACAAAAGGCTAGGTGATCCTTCTGATCTGCTTTGCCTTCACATCTGAATTCATTAGGATTGTTCCTCAAAAGATTATGAGTGAGCTTGCAACGCTTTTCTTTCACCATCATGGTTCTCAACTTTAAAAAGTTTGCCTCTACACTTTGATGCAACTCTCCTATCAGAAACAATTATCTTTGTATATTGAGACACTCATTTGGAGAAAGATGAGAGCAAATGTGAAAAATCCTTCTTCCCAAGAGATACTGATTCATAATTCTTTGTCTTCTGTTTCCTGTCTTCCTTTTCAAGAGAATCACTGGTCTTTGTAACTTCAAGGGTGATCTCAGCTATAGCGGTTATGTCTTTTTAATTGATGAAATATAGTTGCTTTACAATGTTGTGTTAGTTTCTGGTATACAGCAAAGTGATTCAGTTTTATATATTCTTTTACTCTATATATTCTTTATCATGTTGTTTTTCATTACGGCTCATTACAGGATATTGAATATAGTTTGCTGTGCTATAAGACCTTCAGTTCAGTTCAGTCGCT
>SJYV01042900.1:522280-566116 GCA_006410875.1 Neotragus pygmaeus | reverse complement strand
TTAGTTCTTCACTTTCTGCCATAAAGGTGGTGTCACCTGCATATCTGAGGTTATTGATATTTCTCCCGGCAATCTTAATTCCAATTTGTGCTTCCTCCAGCCCAGCGTTTCTAAATAGTAGCTATTATGTCTTGTCTTCTGTGTTATATACTGTTTAGACATCTTGTCGTGAATGTCCTACAGATAATTCAACATGTCTTCTTTGGTTCTCCATTTCAGTTAAAAGCATGACTACCTTGTTATTGAAGCTAGGAACTGAAGAGTTGTCTTTTCCAAATTGGGATTTTGATTATTTCAGCCAGTTTTTTTTTTTTTTACCTACCAACCTGTCAGGCTCTATGCTGAGAGCTGGGGGTACAATGGTAAACAGAACAGACCAGGCCTGGTCTTAGCGAAGCATATAATCTAGTGGATAAGTCAGATATTTCTCTAGGAATCCCACAAAAATGTAATCATAAACTGAAAAGAGGCCATTTAGAGAAAGGACACAGTAGTATAAGAATATTTAACAGATTGTTAAATTTAACAGGGGCTTCCCTGGTGATTTCGACAGTGAAGATCTGCCTGCAATGCAGGAGACCCAGGTTCAATCCCTGGGTTGGGTTGAGTTATGTCTGACTCTGCCACCTCGTGGAGTATAGGCTGTCAGGAGTCTCCTACATCTCTTGCATTGCAGGTGGATTCTTTACTGCTGAGCCACTGGGGAAGCACTTAAGTCACAGTATCAAGAGAAATTGAGTGAAGAAGGGCAGTGAGAAAAGAGCACTCCCTGTTGTGGCCCTGTGGTGGTAGGAACAGACTGTGTTCTAGGAGCTGAAGGAAGGCCCTTATGATCAGAGCAGAGACTCCTGGAGAGCGGGGGAGAATGATGCAGACCAATACTGCAGCTTCCCCGGTGGCTCAGTGGTAAGGAATCTGCCTGCAGTGCAAGAGACCCTGGGTCAGAAAGATGGGTCGATCTCTGGGTCAGAAAGATGGCCTGGAGAAGGGAATGGCAACCTACTCCAGTATTCTTGCCTGGGGAATCCTATGGACAGGGGAGCCTGGCAGGCTGCAGTCCATAGGGTCGCACAGAGTCAGACATGGCTGAAGCCACTGAGCACACAGCACACAACACTTGGAGGAGTGGGCGGAGGCTGGTTTACTCAGGGCTTTGTAAGCAGAACTTTCTAACCAGGACCAGCTGGAAGCACTGAAGAGTTTTAAACAAAGGAGGGAACATGATCATATTTGCATTTTGAAAAGACTACCCAGGCTGTGGTTTTGAAATGGGCGATATTGGGTACTTGAATAGGTGCGTGACTGCTAAGTTGCTTCAGTTGTGTCCAATTCCCTGCGACCCTGTGGACTGTAGCCCTCCAGGCTCTTCTGTCCATGGGACTCCCCAGGCAAGACTACTGGAGTGGGTTACCATTTCCTACTTCAGGGGATCTTCCTGACCAGGGATTGAACCTACATCTCTTATGTCTCCTACATTGGCAGGCTTGGAAGGCCAATACTTCAATACATTTTTCCTTAAATCTTTTTGATTCTGTCCCTGAAATCTCTGAGGTCTGCTTCTAATCTTTATTTCCACTGTTAATAACTTAGGTACCCCTGATTGTCTCCTGTATGGTATAATAGCCTTTGCTATCTGCCTCGCTACTAATATTTTCAGTACTCTGCTTGCTAGAGTTGAATGTCTGAAATGCAGATTTTTTTCTTTCAAATGCAGATTTGATCATTATATTTCTTGGCCTTAAAAGGTTTTAGTGGTTCCCTCGTCCTATGGTTGAAGAAGTCCAAGTATTTCGCCAGACTTTCTCAAACCTCAGTTCTCACATTCTATTCTGTGTGTGGGTATTCAAACCCAGGCTTGCTTGTGAACTTATTGATAGATGTCAGGAAGTGTGTTTTCATGTAGGAATCCAGTTTCACTGAACCTTGGGATTTTGGAAATCTTGGGGTAGTGAGTGAGAGGGTCAGAAGTGTAGGTGCCAGTGTCTGTGTTGATTTTATTCAGTAGGTGTTGGGAAGTAATACGAAGTTTTTGAGCAGGAAATGAGATGAACAGGATTGCTTTGGAAGAACTAACTCAACAGTTGTGGGTAGCATGTCTTTGGAGAGCGAAGATAACTAGGTAGCTATAGTAGAGGCTGAAACAAATTTCTTTAGCAAGAACAAAGAAAAAGGGAGAAGCATCAATAGGGGTGCTACTCAAAGAAATAGCGATATCAGGAGGTGACAGATGTTGATGGAAAGTTTTTTTGTTTTTGATTTGGTTTTGGACTTGGTGAACTTGGACTTACAGGAATGTATTTATTAACTTTAGCATCTTATTGCTGACTCTTGGTTTGTATTTTAGTACAGACAGTTCCTAGTTTCAGGCACTGAAGGAGCAGCAGAGGAGTCTGATTTTGTATCCCTGTTTTTTTGTAGCAGCTCTTGCTCTCTATCCCAACTTCTTTGTGTTTGTCCATCAAATGTTGAATCCAGACTTTGCTTTGCAAAAAAGAAGACTTGTAGAAAAGAAGACTCTGATGTCCAGGAGCTTGTCACCTTAGAAGAGTATTCAGATACATTTTTACAAGAGCCCAATAGCATTTAGAACTAGCTATGTGTTACTAAATTGTAACTACAGCTCTGTGAAGTCTTCCCTGTGAGCTTTTCATGATGAATAAGACTAAGTAACCTTTTGAGTGAGAGCCAGTGAATAAACCATGAGCTTTAGTTAATGGATATAGATATATTTTGGTTAAGGGTCTTTTGGTTGATTTCCTTGTTTATTCAGCACACCTTTATTTTCATATTTATGTATTAAATGCTGAGAATATAGAGAGGTCCAAAACTTGATCTCTGCTTTCAGGTTGCTCATATTCTGTCTAACTGCTGTCCAGTACAGCAACCTCTAGCCACATATGGCCATTTAACTTTTTTTTTTCCCCCCTTGGCCATGCTACAAAGCTTGAGGGATCTTAGTTACCCAACTAGGGATTGAGCCCCCGTGGCCCCTGCGATGAAAGTGTGAAGTCCTAACCATTGGACCACCAGGGAACCCCCTCTTTAACTCTTTTTTTTTTTTCTTTAACTCTTAAATTAATTAAAACAAGCTACAATTTAAACATCAGTCTCAGTGTGTTAGGCCAAATAATGGATTCACCATTATGTCCATATTCTAATCTTAGGAACCTATGAATATATTGCCTTACATGTTGCAGGGAATTCTCTGGTCGAGATTAATAGAGAAGAGTGTTAGAATCCAAGGTATGGGTATTATGTGTGCTTATTGCTCCTTTGCTGGTGGAGCAAAGAAATATCAATACATATGTGTCTACTAACTCATGTATATACATGTACCTATAATTATTTCTATATCTAATCATCTGTATCTATGTTGAGTTAAATGTGTGTTCTTACTGATGTCTTCAGCTATAATCTATTAGCACAGGGGTCAATTTTAGTATGTTCTCTTGCTTTTCTGTAACCTGCTTCAGTAGCAAGAAACCTGGCTCTCACTACCACCCATTGATTATATCATTCAATTCCAATATACATGTATAACAGATCGGAACTTTTAATTTGTACCCTGGTGGGAAGCAACTTCATCAACCAGAAGACAGTGCTTATACTAATTGAGATTTTAATGCTATACCATCTTCCATTTAGAGGGATAAATCTTACTTGTCCTTAGTGTACTTTTGGTTTTGTTTTTGTTTAATGTCTTGCTGGATGCAGTTGGCTAATACTTTTAAAAGACTGTTTCTGTGTTCATAAGAAAGATTGACCTATAGTTTTCCTGTCTTGTAATTTTCCTATTTTGTCCTGTCTTTGCCCAGTTTTGATGTCTAGACTGTCCTAACCTTACAAATCTTGTCTCTCAGCCTTTCCCCCCACCCCCATTTATTGTCTGGAATAGATTTTATCTCTTTGAAGATATGATAGAATTACACGTTTCTTTATGAGTAGATTATTGTATTGAGCTATTTAATCATTATTTAATCATCCTAGATTAACTATTGTATTGAATTATTTTAAAATTTGTTCATATTTTGTTTCTTCTTTAGTCAGTTTTTCGACAAGTTACGTTTTTCTGAAAAACCATCCATTTGATTGAACTTTCAGATACATTTTATTGATAATTTAATCTCTGCTGTATGTGAGACTGTTGTGCCTGTGTGCTCAGTCACTCGGTGGTGGCCAGCTCTTTGGGAACCCCATGGTCTGTAGCCCACCAGGCTCCTCCGTCCATGGGATTTTCCTGGCAAGAATACTGGAGTGAGTTGCTGTTTCCTTCTCCAGGGGATCTTCCTGACCCAGGGATCGAACCTGAGTCTCCTGCAGCTCCTACGTTGGCTGGTGTGTTCTTTCCTGCTGAACCACTGGGGAAGCCATACTCCTTTTCTATCCTAATGTTTGTTCTTTCTTTTCCTTTATTAGTTTTTCCAGGTATATGTCAGAGCTAGTATTTATTTTTATTCGTCTTTAGAGCATTGTTTTTTTTCATTAATTTATGTTTTTTATGTGTTTCTTTCAATTTACCTTGTTCTTTTTGTTGAGTTGGGTGACCTAATTAATATTTTGTATTATTTTCCTATAAATTTATTTCATGCTATAACTTTTCCTCTAAAAGTACTATTTTCATTGTACCCCACAAATGTTTTGTAGTATATTCATTGTTGGTTAGTTCTGTGTATTTCCCAATTTCCATTAATATTTGTTCTTTGCCCTATGTTTGTGGTTTTTGAAAGTAATTGGGAAATTTGAAAATGCACTCTTAATTTCAAATTTTATTAATAAAAGCATATCTGTGAAATTTGTTGAAACTCACTATTACAATATGTTGTCCGTTTTTATAAATGTGCTTGGAAGTAATATAAGTGTAGTAATTTAGTGTAGGTAATATAAAAATCATCAGATCAGATCTGTGAATTTTGTGTTCAGATTTGTATCTTTAAATCTCTTTTAACTGCTTGATTAGCAGAGTGTGTTAAAACCTCGCCACATGGTAGCTTTAAAAGAGAAAGCGTATTAGAAAGAATTGTTAACAGCGAATTGGAATTGGTTAGTAAGGAGTTAAAGATGACCCTGAGAAACAAGGAGTAGCAGATATAGGATCAGCCACTACCTTTAAGACTGAGATAGATCATCCAGAGAAGACCCATCTCCCCATCATTGGAAAGAATGTGGCCGGGCTAATTGAATGGAGTAAAGAGTTAAAGATGACCCTAAGACCCTGGAGAAATTGCTAAGTGCCTTGCTGGTGACAGTGTTTTGAACCTAGCAGAGGAGGTGCATAGGGAAGCCCCTTAGATACTGCTGGCTGTTGGGTGCTGTGGGATCCAGGAGTTGGAGAAGCTGCCTTCTCCATAGCCTATTAAGAGAAAGCTATGTCCTGCAGGAGTCCATTGTAATAGCAACATTATGTATAAAAGGCAAGCATGTAGAAAAATTGTGCCCTTACAGAAACCTAGTGCTGGAGAAGCTGTATATTGTAGGTACTGAATGCTGGGGAATGCTGGCTCTGCAGGAACCTGACCAGCCAGACACACTGAAAGTAGGAAGAGAAACCCCCTTCCTTTCCAGGGTTCCTTCAGCACTCTCTACTGACAAAACTGTACATAAGGCTAGTTAGCAAAGAAATATTTTCAAGGCCTACCTCTATTATCACACAAGGGTAGATAGGAAATAAAGAGGCATCATAATTCCCACAATTCCTTAAACTTTATGTGTATGTACATATATATAAATAATTCTCAGAAACAATTATAAATAATTCTCAGAGACAATTTTGAAGATCTCTTAGTGCTACATCTATTGTGACTAATTAAATGTGTGGTCACTTTTCTCTTAAATTTTAAAAGTAATTAAAAAAATATATTTTATTTGGTGGTAGGGGCCTAGAAAGTAAGGTTTGCAAACAGTGATCCCATAAACAATTGGAGAAAAAGTTTAAGACAGGTAAGGGGCAAAAACTCAGGATTTTTTGGATCTGTTGTATTTGCCAATCTTAAATAACCAAGACAAGTATAATCTTTTTTTTTTTCTTTTTAGAGTAATAACTGCCAGTAGTAAACACTGAAACTGTGAAATGATATGCAGTGAAGGCTTGATCTATTTAACCAAGTCATCAGATTAATTGGTCACCATTTTGTGGGAAAAAAAAATCCATTGAGTGATGCTTCCTTCAGTTTGCAGCTAGTAGTAGGTTACTGCCAGGAAACCTGTGAGTTTCTTCTCCATCAGTTGGATGCTGCTTTACCAAGAGTTATGTGTTACTTGCCAAATGTGATTNCAGGGAATTCTCTGGTCGAGATTAATAGAGAAGAGTGTTAGAATCCAAGGTATGGGTATTATGTGTGCTTATTGCTCCTTTGCTGGTGGAGCAAAGAAATATCAATACATATGTGTCTACTAACTCATGTATATACATGTACCTATAATTATTTCTATATCTAATCATCTGTATCTATGTTGAGTTAAATGTGTGTTCTTACTGATGTCTTCAGCTATAATCTATTAGCACAGGGGTCAATTTTAGTATGTTCTCTTGCTTTTCTGTAACCTGCTTCAGTAGCAAGAAACCTGGCTTTCACTACCACCCATTGATTATATCATTCAATTCCAATATACATGTATAACAGATCGGAACTTTTAATTTGTACCCTGGTGGGAAGCAACTTCATCAACCAGAAGACAGTGCTTATACTAATTGAGATTTTAATGCTATACCATCTTCCATTTAGAGGGATAAATCTTACTTGTCCTTAGTGTACTTTTGGTTTTGTTTTTGTTTAATGTCTTGCTGGATGCAGTTGGCTAATACTTTTAAAAGACTGTTTCTGTGTTCATAAGAAAGATTGACCTATAGTTTTCCTGTCTTGTAATTTTCCTATTTTGTCCTGTCTTTGCCCAGTTTTGATGTCTAGACTGTCCTAACCTTACAAATCTTGTCTCTCAGCCTTTCCCCCCACCCCCATTTATTGTCTGGAATAGATTTTATCTCTTTGAAGATATGATAGAATTACACGTTTCTTTATGAGTAGATTATTGTATTGAGCTATTTAATCATTATTTAATCATCCTAGATTAACTGTTGTATTGAATTATTTTAAAATTTGTTCATATTTTCTGTTTCTTCTTTAGTCAGTTTTTCGACAAGTTACGTTTTTCTGAAAAACCGTCCATTTGATTGAACTTTCAGATACATTTTGTTGATAATTTAATCTCTGCTGTATGTGAGACTGTTGTGCCTGTGTGCTCAGTCACTCGGTGGTGGCCAGCTCTTTGGGAACCCCATGGTCTATAGCCCACCAGGCTCCTCCGTCCATGGGATTTTCCTGGCAAGAATACTGGAGTGAGTTGCTGTTTCCTTCTCCAGGGGATCTTCCTGACCCAGGGATCGAACCTGAGTCTCCTGCAGCTCCTACGTTGGCTGGTGTGTTCTTTCCTGCTGAACCACTGGGGAAGCCATACTCCTTTTCTATCCTAATGTTTGTTCTTTCGTTTCCTTTATTAGTTTTTCCAGGTATATATCAGAGCTAGTATTTATTTTTATTCGTCTTTAGAGCATTGTTTTTTTTTCATTAATTTATGTTTTTTATGTGTTTCTTTCAATTTACCTTGTTCTTTTTGTTGAGTTGGATGACCTAATTAATATTTTGTATTATTTTCCTATAAATTTATTTCATGCTATAACTTTTCCTCTAAAAGTACTATTTTCATTGTACCCCACAATTGTTTTGTAGTATATTCATTGTTGGTTAGTTCTGTGTATTTCCCAATTTCCATTAATATTTGTTCTTTGCCCTATGTTTGTGGTTTTTGAAAGTAATTGGGAAATTTGAAAATGCACTCTTAATTTCAAATTTTATTAATAAAAGCATATCTGTGAAATTTGTTGAAACTCACTATTACAATATGTTGTCCGTTTTTATAAATGTGCTTGGAAGTAATATAAGTGTAGTAATTTAGTGTAGGTAATATAAAAATCATCAGATCAGATCTGTGAATTTTGTGTTCAGATTTGTATCTTTAAATCTCTTTTAACTGCTTGATTAGCAGAGTGTGTTAAAACCTCGCCACATGGTAGCTTTAAAAGAGAAAGCGTATTAGAAAGAATTGTTAACAGCGAATTGGAATTGGTTAGTAAGGAGTTAAAGATGACCCTGAGAAACAAGGAGTAGCAGATACAGGATCAGCCACTACCTTTAAGACTGAGATAGATCATCCAGAGAAGACCCATCTCCCCATCATTGGAAAGAATGTGGCCGGGCTAATTGAATGGAGTAAAGAGTTAAAGATGACCCTAAGACCCTGGAGAAATTGCTAAGTGCCTTGCTGGTGACAGTGTTTTGAACCTAGCAGAGGAGGTGCATAGGGAAGCCCCTTAGATACTGCTGGCTGTTGGGTGCTGTGGGATCCAGGAGTTGGAGAAGCTGCCTTCTCCATAGCCTATTAAGAGAAAGCTATGTCCTGCAGGAGTCCATTGTAATAGCAACATTATGTATAAAAGGCAAGCATGTAGAAAAATTGTGCCCTTACAGAAACCTAGTGCTGGAGAAGCTGTATATTGTAGGTACTGAATGCTGGGGAATGCTGGCTCTGCAGGAACCTGACCAGCCAGACACACTGAAAGTAGGAAGAGAAACCCCCTTCCTTTCCAGGGTTCCTTCAGCACTCTCTACTGACAAAACTGTACATAAGGCTAGTTAGCAAAGAAATATTTTCAAGGCCTACCTCTATTATCACACAAGGGTAGATAGGAAATAAAGAGGCATCATAATTCCCACAATTCCTTAAACTTTATGTGTATGTACATATATATAAATAATTCTCAGAAACAATTATAAATAATTCTCAGAGACAATTTTGAAGATCTCTTAGTGCTACATCTATTGTGACTAATTAAATGTGTGGTCACTTTTCTCTTAAATTTTAAAAGTAATTAAAAAAATATATTTTATTTGGTGGTAGGGGCCTAGAAAGTAAGGTTTGCAAACAGTGATCCCATAAACAATTGGAGAAAAAGTTTAAGACAGGTAAGGGGCAAAAACTCAGGATTTTTTGGATCTGTTGTATTTGCCAATCTTAAATAACCAAGACAAGTATAATCTTTTTTTTTTTCTTTTTAGAGTAATAACTGCCAGTAGTAAACACTGAAACTGTGAAATGATATGCAGTGAAGGCTTGATCTATTTAACCAAGTCATCAGATTAATTGGTCACCATTTTGTGGGAAAAAAAAATCCATTGAGTGATGCTTCCTTCAGTTTGCAGCTAGTAGTAGGTTACTGCCAGGAAACCTGTGAGTTTCTTCTCCATCAGTTGGATGCTGCTTTACCAAGAGTTATGTGTTACTTGCCAAATGTGATTATGCCATTTTTGCCTTTTGCAGGCAATAACAGAGTTGGCTATATAACAATAACAATAACAGTGCAGGCTATAACAGAGTTGACTAAACATATACATATACCTTGATTTTATTTAAAGGCATAATATACAAATTATATATCTTGTGGTAGAATCATGACCTTTTGTTTGAGTATACATCAAGTGAGTAGAGCTCTGACTTCCTTGCACACCAAGAAGATGTTGCTTGGGATTTTCATTTGAGTAACAAATTCTATACTTCTGAGTCCACCTGAGTACAGACTAGATTTTCTCTTCCAGTATTTTGGATTATGTCACCCTTACTTGATTTGACAGCAATTGTAAGTGTCTTGCTTCTTACCTTTTAGACTTTCTAGAGCATTCAGCCTAGTTTTCCCTGGTAAATAGCTGAATAGTAATCTCACTCCAGTATTCTTGCCTGGGAAATTCCATGGACAGAGGAGGCTGGCAGGTTATAGTCCATGGGGTCGAAAAGAGTCGGACATGACTTAGTGGCTAAAACAACAACAGTCATACTTTTACTTAAAAAATAAGGAGGTAAACATAATTGGATTTGATAATAGATGCACCTGGTTGTTGGTAGGTTATCTCATTTGGTGAGAGCAGAGGTTTGCAAGCACAGATACCCTTAATAACCCCAAATAGCCATAGTGGCATAGTTCATTGACTGTGGGCAGCATTCATGTATCTTACAGGCAGAATGGAGAGTGTCAGATAAGTTAGTGAATGTCAGATAAGTCAAGATGTTTTTTAAACTGCTTTGGATTCTTACATTGCTTCCAGTCTTGTGCTCTGTTGAATATTCCTGTAAATACATTTTTGTAATCATGTGCTTGATATGTCTATAGAGCAAATTACTAGACATGAAATTGTTTAAATTGCGTTTAAAAACTTGATAGCTGTTGCCAGATTACCTCCTTAGAGTTTGTACCAGCATACGCTCTATGATGAGAGTATATGTGAGTATTGTTTCGTTGCTAAGTCATATCTGATTCTTTTGCAATCCCATGGACTGTAGCCTGCCAGGCTCCTCTGTCCATGGGATTTCCCAGGCAAGAATCTAGGAGTGGGTTGCTGTTTCCTTCTCCAGGGGATCTTCCCGACCCAGTTATCAAACCCACGTCTCCTGTGTTGGCAAGCAGACTCTACCACAGATCCCCCTGGGAAGCCCGTGAGAGTATATACGTCACTTTTTCCCCACACCTTTACCAACCTAGTGTAGTATCAAACTCTTTGCAATTTGCCCATCTTACTCCCTTGTTGTTAAAAACATGTATGTCTAGAGTCTCATGTATATCTAAGAATACCCCCAGGTTTGATGATTTGTTAAGAGGACTCACAGAACTCACCATCCATTTGCACTTACTCAGTATGATAGTTGGCTTATTTTAGTATAAAAGTTAATTTATATTTTGGTCTACTTTATAAAATTGGCATCATTTACTTTGTGATATGGATTAACCATATCAGCAAGTTTAAGGTTTTTTGTTTTATTGTTTTAGCTTTTAGAAAATGTTAGACATTAAAAAAAAACACAAAAACAGCAGAGTGAACTCTGTCATTGTGTCCAAATTTGAAAGTTATCTTTTAACTTAAAGCTAAGTTTAGTCTCTGAATTGTGAGGTTGATTTTAACAGTGGAGAGTATTTCTATTTAATACCTTAGATGGCGACTATCAAAAAGAAATAGGATCATGGCAGCAGATGATGACAATGGTGATGGAACAAGTTTATTTGATGTCTTTTCTGGTAAGAGCTCATTTTAAATGTCTTTCTAAATTTATTTAATTGTAGAGTAATGTATTTATTCTCATTGATAACACTGTCATTATCAACTTTTTCTCCCCACATGTAAATGAATACAATAAAGTGCTTGGCAAATAGAAAGTACTTAATAAGTGAGAACTTTCTTATTTTATACTTTCAGGCCTCTTAAATATAATAAAATTAACAACTTTGCCAGTATAAGCAGTAATTATTTTTTATTGTCATATTAAAAAATATAAGGGAAAAAATATAAGTAAAAAAAGCTGGCTTAAAACTCAACACTGAAAAATGAAGATCATGGTGTACAGTCCCATCACTTCATGCAAACAGATGGGGAAAAAATGGAAATAGTGACAGACTTTATTTTTGGGGGCCAAAATCACTGTGGATAGTGACTGCAACCATGAAATTAAAAGACGCTTGTTTCTTGGAAGAAAAGCTATGACAAATCTAGACATGCGTGCATGCTAAGTTGCTTCAGTTGTATTCAACTCTTTGCAATCCCATGGACTGTAGCCCACCAGGCTCGTCTGTCCATGGAATTCTCCAGACAAGAATACTGGAGTGGGTTGCCATTTCCTTCTCCCAGGGATCATGCCCACATAGCTCCTGGTTGTCCTGCGTTGCAGGCGGATTCTTTACCATTAAGCCACCTGGGAAGGCTGACAAACCTAGACAGTATATTAAAAAGCAGAGACATCACTTTGATGACCAAGGTCCATATAGTCAAAGCTATGGTTTTTCCAGTAGTCATGTACAGATGTGAAAGTTGGACCATTAAAGAAGGCTGAGTGCTGAAGAGTTGATGCTTTCAAAATGTGGTGCTTTAGAAGACTCTTGAGAGTCCCTTGGACAACAAGGAGATCGAACTAGTCAATCCTACAGAAAATCAACCCTGAATATTCTTTGGAAGGACTTGATCCTGAAGCTCCAATACTTTGGTCACCTGATGAAAAGAGCCAACTCATTGGAAAAGACCCTGATGCTGGGAAAGACTGAGGGCAGGAGGAGAAGTGGGCGACAGGATGAGATGGTTGGAATGGCATTATTGNATTCTTTGGAAGGACTTGATCCTGAAGCTCCAATACTTTGGTCACCTGATGAAAAGAGCCAACTCATTGGAAAAGACCCTGATGCTGGGAAAGACTGAGGGCAGGAGGAGAAGTGGGCGACAGGATGAGATGGTTGGAATGGCATTATTGACTCAATGGACATGAGTTTGAGCAAACTCTGGGAGACAGTGAAGGACAGGGAGGCCTGGTGTGCTGCAGTCCGTGGGGTCACAGAGAGTTGGGCATGACTGAGTGACTGAACAATGAACAAGGGGAATTCCCTGGTGGTGCAAAGGTTAAGCCTTGATGCTTTCAATGATAAGGTGTATGTGTATGTGTTTATATATACATATATATATAGATAGATATACACATTTACCATATATATACTTATCACATATATATATGATAGATACTTGTTACTCTTGAAATTGATATTTCCAGCAAATGGAGTGGTACTTGCTTATTGTTGTTTTGGGAAAAATTAACAGTCACAAATAGATGATTAGTTTGAAAGAGATAGCCAAGACCTAATAGTGAAAGAAGCTCATAAAATGGAAATATTTTTAGTAATATACAGATTTTAAACCTCCAAATCCTGACATAACATTTCAGTTCTTAATTATAATTATGCTATGACAATCTCATTAAATTTTTTGAGGATATAGTTGTATATTTATTGATCGGAGTTATGAATGCTATAGAATAAAAAGGACAGTTGTAAAACATGTCTAGTAGAATTCCATTTTTGCTTGAAGGTGGTTTAGTCACTAAATCATGTCTGACTCTTGGACCCCATGGACTGTAGCCTGCCAGACTCCTCTGTCCATCGGATTCTCTGGGCAAGAATACTGGAGTGGCTTGCCATTTCCTTCTCTGGGGGATCTTCCTGACACAGCGATCGACCCCAGGTCTCCTTCATTGCAGGCAAATTCTTTAACAACTGAGCTATGAGGAAAAATATGTTTTAAAAAATAATATACATAGACATGAACAGATTCACATGAAATATGGCCGTCATCACCACTCTGGATAGCATTATTTGTTTTTTGGTGTTATTATTTTTGCTGATGTTTTTTTCAAATTGTTATGCTGCTATATATTAGTCTTATGATATTTTTTCTTTGAAAAATTCTAAACCAATTAAAAAATGGAAAGTATAATATAATGACCACCTTTACTTTTCATTTAGATTCATAAGTATCACTATTTTGTTATTCTCATTTGCTGGAAATGGCTGTTTTCATTTCTGTATATTGCTCTCAAGTTTTTGTCCACATGCATATATTGTTTGATAGTCACATACACAGTACACATTTTTATTTTTACTAGTTAACATGATTTCACAAACATTTTTATTCCTATAACATTTTTGTACTTGTCTTTTATTATATCTGTAATTTCAGACTTATAGAAAAGTTGCAAGAATAAGAACATGCAAGGAGCCTTCCAGTAGCTTTAACACTGTGCACATACTTTTAAATTTATACACATACATGCACACAGTTTTTTCCTGACCTATTTGATAACCAGTTGTATACCTTATAGTCCCTTACATTCAAATACTTCAGTGTATATTTCACGAGCAAAAGTTGGTTTTCTTATATAAAGACAGCATAATCATCAATTTCAGTAAATTAACACTGATGCTATAATTTTATTTAGTCTGCCATCTTTATACCAGTTTTACCAGTTAATACAATAATGTCATTTATTGCTGTGATTGGATTTAAACCTATCATTTTAAAACTTTAGTTTGTCCCATCAGTTTTTTTGTTTTCTATTTTCTTGCCTTTTTCAAATATTTGAATGTATTTTAGAATTTCATTCTGATTTACAAATTAGCTTTTTGGTTATACCTTTCTGCAGTGCTTTTTATAATTGATTGCTCAAGGGACTGCAATATACATCTTTAACGTTTTATAGTCTAGTTATTAAAAGCTAAGAATCTTTATGTAAGATGTAGAATCTGTACATATAGTTGCATTTGACCTCCTTCTATCCTTTTATGTTAAAGATGTCTTGAACCCCGTGATACAGTGCTGTAATTTTTATTTTAGCCTGTTGTATATATTTTAAATAAACTAAGAGGAGTTAAAACCAATTAAGGTGAAATATTAGTCTTTTGTATTTACTCAGTTATTTACCATTTTTGCCCTTCTAGTATCCTCTAGTATCCTTCTAGCATCACTTTTCTCCCCATTGTCTCTTTTCTTCTGGGACTCTGGGTATATAGTATGTGAGAACTCAGGATATTCTATAGGTTAGTAAGTGATCTTTTTAAAAATATTTTTTCCTCTATTCTTGCAATTGGATAATTTATTGATCTGTCTTCAAGCTCACTGCCTCTTCTGTTG
Source organism: Neotragus pygmaeus (assembly GCA_006410875.1). Classification (NCBI taxonomy): domain Eukaryota; kingdom Metazoa; phylum Chordata; class Mammalia; order Artiodactyla; family Bovidae; genus Neotragus; species Neotragus pygmaeus. The sequence goes on along the minus strand of SJYV01042900.1, from coordinate 551,573 downwards.
AATCTTTTTACTTTAGGTATTGTAGTTTGAATTTTAGAATTTTCATTTGGTTTTGGAGTTGTTTTTATTTGTCTACCAAGATTTCCTTTGATAAATAGTGAATTGTGTTTTGGACATTGTAAATGTTCAAGATATATGATTCTGTTATATTCCTCTGAAAAGTGCTAGTGTTTTTAATTTTAGCAGGCATTTATCTCAACTGAACTTGATCTTCTGTCTTCCCTGTGGTGAACAGTAGCTGAAATCTGTTTAGCTACAGAGATTTTTTAGCTTTTAGCTGGACTTCTGGGAGTTTTAACCTTTACTTGTGTTATTCAGATTTGGGCACAATTTGGGGAGTCCTCTGTGGCTCTTTGGATTTCCTCTTTCTACTTGCTGTTATCACCCCCAAAGTTTTTTCTCTAGTTATTCAAGCTATTAGGACTGGAAGTGTCCATCTGAGTTTCTCTGCCTACTGTGGCTCCAACTAGGGCTTATCCTTGCACAAAAACTTGTAAAAAAAAAATGAGGGTAGGAATTCATTACTTCTTGCAGGGGTCATCTCCTCTCCAGTTTTTGCCTGCTTTGGATTGCTCTTTAGCTCTTCAGATAGCTTTTTTTTTTTTTNACAAGTACAGTGACTGAATAAAATGGAGCCCAGCCCGGCCCTCTCCAGACCTATCCTATTCAGCCCCAGCCTTCAAAGAATCTAATGCTAGAAGAAAGCTTTAAGACTCAGTCTTCATGTGGCCTGCTAACAATCAGTATCTACACACAGAATAACCAGAGTTCAATGCCTTTAGGTATGCGCTTGTCGTTGCATCCAGGAAGGCTCTGGCAACTTCATGCCTGTTGAAGACAAAGAGGTAGATAGGACTAGAGCAAGAAAAGAATTTTGGTGGCATCATCCAGAAGTGACAATCGAAGCAATAAGAAGAGTCCTTCTATTATGGAGAAAACTTACAGAGAAAGGAATAATGGGCCAAGAAGAGTTTTCCAGCCATGACTGGAGGTTAGGAAAAGAAAGAAGAACAATCCAGGGGACAAGATGAAAAACACTAAGAATAGTTCAGAATTATACAGATCAAAAGAGGAGAGAATCCTGAGAAAATCAAGTTTGGGGCAATAAAATCAAGAGGTCAGTCAGAATAAGGATGAGAAAAGCCACTGGATTTGGCAATGAGACAGCCAGAGGGCCCTTCTAAAAAAGAACCAGAGCCACAAGCGTAGTTCATTTGGAAAGGGTGAGTAGGTCCAATGATTTTTGGAGATTTGGGGCCACTTCTCCAAGTCCAGTTTTTTCAACATTTTTCCTAGAGTCACAATGATAACAGAGAAAAAACTAGCCCCAGTGGTCCTATAGAGAGATTCTCTGATGCTAGACAACAGGTTCCCAAGATGGTGTAGAGCTTCCCCTAAACACACGCATCCTCAGGATAATGATGAGCACAGTCACACCAGTGGAGAGAGGAGGAAGGGAGACAAATTCTTCAAGAACAAACTCTCATCAGATATAACTCCACCTTCTCTGAGCTCTCAGATCACTCAGAAGCCTTAGTCCTTACACTCTGTAGAGCTGTAATAATCCTAATTACAGCACTTGGATTGAAGAATAAAGAGAAATACCCTAGTGACACCCAATCCTCCAGTATTCAAATGCAGTATTTGGGCAGCCCAGAGGAAAATAAATTCTAATTATAGCCAGTATTTATAAAATACTTTCTATGTTCCAAGTAAAAAAATCCCATGAACAGAGGAGCTTGTTAGGCTACAGTCCATGGGGTCTCAAGTTCTAAGCTCATTTACTCTTTACCACAATCCTATGATGGGGCTCTAATATGATTTTGCCCATGATGGGGCTAAAATTCAGAGAGGTTAAACAATTTGCCCAAGTGCACACAGCCAGAGAGCAGTAGAGTCACGATTCAAAGCCAGTTTGGCCCCAGAACCCATGCTCTTTTCAGACCATGCTGCTTTGCCAGTGGTAGATGAAATCAGCNGATGGGGCTAAAATTCAGAGAGGTTAAACAATTTGCCCAAGTGCACACAGCCAGAGAGCAGTAGAGTCACGATTCAAAGCCAGTTTGGCCCCAGAACCCATGCTCTTTTCAGACCATGCTGCTTTGCCAGTGGTAGATGAAATCAGCCATTCTTTTGTTTTGCAACAGTGTGAATACAAAAGCACACATTTTGTGTGGGCAGAGAAATTTTTTTTTAATGAGCCTACTATGGAGAGACCACTTCTACCAAGTCTGTATTTCTGCACATCATACACACACACACGTACACACATGTTAATTAATGAATGTCCTTGGCACAGCACAGCCCACAGGAGAGGCACAGACACTCAAGAAGAAGAAAGCCTTTGACTCAGCCTGCAACCAGTTTACTGTCACCCTGTATGACTTGACCTCGTAACCTCCCATAACTTGGGCCCCCCAGCTATCCAAGAAGCAAAAGCACCCTTGCTCTCCCTTAAGGACTTCCCTGGTGGCTCAGATGGTACAGCGTCTGTCTACAATGCGGGAGACCCAGGTTCAATCCCTGGGTCTGGAAGATCCCCTGGAGAAGGAAATGGCTGGCAATCCACTCCAGTACTATTGCCTGGAAAATCCCATGGACAGAGGAGCTTGGTAGGCTACAGTCCATGGGGTCGCAAAGAGTCAGACACGACTGAGCGACTTCACTTCACTTCACTCTCCCTTACAGTCCAGCACTAAGCACTCCCCTCATACACACTCGACTGTCTGGAAAGAACTCAGCAGAGGTGAGGAGAGACCTCTACTGCATAAAAGTTGGCCCACATGATATCCAAACTCACCACTAGTCTTTGATTCTATTTCCACGCATGGCATACATAGCACAGAATTATTTCCATACAGCAGACGAAGAAAAGAGAGACCAAAAAGGTGAGTGGGGCTTGCCTAAGCACACCACCAAGCAACAAGGCAAGTAGAGAAATACCCCAGCCAGGGTGCGTGTACTTTCTGCTAGGCCCTAACCTGCAAGTTTCTATCTAGCAGGCTGTGGAAAAGGAGATCTACTCCTTATACTTGTTCCCTGACCCGCTGTGAGATCCTAGGAATGATCAACCTGTTTCTAATGACAGCAGCCAAGGTTACCAGAAGCTCTACTCAGCTCCATCTTCACTGTGATGTAATGAAAAGAATGTGGGCTCTGAATTTCCACTCAGGTCTCCCCAATTGGTTGTGGGACTTTGGACTAGCTGCTTAACCTCTCTCTCCAAGTTTCAATTCCTGCTTCTAAAAAGGAACTTAACAGTAACTATTCTGTAGGATGGCTATTAGCATTAAATGAGATGATGTGATGATAGGAAGCATACAGCACAATGCTTGACACAAACCAAGAGCTTGAGAAGCTTGTAACCCTCACTAACCACTACTGTTAGAGAAAAGGGCAGGATAAACAAAAACTGTGAGACTGTACCCCCGTACAGAAATGTATTCTGACAACAAGTCTCTCCTTAGACCCAACTTCCCTGAGCTGCAAATCTTCCACACACCTGGACTACACTCTAGCAGCTACAGAGGCATTTCCATTGAAAGCTTCAAGCAGTATTGGCTGGCTCTGCCTCAGTGCCCACTGAAGAGCTGACTAAGAACAGCCACTTCAGAGCCCAGCTTCCCGGTGAGGTGACTCGGGCCTGGCTTCCTGCTGCTGCTCTCCTGTCTCTAAGGGAAAAGAGGGAGGGCAGGAGCAACATGGGCAAATTCAGCAGACAGACTGCTTGGACCACGCCAGACAGGGCCAGCTGCTATCCAGAGAGTAAGGGCCGCCTCCTTCCCTCTCCTGTTAAACTAGTATCTGCTAACAGTAAGCATGATGGGCTTTCTTTATAGCCTGCTCCTCAAGAATACCAAAGACTTCATACTCTTATCTACACACCACAGGCTGGGGCTAGGGAGGTATCAGAGTTCATCTTTCCTTTGCCTGCTGTCTCCAAATTCCAGCAAAGGTTAGGGCCTCACTGTGGGACTATGACAGGAAGGAGGGTATGACTTCTGGTCCATAGTTACAAATGGACTATCTGCGAATCAGTATGAACAGTAACCTTTATTCTCTGTCAGCCACTCTGACACCTTGGATTATAAGCATTCAGTATTCACACTCTAGAAACAGGTCCCTTACACCTCAGGTCCCCTGAGCACACTAGGAACCTTACTGTATAACAGAATATACAAAAGATACCATCATTGTCCTCAGGTACTTTCTGTCTTGCTCACAATCAATGACTTGCATGGTTTTCCACATCTGAGTCTCAGACAGTACAAGAAGAAAGCCCTCTTAAGGAATATGCCATGAAAAAATAGATACTGTTACGGGCAACTGGAGACACAAATTACAACTCTGAAATGATGAGAAAGGCAACAATTAGGGTAATCCTTAAACTAATTGAGGAATCCCAAGAAAACATTATTTACTTACAGAAATACTTAGCGGCAGCACCAGGACGGGTCACCAAGCACTGAACTTGCTGCTACCACACTGGCCCTGACTATAGCTTCCAGGTAAGTCAGCAACTGAAACATCACATTTTATTTTTAACATGCCTGAGAGTCCAAGACTATTCATAATCCCAGATTCTTAAAAACTTGAAAGGAGGATGAGTTTTAAAATGTATACATTTACATATGTGGGGAGAAACACAAAAATCAGATGCTTCTCAGCACAGCTCAGGGAGCCATAACTCACAGCTTTCACAGTCCCACCAAACACCCAGAGAAAATCTGGGTGCCTTCTCTGAGAGATGGTGGGAGGCTGGGTAGGTAGCCAAGAAACAAAGAAACCTAAACTCAGCACTTGGCAAGACAATTAAGGAGCAGAGGATTTAAAACGCATTGTTTCTGACTCTAAATATGTCTACATTTATTACCAATTTGGGATCAGAAACCACATTTAGTTCTGCCGTGACCACGCACTAAAAATATTAAGCAGAGTATTGCCTAGGAAACAGCAGTTCTCCCTGCTGCGGCAGTCCCATTTCAGAGCTGACTCTGCCATGGTCCCAGGGCTCCCCATCCTGGGCTTCACTGAGATCCTTTGTCACAAGCAGAACTGCCACTGCCCTGACAAGGTCTCACCTGCTTTTTAGAAGGCAAGAATAGGAGCCAGGGCTAGAGACTACACAACCTCCTCATCCTCTCCTAGGCTGTGTTACATGGTCAGTGAAATTTCATTTCATGAGCCTATAACAATTACCCCCATCTGACCAGGAGCTGCACAAGGGTAGGGACCACTGTCCACCGAAACCACTGCTGGATCCTCATTGCCTAGCACTGTGCCAGACACTCAAAAAATATCTGTTAGTTGAATAACATCAATAATCTAAAAAGGAGTCATGTGGAATACACAATGGAAAATAATGTCAGTGAAAATATGCACTATAGTGAAACATGAAAACAAAATGCATAAAATACTGCTGAGTGTTGCTTTTGAACTGTGGTAATGGAGAAGACTCATGAGAGTCCCTTGGACTGCAAGGAGATCAAACCAGTCAATCCTAAAGGAAATCAACCCTGAATATTCATTGGAAGGACTGATGTTGAAGCCTCAATACTTTGGCCACATGATGTGAAGAATCGACTCATCAGAAAAGACCCTGATGCTTGGTAAGACTGAAGGCAGAAGGAGAAGGGGACTACAGAGGATAAGATGGTTGGATGGCACCACCAACTCAATGAATATATGAGTTTGAGAGATTTGTCCTTCACCATCTCAATGGTGAAGGACAGGGAAGCCTGGCGTGCTGCTGTCCATGGGGTTGCAGTCAGACATGACTGAGCAGCTGAACAACAACTGTTGAGTGAAGCAGAACATAATGGCACATGTGTATGAAGTACCAGAACTCTGAAAAAAGTACCTATAGCCATCTCTGTGGTCAGATATGAAGTCAGAATTATGGGAAGCTATTTTCAATGAAATCTTTCTTCCTAAAATGTTAGACATACTTAGAAAATATGCTATTTTCAACACAGAAACTGTTCCTTTATCTACTAATTTGTTCTGTTGACTAGGATCACAGAGGTCTTGTTCTTGTTCAGCAAGACCATCCACCAATTAAGGAAAGAAAGAGCACAAGGAAATAACTGCAGTCTTAAAAATCCAACTCTCAAGTTCACCATTTTTTTTTTAAACAAGACAACTTCCAGTCTTCCTCACCAGTATAATTGGCTCCCAACAGGGGGCCAAGATGAAGGTGCAGAGCCCCCCACCAAAAAGAGAGGATGCCAGAGCTCCAAATTGGTACCCCCATGTCACAAAGCCCATGGCCTATTACCCAGCAATATGCCTATTCAGAAGGGTAGCAGATGCCAATTCTTCTAAATTTCCAAAAATAGAAGAAAAGGGAATACTTCTTAATCCGTTCTAGGAGACCAAAATTACACTGACACCATAGCAAAAGAAGGACACTATAAGAACCAATATCCTTATGAACATACATGGAAAATCTTCAACAAAATACTAGCAAGGCAAATTCACCTGCATTTTGAAATGATTATATAACATGATCAAGTGAGATTTATCCTAGGAATAAAGGGTGGTTTATCACATGAAAATTAATCCATTTAGTAAATTACAGTGGTAGAGTAAAGGAAAAAAGATCACATAATCATCTCAATTGATACAAAGAAGGCATCTGACAAAATCCAACATCCTTTCATGATAAAAACAATAAACCAGGGATAGAAGAGAACTTCCTTAACATAACTAAGGTCATACATGAAGAACCAACAGCTAACATCATACTCAGTGATGAAAGACTAAAAGTTTTTCCTCTAAGATCAGGAATAACACAAGGATGTCTGCTTTTGTCACTGAGGTTCAACATAATACTGGAAGTTCTAGCCAAACCAATTAGGCAAGAAAAAGAAACAAAAGGTATCCACATTAGAAAGGAAGAAGCAAGATTATCTGTTTACAGGTGACTTTATCTTATACAAAGAAAATTTAGAAGAATCTACAAACAAAAATTATTAGAGCTAATAAATTCCACAGGTACAAAATCAAGACTTAAATCAGTTGTATTTCTAAACACTAGCCGCTAAGAGTCGGACACGACTGAGTGACTTCCCTTTCACTTTTCACTTTCATGCACTGGAGAAGGAAATGGCAACCCACTCCAGTGTTCTTGCCTGGAGAATCCCAGGGACGGGAGAGCCTGGTGGGCTTCCGTCTATGGGGTCGCACAGAATCGGACACAACTGAAGCGACTTAGCAGCAGCAGCAGCAGCCACTAACAATCCAAAAAGGAAATTAAGAAAATAATTCCATTTAAAATAACATCAAAAGGAATAAAATACTTAGGAATAAATTTAATCAAAGGAGAAAGATTTAACCAAGGCAAAAGACTTATACACTGAGACTACAACAGAAATAAAAAGACCTAAAAGAAATTAAAGAAGATCTAAATAAAAGATCTTTTTTAATAGAGATGTTCTGGGTTAATGAGCTGAACGACTTAATTTTATTAGATGACAATACTACCCAAAGTATTATACAGATTCAACATATTCTGTCAAGATACAGATTTAACATAGTCTTTGAAAATCCACAAGCATTTTTTGCAGAAACAAAAAACTAATAATTCTAAAATTCACATGGAATTTCAAGATACCCTATCCAGGGACTTCCCTGGCAGTCCAGTGGTTAAGACATCATGCTTCAAATGCAAGGGGACATGGGTTTAATCCCTAGCTGGGGACTAAGATTTCACATACCATGCAGCCAAACCAAAAATAAAAATAAATCAAGGTATTCTACTCAAAATAATATAGAAGAATAATAAAGCTGGAAGATTCACACATCCCGATTTTAAAACCTACCACAAAGTTACAATAATCAAAACTGCATGAAAATCACATAAACATATAATCTTATATTGATAAGGATAAACATACACTCTTAACATCATTACATCAATTGATTTTTAACAAGGGTGCCATTGACCAAAAATGGATCAAAGAACTAAATGTAACAGATAAAACTATAACATTCTTGGAAGAAAATGTAGGGGCCAAAGTGCATGAACTTGGATCAAACAACAGTTGCTTAAATAGGACATAAACCACAGGTGATAAAAATAAATAAATTGAACTTCATCAAATTTTTAAACTTTAATAAACAAAGTCCCACTGTAGAGCACAGGAAATGATATTCAATATCCCAAAATATACCATAACAGGAAAGAATATAAAATAATATAGGTACAGGTGTATCACTTTGCTGTACAGTAGAAATTAACACATTATCAACTATACCTCAATTAAAAAAATAATTTTTAAAAAATTTAAAAACTTTTGTGCCTCTCATTAGCAAGAGAATGAAAAGATAACCCACAGAATGAGAGAAAATATTGGGAAATCACATATCTAATAAGGGTTTAACATCTAGAATACATAAACAACTCCTACAACTCAACAAGACATGCAACCCAATTTAAAAATGGGAAAAGAACTTGAATAGATATTTCTCAAAAGACAACATACAAATTGCCAATAAGCACAGGAAATGATGCTCAGTATCAGAGGTCATTGTGGAAATGCAAATCAAAGTTACAGTGAGATATCACTTGATACCTATTAGGACAATTTTTTTAATGAAAATAATAAGTATTGGCAAAGATGTGGAAAATGTAAATGATGCAGTCACTATTGAAAACTCTGACAATTATTCAAAAGCTAAATATAAAATCATCATGCCACCCTAGGTATATAACCAAGTAACTGAAAAGAGTAATGCAGACAGACACTAGCATGTGAATGTTCACAACAGCCAAAACACGGAAATAACCTAAGTGTCAATAGATGAATAAATTTTTTAAAATAGATTTTTAATGTGGTATACACATATAATGAAATATTATTCAGTCATAAAAATAAATTAAATTCTGATACATGCTGCAACATAGATGAATCTTGAAAACATGGTTAAAACGGCAAACTGCATTGTAAATATGAACTCCCTGAGGGGAAAGACTCCTTCCTTATCCACTATTCCATCTTAGCTAGTGCAGGGTCTAGGACAAAGTAGACTCTCAATAAAAAGTATGGATGATAAATAAATAAAGAATGGGTGGGTGGAGACATGACTAGGTGAGCAGATAAACACCATAATCCACAACAGTGACACTCCAGGTGTGCAGAGCAGATTTTTCAGGCAAGGAGGCCTTCTGAGGCCTCACTGACCACTCCAGAGAGACATCTTTGTCTATGGGCACCTCAGCTTACCTGCAGTTCTGTAAGCTGAACCTTAGCTCGAGACTCTCATCTCCCGATGTAACCTCATTACCCAGCCAATAATGTCCATAGTTTCAGCGCCTGCTTTCACACAAGTTGCAGCCCTCAAACCAAAGCATACCCCAAAGCTCAGATTCTGTGCTGGGATTAAGGGGGAATATGGCATTCGTTTCAAATGTAAAGTGTTCCTCCCAATCTTACAGTTTACTTCCAACAATCAAAAAGGCCTCATCCTAACCCTGATTGGCACAGCAAGAGCCCACCCCATTAAAAATTCACTGCATCAGCAGTACAGAGGAGGAGAGCAATCAGCAAGGGAAACAGCTGAATTATTTCAACAGCTGTTAATTATGTGTTCTCTCTTCCTCTCCTCCAAGTCCATGTTCAACTGTGCCCCACGCCTCCACAGTGACTTGGGTTTGTCAAGTATCTATGTCAACTGCAAAAACCAAACTTGAGTTCAAGAAGCAATATTAAAAAGCACTAGTTAACTGATATTTAAATAACTATGCTTAATGTCAAGAAAATCACACTTTAAACATCCCCACGTCTATTAGTTGCTTAATTATATTCCTTAAGATCCCTGGACACTGGCACAGAGCACACCTTGGGGAGCAGTTCCCAGGCCCTGGTCCTGGCAGACTATGGAAGGGGAAGGGCCCAAATCCCTGAGGAAGTGCCAGGAGAGCCCAGTTTTCTTCTAGAGTCTCCTAATGAACTGGTTTCTCTTCAAAGCTCTGCTGGTCTCCATGGGGCAATGAGGACATAACAAACACATCCTGAGCCAGGAAAATTGCCAAACCAGGCTACAATGTTTTTAATGTATTATCATTATTTAAAGTGAAAAAAGTGCAAGTCGCTCAGTCCTGTCTGACTCTTTGCAACCCCACGGCTGTAGTTCACCAGGCTCCTCTGTCCATGGGATTCTCCAGGCAAGAACACTGGAGTGGGTTGCCATTCCCTTCTTCAGGGACTGAACCTGGGTCTCTCACTGCAGGCAGATTCTTTACCGTCTGAGCCACCAGGGAATAAACCCAAGAAAGACGATTTTCCCATCTGCTATCTGTTCTTAAGAGTGGTATATCATAAGATGCTGAAGCAAGTGTACAAGGGGGATACAACAGGATTCATGACAGCAAGTAGGGTCAGAGGGCCCTGCAAGATGCCACCAATCATATCCCAGCCTGTCAGGAGTCATCAGCCTTTAACTGACAGGGGTACAGCTCAACCAACAGCAGTATCTCAGACTGGACCCTGCAAAGAGACTCTAGGTTCCAGTGAGTGAGCTTGTGATGCCAGTGGGACCGCAGGAAGTCTCTCCTGCCACAGTAGGTTCCATGAGGATGACTTGCCAGCTAGTCTTCTCAGAGCACCAGATCTGCTGAAAGGGGATAATATGCCAGCTACCTGCCCAGGTAAACATACCCTAGAAACAATCAATCTCACAACTGGCCTCCAAGTGGAGCACATTCAGCTAAGGATCAGTAAGCATTTGGAACCCACATTTTGGGCAGCAGATGCTCTGAACCCAAACCAACTGGGTCATGAGTAAGAATCATCTCCAGAGTGCCAAGGGTGTATCAGATGCCGAGTGGCCCTTGCTTGCCTCACCCTTAGAGCAGGGACCCCAGTTCCTTCTAGTTTCCTTATAAAACTACACTTTTATCTCTCAGTTGGTATTACATTTTTATTTCTGTCAGCCAGCACCTTTGCTACTCCTTCTGTCTTGCCTAAAGGGCCTGATCTGACACAAAGTAGGAGGCAGTTCTTTCCAATTACTCTATCTCTGTTCAGTCTCTCACTGCTCAGGGATTCCACTTGTGGCAGCTCTCCTTAAAACAGCCACCACAGCCCCTGGTAATGCCAACAGAAAATACTGTAGACGAAGACTGGCTGATACTACAATCTCTTACCTGAAAGGCAACCGCTCCCATCAACAACCAGGTACAAGCCCTGGCTTCAGAGAAGTTGGATGTTTGGGTGGCAGCTCATGAAAACGTGGAAAGCAACCAGAAAAACACAAGAGCACAACACCCACGCAGCCCAGACACTTACTACCTGTAAGTGAGACACTTACTACCATTCACTTACTACCTGTAGCTTCACACCCATGCCAAAATCATTTCAATCCCAGGTGACCACTCAACAGCCACACTAATCCAGAAACATATCTCTGCAAAGACCTTGCTCACCTTCCCATACAGAAGAGCTACCAAAAAATCAAAAACGTTTTCACTGTGAAAGATGAATAAACCCTTACCACCTACTAGGGAACATATATCCAATTGCCACCATCTCCAGCACATCCAACTAGCAGATTATTCACCCTTCAGCACCTATTTATTGAGACCTGCTACATCCCAGACATGTGCCAGGCCCTGAGAATACAAAGACTAAGTAAAAAGGGGTCCTGCTGTCCAGGAGCCTCGAGATGGGCAATGGAAACAGATAAGTAAATCAGCAGTTATAGTAAGCACTGGGTTGAAAGAGCCCTGAAGGGCCAGCTAGAAGGCTCTGGCTGCAAGAAAGCACAGGCATCTCCCTCAGGAAATCGGTATGAGAGAGGACTTCCTGAAACAGGAAAGGAATTAACCAACCAAAGACAATGAGAAAAGCATCCCAAACAGGCAAGACAGCTTTTTTTTGAAGGCCTGGAGGCCTAAAGGTGAGAACATGTATTTATTTCAACAATTCTGGAGGAAAGGATTTACAGAGGAGAACCCACTTTGTGAGATGGGTTTCAAACACATAGCTTAGGTTGTCTAAGCAACCCTCTGGAATCTCTCTCCTTTTCAGAACTGCCCCCATGGTGAAAGGGAGACTAGAGAGAGGAAAAAGAAGATAGGAGGGTCACCACTGTTTATGAAATCTGCTTATGAGCTCACTCCTTTGCCTTGTGGTTCAGGGTTTGTTAGTTCTCAAAATTTTTCAACATCTCTTAATAGAAGGGGTGAGTTTGTAAACAAAATTTGGATTTGGGCTGTATTATCCCTCACTACAGTGGCCCAAAACCCAAGTGGGTAATTTGAACAGGAAATCAGCCTGAGAATCTAGGCACACTTCTCCCCAAGGATATGCCTTGCTCTATTCTCCTCTGTATTTTTCACACTTAACATGCCCAGAGATACTATACCAATCCTCCTCTAGAAATGCCTAGCTTTAACTGCACAAGCCAGAAACCCAGAAGGCCTCAACACCTCCCTCTCCTTACCCCACTTCCTGTCTGCCCCACCCATTATTAACTACCAACTATTTTATCTATTTTCCTTCAAGTTCACCTGTCTAAACTACTAAGGCCACCCGCAACCACCACCTCTCAGGTGAGGGCAAGCCAAGCTGATGAGCACAATGAGGAAGCAGAAGGTGAACAACTTTAATGAATCGGTTACTTTTCTCAGCCCAGGGTTTCTGGAATAACCCAAATCCAGTCTTCTGAACCCCTCTAAAAGACACTCTCTCCCTCAGATAGAGAGCATCACTCAGGGAACCATTCAATAACAGCAGCAAACTGGGATATATGCTGCTTATATTGGTGCCTAGAGTCCTCTAAGGCAGCAAAGCCCTGGGGCCCCCGAGACCAAAGCCAAACCAATGACTATGGGAGTCAAATCCCAGGCAAAGCAAACTTGCCCCCTCACAGCCCCACCCCGCATACCCCATGGAGACTTACAAATGGGGAGTCTTCATACCTACTCCATCTGCCCTAAAAGAGCCATTTCCTTCCACCAAAGCAGGCAGAAGAAAGCAGCTTTCAGGAGGACGATGTTGGTGCTGAGAGTAGCTTAGAAAACAACAGCCCCAAAAAAGGGATAAAATGCAATGAAGAAGAAGGGGACATCTAGCCATGGCTCTTAGCCTCAATTCACTGGGAACTTCCCTTCATCCCATTCCTTACCAGTGGCCCACACAAAAACCCAGAAGGAATAAATGTATATTGAATAAACGAATGAAGCAATGAACAAATAAGTAGACTGAGAGGCTGGAGGGAGGCGGCAACAAGACAGAAAGATGGTCCTGCTCAAAACCGTCCCTCCAGTCTTCAGGTATCCCTGGGATCTCAATGTACTAGATACCTGTGCAAGCTGCTGGGCACATACAGGCTGCACAAACTATGAAAAGAGGGCAGAGAGAAAAGGACTCTCCCTCATCTCCCTGAGACAGCATATTTCCAATACTACTTTAATAGCACTTTCCATTTGTCTGATATTAAAGTCATGCCTAACGGCGCACACACAAAAACTTCACCTTTTATTGTTTCCAGTTCTTTGGGGCCTTATGGTTTCTTTTCTAAAGGATACCCGTCATTCATCTCATTGATTAAAAATTGATTTAATTTGGCTTTCATTAGGTAGGTACAAGGGGGAAACATACAGATTCACAGAGATACCTCGCCCAGCAACAAGACTGTGATGAGCTCTAGGGACTCCACAGTTGGGTCCCAACTCACTGCTGAAAAAAGAAAATTAAAAAGCTCACAATGTGGAGCTTAAGCTCCAGCCAAAAGGAATTATCTTTCCATAAGCACCTCTGTCGGATTTTTGGTTAATGTAAAAAATTTTTCAAAAGGAAAGGAAATGAAACCCCAAGGATGCTTAACATATAACTCAGAATTTCTATATTTTTCAAATTCCCTTGCAGGGAGAAAAGGGAAAGAGGTCTTTATTTCTCAATCCTACTTTTCAAAACTTTTCCCATTGATTTGACATTGTCATAATTTGTAGAAAGAACAAAGCTGAGGAAGGTACAATGACTGAGGAATTTTAAGCTGCTGTGAAGGGGGAACTGAGGTGAGGGTGGAAGGAGCTGCAGAAAAGGTGGGAGCTACAGTCCTAACCACCACATGCTCAGCCACGCAGCCTGGGTGCCGGGTTCAAACACCAGGAACTCAGGTCTGGGGCAGGCCACGCTCTCTTCAGGCTCTTGCCCTCAGTGATTAAGAGCAAATGGACAGCCTTTGTTGCAGTGTCAGGGGATAAAAGATAAGCAAATTATAAGTATACACCTTGATTAAATGTTAGATGGATTATTCTACAGCCAGAGCATGAGTTTGATCCTACCCATTCCCTGCTTAAAACCATTCAATGTTTTTCCAGAGCCCTCAGGGAAAAGGCCAAATTCCATACCCAGGCCTTCCACCACATCAAGCCCCCATCAGTGTCTTCAGTTTCTCTCTTTTCTCACTCCATCTACAGCTGGCCTTATGGAACTTTCTTCCCAGTGCTCTAAGACATCCTGTCTCCTACCTCCAGACCTTCACACATGTCTCCTTGGAGTTCTATTCCCCCTCCTCTTTATCTGGCAAATTCCTACTGACCTTAAAGGCTTGCTACTCACTCTCAAAGACATTTCATCCAGGAGGCCTTCACTGACGATCCTCGCTAGACTCCATTAGGCCCTGGTATAGCACCCATACTTTCTTTTCATTGCATCTACTAAACTTTCTCTTATACAGTTTTCCTCCTCCACTGCTAGGCCTTAAGCATTGGACAGATAGGGACTATGCCCACCTGCCCAGAAAACTTGACACAGAAGAAGTATTTGGTAAATTATTGAAAGATTTAGATTCTATGTCAATCTCACTTTTCACTTCTATCCCACTCACCCCCTGCAAAGTCAGTTACATGCTCATGTCCCTTCTGCCCCATTTCAACCCACTACATTTCAGTTCTTAATAGATGGCTCACCCAGGCCTTAACCTCAAGAATGTTCATCAGTTACCTGTGCAGCACATGCTATGTGATGGACTCAGTGTTAGATAGTTAAAATACAGAGAAGTCTGAGCCCCTTCTATCTTCTCGGAGAAGAAACAGCACATGAACAAATAATTCCCAGATAGTAGGACAAGTGCCATAAAGGAGAGATACGTAGGTACTTGGGTGGTACAGAAAAGAATTAAGCCATTCCTCCCAGTGTCCCCTTCTCCTCAGTATCACAAGCTAACTACTCTCTCTGTCCTTTCTCATTCTGAGATAAAATCCCTCTCCATCGCTCTTTCCCTGAATATTCCAGATCAGACTTCTCTGAACTGGGCTCCCATTCAGTTCCAGATTAATTCAAATCCTTTCCTGGCTTCTGCTTTCTTCCCTTCTTCATTTCTTTTCCTGGGCATTTAATTCACAAACATCTCTGCCTCTGCCCTACCCTCAGCCAACTTACCTACATATTTTCTATCTCCTCCCTCAGCTGTCTTGGGTGATCACTTGACATTTATGAAGCATCTGCTCTTACAAGGAACATACATAACAGTCCTGTCTACAATGAAAAGAGGGGACTCGTGAAGCCAAAATACCAGAAAAGACTAAATGCAAAATAAACCATCTTCCACACAGCCTTTCTCCTCTGCTTCCTCTTATAGATCCAAATGCTAGGGCATCATGGCCCCAACAGGATGCTCCAAAATCTGTTCCCAATTTCCAGGGAGGTTCAATCAGTTCAGTTCAGTTCACTCGCTCAGTCCTGTCCAACTCTTTGCGAACCCATGAATCACAGTACGCCAGGTCTCCCTGTCCATCACCAACTCCCGGACTTCACTCAGACTCACGTCCATCGAGTTAGTGATGCCATCCAGCCATCTCACCCTCTGTCGTCCCCTTCTCCTCCTGTCCCCAGTCCCTTCCAGCATCAGAGTCTTTCTAACGAGTCAACTCTTCGCATCAGGTGGCCAAAGTACTGGAGTTTCAGCTTTAGCATCATTCCTTCCAAAGAAATCTCAGGGCTGATCTCCTTCAGAATGGACTGGTTGGATCTCCTTGCAGTCCAAGGGACTCTCAAGAGTCTTCTCCAACACCACAGTTCAAAAGCGTCAATTCTTCGGCACTCAGCCTTCTTCACAGTCCAACTCTCACATCGATACATGACTACTGGAAAAACCATAGCCTTGACGAGACAGACCTTTGTTGGCAAAGTAATGTCTCTGCTTTTTAATATGCTATCTAGGTTGGTCATAACGTTTCTTCCAAGGAGTAAGCATCTTTTAATTTCATGGNCATGATCACTGGAAAAACCATAGCCTTGACTAGACAGACCTTTGTTGGCAAAGTAATGTCTCTGCTTTTACGTGATATTAGAACTTTTGAAAAAGGTAGGTACTATATGTATTTTCAAATGAATCAGTACAAGTATAATATGCAGAATCTGATGACCTGTCTAATTGAGAAAACTTTTCTGCAATCAGATTTTTCAAAGCTTCAAACAAGTATGATCTTTACATCTGATTTGTTGATGAATTTGTTTTAGGTAAAGTGGTTCTCCAGTTCTAATCTGAAATTAGTATAGATTTAGATGAAATACAAAAGATGGGGAAATGTATAGCTCTTTGGGTAGAGGTAGACACTATATTAAAATGCTTAACATGTATATATTTTTTTACTCTAGTTTTATTGAGATATAATTGACTTATAATATTAAGTAAGTTTAAGATGTATAGTGTGTTGATTTTATCAACACTTAAATATTGTTCACTTAAATATTGTGAAATAATTACCACCATAGCATTAGCTAACCTGTATAGCATTACGAGATTACCATCTCTTTAAGATTACTCTCAGCGATTTTCGATTATATAAATAGTGTTATTAACTATAATCACTATGAGGTGAGGTGAGGTGAAGTTGCTCAGTCGTGTCTGACTCTTTGCGACCCCATGGACTGTAACGTACTAGGCTTCTCCGTCCATGGGATTCTCCAGGCAAGAATACTGGAGTGGATTGCCATTTCCTTCTCCAGGGGATCTTCCCAACCCAGGGATCGAACCCGGGTCTCCCACATTGGAGGCAGACGCTTTAACCTCTGAGCCACCAGGGAAGCCCATAATCACTATGCTGTACATTATATCCCCAGAACTTATTCATCATCTTATAGCTGGATGATAGTTTGTACTTGTCCACAAACCTGAAAAAGTTTGATCAATATCTCTTTTTTCCCCACCCCTGGCCCTTGGTAACCATCATTTTTAGTCTCTGTTTCCATACATTTCAATTTTTAATTTAAAAAATCTTTTTTTCTTTTTGACCCCTCTGCTGGGCTCATGGGATTTTAATTCTCCTATCAGGAATGGAACCCCTGCCCCCCTGCATTGAAAGCATGTAGTCTTAACCTGTGGACTGCCAGGCAGTTCCCTTTATTTAAATACAGTTGACTTACATTGTTTTGTTAGTTTCAGATATACAGTAATGTGATTCAGTTATATAGATAGAGATATATTCTTTTTTTATATTCTTTTCCATTATAGGTTATTACAAGATATTAAGTATGGTTGCAGATTTTAAATTCAGGTTTTTAGTTCGATTTGATTTCTGTGATTGCTATATAAATATAAGGGTCTACTTTCTTTCTTTTGCTTGTGGCTGTCCAGTTTTCCTAATACCACCTATTGAAGGGACTATCCTTTCCCCATTGTATATTCTTGGTTTCTTTGTCATAAGTTGAGACCGCATACGTGTGCCTGCCTGCGAAGTCAATTCAGTTGTGTCTAATTCTTTGCGACCGTATGGACTGTGGTCTGCCAGGCTCTTCTGTCCGTGAGATTCTCCAGGCAAGAATACTGGAGTGGGTTGCCATGTTCTTCTCCAGCGGATCTTCTTGACCCGGGATCAAACCCAGGTCTCCCGCGTTGCAGGCAGATTCTTTGCCACCTGAGCCGCCTGTGACTGAACATGCCTGGGTTTATTTCTGGGCTTTCTGTTTCGTTCCACTGATCTCTGTATCTTTTTTTTTTCCGCCATTGGGGTATTTTCCGGTGTGGACCGGAAAACCTGCTAGACAAATTGTAAAAGAGCTGTAGCACTTAGGTGTTTGTTCTCATTCCTATAAAAATATACTTTTGATTACTACAGTGTTGTATTATAGCTTGAAATCAGGAAGTGTGATGCCTCCTCCCTTCATCTTCTTTCTCAAGATTGCTGTGGTTATTTGCAGTCTTGTGGTTCCATACATATTTTAGGATTGTTTTCCCATTTCTTAGAAAAATGCTATTGGAGTTTTGATAGGATTTTATCGAATCTGGAAACAGTTATTTTAATGGAAGGATTTCTTCTTTGTTTTAGAAACTGCATCCAAATCCTCTGTACCATCCAGGAATTGTTTGGATTTATATGAAGAAATCCTGACTGAAGAAGGAACTGCAAAAGAGGCAACATATAATGATGTATGGATTACCAGAATTATGAACAACGGTTATTTTGTGCTTTGATATCTCCTGAAATGCAGGCATAGGCTAACTTCTGAATAGGCATTCTACGTTTGAGAAGTAGCTCTTAGACTAAAAGAACATTTACATCCGTTTCTGCCTTCAGATCTGCTTTAAAACAGTGTCTTCTGAATGTTTGCCTAAATGTAGTTATAATTTTGCTTAAATTAATTTTGATTAAATTTAAGTGTCTATATAAAATCTCAACAGGTAAATCAGTGTGATAAAACATATTGTCTTTTCATGGTTTGTACTAAATTATAAATTGTTCCAAGACTTCATGCAGGCAAATTTCTTTCTACCTTATTTGAATTTAAAGTTTGGAGACTGAATGTGAAACTAAAGTAAATAACATTATTGGCAGGCCCAACTTAAAAACCAGTAATCTAACTAAATACCTAATAATAGAAATAGACCTCATTTACTCTATATTGTGAGTTGATTTACAAAATTTTAAATATTTTGAAATGTCATTTAAGAAAATAATTTAAAATGATGCTTGATCTTTTTGTATCTTACAGTTGCAGGCAGAATATGGAAAATGTCAGCTGCAAATGAAAGAGCTGATGAAAAAGTTTAAAGAAATACAGACACAGGTAGAATTATAATGGATATTTTATTTTTGCCTTATTAGCCTTTAAAATAAAATTTTGGTAACATTCTTTGTTAGAAATTAAAATGCTAAAAGGTTGACAGATTATAAGGAAACTTTTTTTCAAAGTATTATGTGAAATAGCAAATCTGGCCAAATATGCATTATTTCCTGTCAATGAAACTGATAAAACTGCTTGACTTGTTCAATGATATTGTCCAATGATTAAATAACTGTTGCTAGACTAGTTAATAGTTAAAGAATAGAAAATTTTGATTGTATCAGGTGGTTTAAAAGAATGGCTTGAGTAGCCAAGACTTAGAATGACTTAACGGGGGAAAATGGTGGTGTCCTCACAGTTTTTGCCAGAGTGAGTTTTTTTGTTATCATGCTGCAGAATCAGGAATGTTCTGTTCTGATCTTTATATTTTGGTAAAGTTGTTTCTTTTCCCTTTCTCCCAAAGAGCCAGTCAGTCCTCAATTATTCTTTGTTCACCGATAGTATATTATTTCAACTTAAACCTCCAGTTATTAAATATAACACAAATTTTATCATTTCCAAAATAATGACCCAGGCAGAACTTCTTTCTGTTTATTTATTGGTTTTTCATTTGAACCCTCTTTTAAATTGTTTCATTTTAATTAGCCTTTCTTTGGTGCTGGTTTCTTCTTTGAATCTCAAATTCCCCATTTGTATAATGAGCATCACTGTATTCCTCCTACGACTATTACGAGAATTTCATAAGATAAAATAAGTCATGCCTAGCATGTAGTTAGCATTCAGTAATCAATAGCTATCATAAATAGTGGTTTATTCCGTAGATACATACTTTACTAAATGTATTTTATGGTGTTTAGAATTTTAGTTTAAAAAATGAAAACCAGTCTCTTAAGAAAAATATCTCAGCACTTATCAAAACTGCCAGAGTGGAAATAAACCGCAAGGATGAAGAAATAAATAATCTTCACCAAAGGTATGATTGAGGGATGTGGATATGTTTGTAAATTACATGAATATTGATATGCGAAATATTTTTAACTTTGAAAAGATAATGAAAATCATGCATTCTGTTAACTTTTTAAGGTTTCACTGAGAGGAGCTAATATTCTAATAGTATATTGTCATAATGATTTCTGTATGATTAGTAATAGAATATTGCCACATACCTCTCTGAATGTATCCAGTTTTGTAATATACTGTGAACTTGTTCTGATATTCTTTGATCCTGAGAAGATGATGGTGTATGTCATGGGTTCCAGATGGGGCCCACCAAATTACTAAAATACAAGGAGGATGTTTGTGTCATACATTCTGGCATAGACAACTCTTAAAATATCTCTCAATTATATATTCTTTTTCCTCTGAAATAGATTTTCTACTTAATTTCTCTCTCTCCCTCTCTCACATTTTTTTTTGGTTGGGGCAGTATTTGGCTTCAGAGAATTGCATCTCTTCACCCCTTGATAGTCCAAACCTCCAAAACAGTTATCGAAATTTGCTATCTCTGTTTCTCCACCTTCCATTTCTCCTCACTCTTGAACCCAGTCCACTCTGACCTCTTCCTCCTGTGACTACCGGTAAATTCATCATATAGTTTTGACTTCTCATTTTAACTTGTCTTTACACACAATTTGACATAGTTGACCGTTTTTTCTTGAAATAGTTTCTCCCTTTGGCTTTCATGACCCTTAGTTTTCTTCCTAACTTGAGACTTATTTTTCTAGTGAAGTTGGTTTTCTTCAAAGCTATGTCTTTACTTTCCTTTCTCTTTCAGTATTTTCTTTTAATATAATCTTACTTGTACTAGTCAGTTCCATTTATATGTAGATAACTACTCTATATCTGTAAAAAAGTTTCAAAGTTACCTCATCCAAAAGTGAATTTAAGATCGAACCCATTCCATTGTTCCTTGCTCAGTGGATTCCCCAACATTTATTCAGCTGGTGCAAGCTAGAGAGACTGAAGGATAGAATGACCATTTAATTTATTGCCCAAACCAGGATACTTTTGAGAGTAGAAGGAAGTGCTGTTAGTAATTACACTGATATTACTTGGCAAACTGGGACTTGCAGACACCTTGCCTTGGAGTCATCAGTGACACTTAGCTCTTTGTCATCCTTCAGATCCAAATCCATTACCATGTCCTGTTGATTTTTATGTCTATATTCTCTCAACTCATTCATTTCTCTCCCATTTCTGTCACTGCTACCCATCACCTCTCAGCTAAACTGGGGCAGTGGTCTTTGTGCTCAGAACTGTTTATCACCTCTTGCTCCTTCTAGCCTCTGGTTTCTCACTTCTTAATATTAAAGCCACAGGATACTTTGTAAAGGACAGCTTAGGTCATCTATCATATAACTACCCCATCCCACCTCTTTTCCTCTTTTTTTCCTGCCACTCTTCCCTCCTTCCCTTCTTTTTTTCCTCCTGCAGTGAAGGAAATCTGAACGACATTGGCAAGTGCTGGGAGAGAACTGAGAGGTCCTTCAGGCTTTATTTGAGCAAAGCAAATGAAAAAGAGTTCCTTATTTTAAAAACTTGTCCATTACATTGGAAACTGGTAAATTCTTACTGCTTTTTCTTTTTTACAAAGTAAAATTAGTTTTGCCAGTATGTGGGCCCCCAATTTTAAAGTGTATCACATGTAATTAAACCTTGTATTATTAAAAAGGCATTAACCTTGTTTTTGGTGTTAATTTCTATTTCTCGATAGACTGTCGGAGTTTCCACATTTTCGGAATAATCATAAAACTTCAAGGACATCAGATCTAGTTAAAACAAAAGATCTTAAATCCAGATCTCCCCATTTGGATGACTCTTCAAAGACTGATCACAGAGTGAAAAGTGATGTTTCTAAAGATGTACATTATAGCACTTCACTGCCAAACCATGAAAAGGAAGGAAAATCACACTGTGAAAAAAAGAGCACTTTGCATTTGCCTACATCTGTTGAAAAACACTCCACCAATGGCATTTGGTCACGTTTTCATTATCAGGTTGGTGAGAGTAGTTCAAATGAGGATCATAGAAGAGGAAGGAAAGATAGTCGACATAGCCAGTATAACCGGGGGACTGACAGAATACGAAAAGACTTGAGCACTAGCTATGGTGACGGTGAACCGAGGAACACAGAGGCCAGTCAAAGGCTACAAGGACATCCTGAGAAATATGGTAAAGGTGAACCAAAGGCTGAAAGCAAAACTGCAAAGTTGAAAAGTAACACAGATATAGATTATAAAAATGAACGCATCAGCTCTTCTTGGGAGAAAGAAATCTCTAGAGACAAGTTACACACTCGACTAGAATCTCAAAGTGACAAAAAACTTGAAAGACAAAGTGAAAGATCACAAAATATAAATAGAAAAGACCTTAAATCACAAGACAAAGAAGAAAGAAAAGTTGATCAGAAGTCGAAATCAGTAGTGAAAGGCCAGGATCACTGGAGGAGATCTGAACGAGCAGTACTTCCGCATTCCAAAAATGAACCAGCAAAGTCTTCACACAATTCAAATAAATACCATCTAGAGGAGAGAAGAGGCTGGGAAGATTGTAAAAGAAACAGGGCTGTAAGTAATCATAGTTTTCAAGAAGGAAGGTGTCCGTCTTCTCTTTTAGCCAGTAGAACTCACAAACACATTGATTCCACGGAAGTTGATGCTGTGCACCATCGGGAAAATGCACCTTTCAGAGCAGAAAGGCACAGAACTGAAGAAAAAAGGAAAAGGGAACGAGAGAACAAAGAAGAAAATAAGCATATCAGAAATGAAGAAAGAGTACCTCCGGGACATTTGCAGAAGACTAACAAAGAAACTAAGAAAACCACCACAGACTTAAAGAGACAGAATGAGCCAAAAAATGATAAAGAGGAAGTCTCTAACAATGATGTTTCTGAAGGAGCAAATAATAAGGAGCCAGCAGTTAGAGCCGAGAGTGCCCCAAATGAACCACAAAACAAAGACTTAAAGTTGAGCTTTATGGAAAAATTGAACTTAACCCTTTCTCCTGCTAAAAAGCAGCCTGTTTCTCAGGATAATCAGCATACAATAACTGATACTCCCCAATCCTGTGACATATGTGATTCTGAGTCGTTGGTGCAGGCTAAGACTGTGACATGTATTCCCTCTGTCAGTGAACATATCACAGAGGAAACCAAATCTGAGTTATTGGAACCAAAGGATGCTCTTACAGTAGCATCTCAACCCAGGACCAGTATTTCAGAACGGAAAGTAGAAGAAAATAGTTTGTCTGTTGCATCTGTGGAGAATACTGTGCCTTGTGACACACCCATACGTGGCACAGAGACTTCCTTCTCGGCACCTGTGGAAATGGAACCATCAGAATCTTCGTTGTCTTCATCCACAGAAATGGAACAGACCGTTAATGGTGCCCGGGCAGCAGTTCCTGTGAAAATAGACACAGCACGGACAAATGTTTCTCAGAACGTTGGCTTGGAATTGGATAGCAAAAGAAACAGTGACTTAAATTCTTGTAGTATTTCTGAAGAGACAGAAATGAAGGAGGCTTTTTCAACAAATGTGACCAAATCCAGTGAAAGCATTTTGCAGCCTTCAGTTGAAGAAACTGGCATTCTGCCAACCGTCCTTTCAGAAGGTGGTACGCCAAATCTTGAGCCTTGTCTTGTAGACCCACCACTAGTTGAGAATAAGTCTTGTCATTTGGATCCTTGCTTACCTAAAGAGACTCCAGAATCTTCACTTCAGCAGACTGAGTTAATGGATGACACAATGGAAGCTGGTGAAACAAACTCAGTATATCATGATGATGAGAACTCAGTTCTGAGCATTGACTTGAATCAGCTGAGACCTATTCCAGAAGCCATCAGTCCTCTGAATAGTCCAGTGAGACCTGTAGCAAAAGTTCTTAGACTAGAAAGTGCATCGCAAGTTCCATTATATAATAATAGTCATAAAGGTAATACTTTATATTATCTCCCATAGTTTATGTGAGAATGTAAAATACACTGGCAAGATGAATTAATGCTTTTTATGTGATAACATAACTAGCGTTCAGACCTCTGTTGTTAACTAGTAATGTACATTGAGCCTTTAGCCTATATTTAGGTAATGCTTATTTATACAAGAAGAATGGTGGGACAGATTGTTTCAAATATCCTTTGCCTGTTTTCAGGTACTTTCTTGTTTAAAAACCATCATCAAATGGCATAGAGTAGGTGATGCTGCTAACATCAAGAAATGAACAGTTGGTTTTGCTGGTTACCCAAATGATCAAACTGTGCGCTATTATTATCAGGCGCCTTCTCAGACCAGTAAAGATGAATCATATGATAAGTGTTAGACATTAACATTCTGCTTTTTTTTTTAAGCTATTATAATAATAAATTGCCTCATTTAATTTTTTGTTATATTTAATGTGGAAATGTTAAACGACAGACACTCATTGGTCATGTGACAATACTATGCTTTCCTCTTTCATAGATGTGTTTCTACCAAATTCAGCTCATTCTACCTCCACAAGTCAGTCTGATCTCAACAAGGAAAATCAAAAGCCAATATGCAAATCTGACAAATTTGCAGAAGCAGACTCCCACAAGAATTCATCTTTAGATGAATTAGAAGAAGGAGAAATTATAAGTGACAATGAAAAACCTGAACCACAAAGAAGTTTTGACAAAAGTGCCAAACCAAGAGCTTCTACAGAAGTGCAAAACACAAAAACTAGCCCAGAAAATAGGAAAAGCTCTTTGCGTTTGGATAAAGACAATAGGAAGATATCCTCTATGAAAATGCATCAGACCAAAAGCAGATGGAATAGAAGACGAAGTGAATCTAGTAGATCTTCAAAAACAGAGAAGAAAGAGAGGTCAATGAGTACTTCGAGCCTGGAAAAAATAGTTCCAATCATTGTCACACCCTCTTCTGTCCGAGAGATTATGCACATGTTACGAATGATAAGAAAACATGTAAGGAAAAATTATATGAAATTCAAGGTAAAATTTTCATTAATACAATTTCATAGAATTATTGAGTCAGCAATTTTGAGTTTTACATCACTAATTAAATACCTGGACTTGTCCAAAATATCTAAGTCAGTGACTACTTTACAGAAGAATCTCTGTGATGTTATAGAATCCAAACTCAAGCAAGTTAAAAAGAATGGCATCGTGGATCGTTTATTTGAACAGCAGCTGCCAGATATGAAAAAAAAATTGTGGAAATTTGTGGATGAACAGCTCGATTATTTGTTTGCAAAACTTAGGAAAATCTTTGTAAAGTTTTGTGACTCCATAAATGTTGGCAGTGATAGTGACGAAGGAAAGCTTGAAAAGAAAAGTAAAGAGAAAGCACGATCTTCACACTGTCAGAAGGGGAATATAAACAACTTGGGCAAAGAAATGTTGAAAGAGAAATCCCCCAAATCAGAAGATTATGGCTCTTGTAAGTCTTCAGTAGGTTGTAAAAAATCTGAGGAAAAACATCAAGCGCAAAAGAATTCCAGTATTAACACAGTAAGGCATGACATTAAAAAGACTGCTAATACTTGCTTTGATAATATGAAGAATCCTCAATCTGAAGAGCATTCCTTGGAACCAAACTGCCTGAGCACCCCAAAGCCAGGAAAAATTGAAGGTAGCACCACAGAGGATGCCCAGACATCCCAGCTCGCTCCTTTGAAGCCAGAACGCAGTTTTGAGATTCTTACTGAACAGCAGGCGTCTAGCCTTACATTTAATTTAGTGAGTGATGCACAGATGGGAGAAATATTTAAAAGTTTGTTGCAAGGTTCTGATCTTTTGGACAACAATGTTAACTGTAATGAAAAAAGTGAGTGGGAGTTAAAGACACCAGAGAAACAGCTGCTAGAGAGTCTCAAATGTGAATCTATACCAGCTTGTACAACTGAAGAGCTCGTTTCAGGGGTGATTTCTCCCTGCCCTAAGATAATTAGTGATGACAACTGGTCCTTACTGTCATCTGAGAAAGGTCCATCTCTGTCTTCAGGGCTTTCATTGCCAGTTCATCCGGATGTGTTGGATGAAAATTGTATGTTCGAAGTGTCCACTAACATAGCTTTAAGTAAAGATAATGTATGTGGTTCAGAAAAGAGCAAGCCCTGCATTTCTTCCATACTTCTTGAAGATCTAGCCGTCTCTTTAACAGTACCATCGCCTCTGAAGTCAGATGGCCATCTCAGTTTTTTAAAGCCAGAAGCTCTGTCTAATTCAACGCCTGAAGAAGTTATTAGTGCCCATTTTAGTGAGGATGCCTTACTGGAGGAAGAGGACGCATCTGAACAGGATATTCATTTAGCCCTGGAGTCTGATAATTCAAGCAGTAAATCAAGTTGTTCTTCGTCCTGGACAAGCCGGCCTGTTGCTCCAGGCTTTCAGTACCACCCTAACCTCCCCATGCATGCTGTCATAATGGAAAAGTCCAATGATCACTTCATTGTGAAAATTCGGCGTGCGGCACCATCTACCTCCCCTCCTCTTGTACAGAATACAGTGGCTGATGAATATCTGCCGAGGGTGGAAAAGAAAGCTGATGAAGCAGTGGAGGAAGAATATATTTCATGTCAGAACAGAGTTTTTAAATCTGTGGAGGAACAGAAAAATCCCAGTAAGAGTGTTGATGGTAGATTAGTTCATGAGGAACAAGACTGTGTGATACAAACAGAAGTTCCTGACATATATGAATTTCTTAAAGATGCTTCAGGTAAAGTGAGTCAAAGTACTGAAGAGGCTGAAGAATGTTTCAAGTTGCATCAAGTATGGGAACCAAAAGTGCCTGAAAGCATTGAAGAATTGCCTCCAATGGAAGAAATTCCACATTCTGTTGAGAATCATCTTCCAAGCACATGTATAGACCTCACAAAAGATCCAGTCACCGAGACCAAAAAGTTAGGGGAATTTGTAGAAGTAACAGTTTTAAATATTGATCAGTTGGGATGTTCTGGAAGTAGTATGGATCAAAATGCCCCAATATTAGACAATATGCAGCCTGAAACTGCTGATACTTTTATTGATTTGACACAAGATGTTTCAAGTGACAGTAAAAATGAAGGTAACCATCCTGCTGGAGTTGTTAAAGACTTGGGGTGTCCCGTGATATGTGTCGATGAAGATAACTCGAAGGAAGAAAATGTGCAGGTGGCGAACAGGCCTTTGGAATGCGTCATTGAGGAGGCCTGTATCGATCTAACCTCGGAAGCTTCCAGTTTGGGTGAAGTGAAAAAGGATGATTTAAACTCAGAGTCAGCATTAAATTCCAACAGTTCAGAGTTGCCTGGGATGTTGGATAACCCTCACAAAAAGAGAAGAAATCTTTCTGATCTAAATCCTTCTTCTCAGAAAAAACAGAGAAAGGAAACAGACTTAACCAGTAGGGAAAAGACAAAAAAAATTACCCAAGACTCTGGTGAGAATGGTAATGCTCATCGAAGGAAAGCCAGTAAGAAAAAAGCCCCTTCAGTGACTAAAGACTCCTCATCATTAAAGGAAAGCCCAGGGACTAAGGATACATCAGCAGCGTCTGCCACTTCTTTTATAAGCCTTTCTGCAAAGAATGTTATTAAAAAGAAGGGAGAAATTATAGTTTCGTGGACAAGGTAAGAATCTTAAGAGACTATTAAATCACCAGGAAATTTTGAGACACCAGAAATCTATCATGTCATAGTTTTATCCCAACTTAAAATAGGGAAAGGGATCACTTCAAAAGTGGCTGAGGTTGGTAGAAAATACACTCTAGGATACAGCCTAGCTCTACTGTAGAACGGTCTAGAGCAGTGGTTGTTGACCAGGGATGTGTACTGGCACGATGGACAGAACTTTTCACTATATTTACCTCACTTTTTCAATGGAAAAAAAAAAATCTTTCACTCGTAAGGGACCTAGTATACACAGATTTTCTTTAGAAAGGAAGAATGACAGGTGGTGAATAGGATAAAAAGTGTGAGTGTTTGTAATTTGAATTTTCCCCTGAAATTAGAAGTTTCTAAAAACAGTTTTATAAATTTTGTTGTATTTTAATGTGAACTTAAAAAAAAAATGCAGATGTAAAGGCAGCCACAGTTGTGAACTATTAAGCTAGAGGAACATGATCTCCAGACTGGCTAGAGTGTATAATGATACTGAATTTTCTTGAAAATGGGATCAGTTTTAATACCTCAGTCCTCCATGCTTTCATTTCAGGTAACCGGTAGATGGTAAAATGTCAGAGATTGTAATAACAAACATTGGTTCAGACCATGTAGAAAAAGCAGAACTCTAGGGATCAGAAGATCTGAATTCTATATTACTTTTTGGTTCCTCTCACCTATTAAGTCTGTGATCACGTTTGGGCCCTAACTTTATTAGTACTATTTACACACTACAGGTAGAATTTTAAGAAAATCTTTCCTTTTTGTTATTAGAAAATACATTAGTGTATTTGTTTTAGAAAATTTGGAAAATATGTATGAACTCAAAGATTAAAATCATCCATAATCTTATCTCTCAGATAACCACTGTCCATTATTTAAGTATATACACTTTTCCTTTTTTGATGAGTTTTAACAAAAATGCCAATTCTTATTAGTAGATATTAAGAAAGTGAACTTTTTTTACCTTTCTGTTCTAACCTGCAAAACCTAAATAACATTTTTTCCCTTCAGAAATGATGACCGAGAAATTTTATTGGAATGTCAGAAAAAAGGGCCATCATTGAAAACATTTACTCATTTAGCTGCTAAGTTGAATAAAAATCCATATCAGGTAACTACCCAAATTTTACATCTCTATTGTTTCACAAATGGTACTATTCTAAATACTTAGATTTTATTTTTAATGTGTTTAAAATTTATAGATATGTATTAGCTAACGTCTTTAAAGTATTGCTCTTTGGAGAATTCCCTGGTCATCCAGTAAATAAGACTTCATACTTTGATTACTAAGAGTGTGGATTCAGTCCCTGGTTGGGGAGCCAAGGTCCTGCAAGCTGCCCAGTGCGGCCAAAAAAAAAAGTGTGGTTCTTTATGTTCTTCATGTAGAACTGTTAAAAGCTTGGTGATTGTGGAGGAAATTTAAAACAATCCTAATTCTTTTTTCTGTCGTTTTGCCATTTACTTATTTGATCTCAAGCAATTTTGTAATGATACTTTCTTGCTTAAGAAAGTTTAAGATTGAAAAGTTAAATAGCAGTTACCTTTATTATGAAGATATTTTGTTTTTCGAAGCATTACTTTACCATTATTATTAAGGGTAGCTTTCTCTGTCTTTAAATGTTTTCTTTTCTTTTCTTTTTTTTTTTTTCCATTCTGAA
>SJYV01042900.1:505208-522115 GCA_006410875.1 Neotragus pygmaeus | reverse complement strand
ATTTATTTTAGATATTTTATGAAAATATTCATCAAAGATACAAAAATATATTATTGCAATATTTACAATTAACCCTCATTTAAATTTTTTCAGGTCTCAGAAAGATTCCAGCAGCTAATGAAGCTCTTTGAAAAGTCCAAATGCAGGTAGTTAATGATTACACTGCAGGAGGCTAGTAAAGTAAGTGTTTGATACTGTACCTGTTTGGTTAATGGCCTGTTAAGTCACTGAAGATGTGAGTGGTGGGTGAGAGACATCCAGTTGAGCTCATGCTTCAGACACAGGTTGGAGGATGATTGCTCATGAAGTCTTCTTAGTCACCTATCTTAGAAGGTGGGACATGCTCAGTGAAGCCTGAAGCTTAGGATAGCCTCTTTCCTCCACCTTCTGTATGCTCATGAGTCTAAGGCGGGGGCAAATCCATCTGATGATTGATTACAAATTTTTATAGATAAAGAAAAGAAAACATTCTTTAATAGCAGTGTATTTCATAGCCAGTGAAGTCTCTGCAGTCACTGTAATTTAACATTTTTCTCATTTTTAATGGAGTGCTAAAATACTTTAAATACAAAACATAGATTTAAAAACAGGAAATCCATTGTCATCTGAAGAGGTGACACAATTTACCACATTAAATTATTAATAATGTACACAGACATGTTTCTTTAAGCCATTCTTGTACAGATTTATTAAGGCAATACATATCAGATTTTTTTCTTTAAGACCTAGGCCAGTTGCCTAACTATTTTGGATTTTTCTGTAAGGAAAATTGTAAAGATATTTAACAAATTACTATTTTTCAGTTGATTTATAGTCATAGTTATTTGAATCCAAAACCCCCAACTTTATAGATAAATCTTAATAAAAACCATATTTGTACATTGAATCTCATTGTGAGGGTTCTGAATATTTTTGAGTTATAAAAATCTGTTCTTAAACTTAGTATAAATTACTATCTTTTAGATAATCTGTTAATTTCAGTATCCTCTTAGAGGAACTAGTTTGTTAATGAAATCTTCAAAAGATATTTAGTAGTTCATGTGAAGTTAAAATTCTGTATATGTAATTCAGAATGTAAGATTGAATAATGGGGAATTTGAAGAAAAAACTTATTCTAAAGAACATTAAAAAAATAGTTTGATGTGAAAATTGCCTAATTATTTTTCAGATTCATTATAAATAAATTTAAATTTTTTCACCCTTTAGGAGATTAAACTGTGGTTTTATCTGAATGTTGTCATAAAATATGACTTCCATTCTCTTTTTGAAGATAATATCCATTCATGAAAGAATTAACTTGTATCTGGAAGTGATGTTTATTAGTTTGAAATTTCCAAATTCCATTGCAAATGTACAATTTTATCATGGATTTGATACTTGACATTTTATTTGCTTGCATGATAGCAAAAATAGTATATTATTTCAGTCCTAGTTTGTTTCTTTGCTGATTTTTTTTCCTTCAAGTACTATAGTCTCATTAAATTCTTGTCAAAAGGAGAGTGTAATGATAAAGTTACCAATCTGATTCTGTAAAAAGCTAGTTCTTTAACCACCAGTCTTATCTAGGCCTTCCCTGGTGGCTCAGATGGTTAAGAATCTGCTTGCAACAAGGGAGACCCAGGTTCGATCCCTGGATTGGGAAGATCCCCTGGAGAAGGGCATGGCAACGCACTCCAGTATTCTTGCCTGAAGAATCCAATGGACAGAGGATTCTGGCAGGCTAGAGTTCATGGGGTTGCAAAGAGTCTGACATGACTGAGTGACTAACAGACAGGCACACACTGTCTAAGTAGAATTCACTTGAAAGAACAGCACTTTATGAAACGATCATATCAGAAAACAGAATTATAACGTTAGCATTTTCTTATATTACAGATAAGTTGCTGAGTTTCTTGGAGTCTTAATTGATATTGCATACTACACAAAAGCTTGGAATTCTTCATGTTTTTAATGGAGCAGGAGAGGGCAGTTTTATGACATATTTGATTACCAGATAATAATCTGCATTTATTATTGGGCCAACATGGTCAACTTGTTCCTGACATCAGTCCAACTTGCTCACCTGTTACTGGTCAGAATATTTATTTTGTCCTCACAGACAAAATTTATTTCTAAACAGGTTACAATTTATTATTAAGGTAAAAGCAACAATGAAACAGTATTGAAATCTTAGTTTTGATATTTCAAAGAAATGACTTTCTTTTCTAGATTTTTAAAAATAGTTTTGTAGCATTTTAAACTTAACGATTATTTAGTTTGTTTCATCCATTTTTATTTGCTTTTGTAATTGCCTATCCTCATTTTGTTAAGTTGTAAAATAATTTAAATAGTGTATCTGTAAATATGTATAATTATAATGATGTAAAATACTTTCTGTGTGTGTATATGTGTGGGTGTATACACACACATGAATAACTGTGCCTAGCCAAGGATTTTTTTATTTGTATAAAACTTTTTGTATAAAGTTTGCTTTCATTACCAGTAATGTATAAATAAAACCATGTAAAGTTCTGTTATATTCTGATTAGAATGTTTCTTTTATTGTGTATTAGAATGTTTCTTTTATTGTGTTTAGATAGTAATTAAAATGGAAAAAAGATAAAATGCCCAGGGGCATTTGGGGCTATTTTGAAGTGGTTCTTGGTGGGGGCGTGGATAGCTAAATGTGCTGGAGTAGATTCATTGAAGCAAACCAGTTGCCTTTGCCTGCTTTGTCACAGCAGGTACTGGTACAGTGAACAGTGCCCCAGGGGTCCTCACAGACAAAATCAGGGCAGTGTAAAAATTCCTTTTGGGTGAAGATCTGGGAAAAGCAGGTAAGGATTGCCTAACTATGCAATATTTATCCATCCCTCTCTCTTCAGACTGATGGTACTGGTAGGTTACAATCTAGGCTTGGGGCTCTGAAGTTACTGAGGAAATTGCCATTTCTCCCAGTTTCTGCAGGGGAAGGAAGCCCTGATCTGAACAATTACTTGGTAGCTGAGAAACTGAAATAATGAACTGTGGTTGTATAGTTCTGGGGCTGTCTGCCATAAAGCTTGTCCTTTCCCCTTTCTTTCAATCCCCAGCATAGCCAAGCCCTCAACTGGCCCTTAGCCCTTCTTCAGTGCATACTGTCACTCAGAACCCTGACCACTGGCTAAATGGGTTCACAAGCCAAAGTAAAAGAAGCAACTAAGAGATATCACTCAATCACAAGAAGACAAACTGGATTACATAAGACCAGAAAGATCTAAGATAAAGCCAGTAAACACTAAAAGGAAAAAAGATTTTGACAGTGTGGTATAAGAAATAACCGAGTAGAAATATCAAAAACGTAATATTTAAAATAAAGGTAAAATGGAATGAAAACAGACTGGATACAGATGCATCACGACAAACAAAGCTAGTGGAGGTGATGGAATTCCAGTTGAGCTATTTCAAATCCTCATAGATGATCTCTGAAAGAGCTGCACTCAATATGCCAGCAAATTTGGAAAACTCAGCAGTGGCCACAGGACTGGAAAAGGTCAGTTTTCATTCCAATCCCAAAGAAAGGCAATGCCAAAGAATGTTCAAGCTACTGCACAATTGCACTCATCTCATGTGCTAGCAAAGTAATCCTGAAAATTCTCCAAGGCAAGTTACAACAGTACGTGAACCGTGAACTTCCAGATGTTCAAGCTGGATTTAGGAAAGGCAGAGGAACCAGAGATCAAATTGCCAACATCCGATGGATCATCAGAAAAGCAAGAGAGTTCCAGAAAAACATCTACTTCTGCTTTATTGACTATGCCAAAGCCTTTGGCTGTGTGAATCACAACAAACTGGAAAATTCTTCAAGAGATGGGAATATCAGACCACCTGACCTGCCTCCTGAGAAATGCGTATGCGGGTCAAGAGGCAGAAGAACCAGACATGAAACAACAGACTGGTTCCAAATCAGGAAAGGAGTACGTGAAGGCTGTATATTGTCGTCCTGCTTATTTAACTTGTATGCAGAGTACATCATGTGAAATGCCGGGCTGGATGAAGCACAAGCTGGAATCAAGACTGCTGAGAGAAATATCAATAACCTCAGATATGCAGATGACACCACCTTTATGGCAGAAAGCAAAGAACTAAAGAGCCTCTTGAAAGAGAAAGAGGAGAGTGAAAAAGTTGGCTTAAAACTCAACATTCAGAAAACTTAAGATCATGGCATCTGGTCCCATGATGGGAAACAATGAAAACAGTGAGAGACTTTATTTTCTTGGGCTCCAAAATCATTGCAGATGGTAACTGCAGCCATGAAATTAGAAGACGCTTACTCCTTGGAAGAAAAGCTGTGACAAACCTAGACAGCATATTAAAAAGCAGAAACATTGCTTTCCCAACAAAGGTCTGTCTAGTCAAAGCTATGGTTTTTCCAGTAGTCATGTATGGACATGAGCTGGTCTATAAAGAAAGCAGAGTGCTGAAGAATTGATGCTTTTGACCTGTGGTGTTGGAGAAGACTTGAGAGTCCCTTGGACAGCAAGGAGATCAAATCACTACATCCTAAAGGAAATCAGTCTTGAATACTTAATTGGAAGATGCTGAAGCTGAAACTCCAATACTCTGGCCACCTGATGTGAAGAACTGACTCATTTGAAGAGACCCTGATGCCAGGAAAGATTGACGGTGGGAGGAGAAGGGGGTGACTGAGGATGAGATGGTTGAATGGCATCACCGACTTGATGGACATGAATTTGAGCAGACTCGGAGTTGGTGATGGACTGGGAAGCCTGGCGTGCTACAGTCCTTGGGGTTGCAGAGTCGGACATGACTGAGCGACTGAACTGAACAGATTCATGAATAAGTGAGTTGAAAAGTCAGATTGTCAGATTGCTGTCCAGAGGAAGCAAAAGTAAATAGAAAATATTAATATAGACATGGAATGAAGGACAGAAGTAGATGTCCTAACATTCAAGCAACACACAAGGTCAGAAGAAAAAATTTTAAAGATTGAGACGCCATAGGATGCCCAATGACAAAAAGTACCCCACATCTAGACATATACTGAAATTAGGAATATTAAAGATAATAAGAAAAATCTAAAGACTTTTAGACAGTAGATCATTGTGTGAAGAAAAGGAATCATACTGACCTTACTCTTCTGAAGGGCAATGCCTGCTGTAAGAAAAATATCTTTAAAGTATTAGAGATAAAATTTTATGTTCATTTATATTGTTATTCACATGTGAAAGTTCAGTAAGATTTATCATTCAAAGATGCACATTGTAAACATTTTTGGAGAGAGTACTCCAGAAAAAAAGAAAAAAGTGCAGAAAATGTTTCAAGAGCTAGGGGTTGAGTGAATTACCTGATAGCTTGGTGATGTGTGTATAGGCAGACCTCAGGGATATTGCAGATGTGGTTCCAAACCACTGCAATAAAGCAAGTCACGAGTCTCAGGAGGGTCTTGCTTCTGCCCACAGGAGTTTATATCACCAGGTGTGAACAAGGTGGTGTGAATACTGGAGACCATTGAGAGCACAAAGGCGGAGGCTATGGACCTGTGCCTCTTTCTCTACCCTGAGATGTTTGTTCTCACTAACCTTTCTGTTCACTTCTGTTTCATATCTGAGTGTGTTTTAGGCCTACTAGTGACTCCACAGATTCAGCTAAACTTTTGGTGTAAATGTTGGACCTTTAAAAAAAATAAAAAAAAACAAAACTTGTCTTCTATGGCAGTGAATTCTCAGCGTCTGGTATGCTAATTTTTGTTGAACCCTTGGGCAAATTTTGATCAAGCTCAACCCAGTGGTGCGCCTGTGTTTCCCACAGCTGTGTTACTGACCTCATCAGGACATTTCAGTTGTGAGGTCTGTAGAGTTATTCACTCTGCCTGTGTTAAAGATAATTCACCTTGTTGCTCAAAGTCTTCAAGAGTAAAGATTGGATTGGTTCATATGCTGAAGACTTTTAAAAAATTCAGATGTATGGTTGCATTTTTTTTTTCTTTCTAGCTTGAACATTTATTTTCTTGAGTAGGTAACACATTTAGAGAATTCTATGTAAAAGTATTCATCTCACCTCTTCCTCATCGCGTTCCCTTCCCTTCAGGCATCTAATGTTAGGATTTATTTTATATACCCTTATAAATGTATGAATTTAGTATTTTGGTTCTGGTAAAATGCATTTAAGCTTTTAAATCCATTACTGTGCAGGTGAACTTTAGGAGTAAATGTCAAGGGCTTTCTTGGACAATATACCCAATACTATGCATATACACATATTAATACATTGTGTGATTTCACCTCTAGTTGATTCTGTCAGTTTGTACTTGAGGCTAGTGTGCCAGGGTAGTGGAAATTTAACCTTCCCACCTCAACCTGTCTACCTTTCATTATCATCCTTTCTTTAAAACTAAATAGATAGGCAGATGATACTTAGGAATGATTTTATGTACTGTCTATATATTATATGGAAAAGACCAAGCTTAGAAGTGTGCCTCAGAGCTGTGACTTGAAGCCATTCTTGTGTTCTAGTGACATCATTGCTATCAACTCCTCTAAGGTGACAGTAAGATTATGTACTTTAGATGTGACAAACAGAAGATTCTGCAGGGCTGGGAGTTAGAAGATCTGGTCTCTGTTTGCCTTGGGCAAATCATTTGACCTCTCTGAATTCAAACACTTTACAAAACTTTGACATGGGTTTCTAAGGTTTTCAGATTCTCTACTGGAAAAAATAAAAATTTTCCTGAGCTGCCTGTTTCAGCCTAATAGAATATTGCTAGAACACATAATCTACAGACAGGCACAGCCACCTCTTGGTGGTCTGAAAACGTTTAATATCCTTTTGAGCTGTTTCTCCTTTCAGCCTGACATGATTTGCAAGAACACTTGGGGTTTGATTGTCACTCTATTATTACTTGTTCCCATTTGGTGAGGCCAGACTTGCCCCAGGCGGCTCTTGATGAAATTGGACATGACCCATTGATCTGTGACATCGATTCACAGAGCAATCAATTGACTGAAAGAAATGCACCGAAATTCAAATCTCTGTAATCACCCACAAATGAAAAAGGAAAAATCTCATTTGTTTCACTTTTCATTTCCAAATATGGTACACCAGGAGGGGCTCCAGCCCTGTGCCAATTAGGGAAAAACAAGAAAATTTAAAAGCACCAAAGGACACCTTGACCTCAGGGGAGGACTAGGTTAGACTCCATTGATCAAAATTACTGAGCTTATTCTGAACTGGGCCCCACAGCCAGCAGGTCAGAGCCTTTATATCTGCAACCAGCAGCAGTTCCACTAATTAGCCACACATGGTCCAACTTGAAGGTTCTTGGAGCCCAGTCATTTTTTTATCTACTCCTAAGGTAAGTGGTAAATATATAGTATCTCTTTTGTTTGTGAGAAATACAGGAAATTTCTGTGGGGATACAAAGGTAATGTTTGAAGTAAAATTCACGAAAGGAGCACCAGCTTCTTTATATTTTATTTGATAAAGAAAATTCAAGAGTATTACTTGGACCTGAGGAAACAAATATTTGTCTAAAGTATCTCACTCTTGCATGCTAATATGCATGATTGTTTTTCTGTTTCATGTATTTCCTATTTCCAGTTTTCTTCTTGCTATTTAAAAATTACAACTTCTATGTTTTAAAGAGATTGTGGCAAAAAGAAC
Organism: Neotragus pygmaeus; assembly: GCA_006410875.1. Lineage (NCBI taxonomy): Eukaryota > Metazoa > Chordata > Mammalia > Artiodactyla > Bovidae > Neotragus > Neotragus pygmaeus. The sequence goes on along the minus strand of SJYV01042900.1, from coordinate 514,474 downwards.
ATTAAATAGTCTAGGATTTCTAAATCGAGAATAAGTTAATAAGATGAGTTAGCTTTTTCACTTTCAGGCTTTTATATAAAATAGAGGCTCTAGATTTTTTTTAGGTGCTAAAGGTGTTTTTAATAAAGAACAATGGCCAGACAATATTAAAGGAATAATTATGTGAAAGAACTGAAACTCTTTAAAGAGAGGATAGAGCTTAGTAAATTATTGTTTCAGTTAATGAGGCAATAGTCCAAAATTTTATAATCGAATTTTTATTTGCAAGTGGTAGATATGACTACATTTTGAATTTTTGAATCTTGAATAAGTGTATGGAGTAAAATACTGGAGAAGGAAATGGCAACCCGCTCCCATGTTCTTTCCTGGAGAATCCCAGGGATGGGGGAGCCCAGTGGGCTGCCATCTAGGGGGTCGCACAGAGTTGGACACGACTGAAGCAACTTAGCAGCAGCAGCATGGAGTAAAATAGAAAAGACTCATTAATACCTCTTCTAGATTCTGACAGGTGCCTAGTGGTTTTAAATTTTTATTTTAAAAGATGTTCATGCATATGTATGTACATATAGGTATGCATTTATATAAATGTGTGTACTAGATGAGAATCAGTCATGCTTCCTTAGAAGCATCTCCTTTATCTTTTTGCCTCTGCCTTCAAGCTCTTCCTCCCACCCTCATGTTCTTCAGACCTCCAGTAACCTATATGAACTTTGTCATGTGTGCCTTCTGGGTCTTCTCTCCACACTTACATAGTCACATATATATACATCTCATATACATATGCGTACACATATATGTGTTTATAGGATTTTACTTTATTCAGTGAGCTACAGATGAATGAATTTGGAAAGAATTGACATCTTTATAAATGTTTAGTTTTTTAATCCCTGAGCATGATCTATCCCACCATTAAACTGATTTATTTAAATAGTGGTATTTGACATTGTCAACTATTCTCTCCTTGAAACTCTGTGCTGCTTTGGTTTCAGTGACTTCACCCTTATAATTTTCCCCCCTCTTTCTCATTGGCCATTTCTCATTTTTATTTGTAGACTTTTTTTCCCATGCTGTTTCTCAGGGTTCCACCATTGGCTTACTTTTTCTTTGTGTCCCTAGGTGATCTCAACCTATTCAGTGATTATTTACAAATGCTTATTTATCTGTAGTTTGCTTTTTTTGTTGTTGTTATTCTCTAGACCCAAATACCTTCTGGACATCTCCACTTTTGCTATTCAGTTTTGTTGGGTAAAATCTAATTTTTTCCCTAATTATAATTTCTGGTATTGATGTACTTAAAAAGCCTCCTTCCACTTCAACATTATAGGACATTCTCTTACATTTTACTTCAATACTTATATGGTTTAGTTTTTTTACATTTAATACTTCATTCCATCTGGAATTTACTTTTGTGTTTGGAGATAAGTAGGGAAAATATAACAATTCTGTGTGTTTTTTTCTCATATTTTTGATTTGGTATTCATAACTTTTTCACTGTCCATTTTATATGTTACTGGGAATTCCTGGTGACTAAGTACTGTGAAGTCTGAATGAAGTATGTATTATTCATTGTTGAATTCCTTGGTATCTAGCACAATGCCTATATGATAAATTATATTACACATTATTGAATAAATGAATTGTGGAAGGAGAGAATTGTTTCATTATATGTTTAACTTAACACTTAGCTGTTTTTCCTGTTTCTTTCATACCTGGAAGTCATCCACATTAGAAGCCTGTAGACTCAAGTATTTTAACCTCATTAAACCTTGAAAAATGTCTTGTTTTTTTCAAGGTGAACCCAATGACCCATTCATGTCAACTATGCTTTGATTCTTTTGCAGCTCCCAAGCTTGCTAGCAAAGCAGTTAAATTCACTTTTCTTCTAAATAAGCAGAGCTTCCATGAAAATCTTCTGTTCCAGATATGGCTTTGTAGATCTAATCATGTGTCATTGCTGGTACTGCTTCTGAGCCTGCTTAATCTTTACGCTACCCTGTGCCAGTTCCTGAGGATTTATTTGGCTGAGTTCTATTTTCTCTACTTGTACTTTCAGTCTTGCAGTAGGAGCCATCAATAATATATAATGAGGATCTACTTGGTTTTTCTGTTGATGATTTTTCCAGTGATAGAGTCAAGGAGCTGAGTTTTTAAAAAGAAAAGACAATTCAGTTCACTTATTTATTGATGCCTTCATATATCAAGATCAAAATGAAATAGCATCTCTGTCTATAAAAAGAGTACCTTTTCAGGAAAGAGAACATAAGACAACTATCACAAATCTCTTTTTAGGCATGGTACCAAANGAGTTTTTAAAAAGAAAAGACAATTCAGTTCACTTATTTATTGATGCCTTCATATATCAAGATCAAAATGAAATAGCATCTCTGTCTATAAAAAGAGTACCTTTTCAGGAAAGAGAACATAAGACAACTATCACAAATCTCTTTTTAGGCATGGTACCAAATGAGTAATACAAGCACTAGTGTTGTATGAATTCAGAGATGGGAAAATCACTCTGACTTGAGATGGCTGGGGAAGACTTNTAAAAAAATATACTATAAAGTAAAAGAAGAAGTGGCAAGAATGCACATAAGAACTAAAAAAAAAAAAAAATCATGACTCAGACAAGCACAATGGTGTGATCACTCACCTAGACCCAGACATCCTTGAAAGGGAAGTCAAGGTAGGCTTAGGAAGCATCACTACGAAAAAACCTAGTGGAGGGAATGGAATTCCAGTTGAGCTATTTCAAATCCTAAAAGGTGCTGCTATTAAAGTACTTCACTCAATACGTCAGCAAGTTTGGAACAGTCAGCATTGGCAACAGGGCTGGAAAAAGGTGAGTTTCATTCCAATCCCAAAGAAAGGCAATATCAAAGAATGTTCAAACTACCTCACAATTGCACTCATCTCACAGGCTAGCAAAGGAATGCTCAAAATTCTCCAAGCCAGGTTTCAGCAGTCGATGAACCATGAAATTCCACATGTTCTAACTGGATTTAGAGAAGACAGAGGAACCAGAGATCAAATTGGTAACAACCATTGGATCATTGCTAAAGTAAGAGAGTTTTAGAATAAAAACATCTACTACTGCTTTATTGATTATGGCAAAACCTTTGACTGTATGGATCACAACAAAGTGTGAAAAATTCTTCAAGAGATGGGAATACTAGACGACCTTATCTGACTCCTGAGAATTCTGTAGGCAGGTTAAGAAGCAACAGTTAAAACCGGACATGGAACAAAAGACTGGTTCCAAATCAGGAAAGGAGTACTGCAAGGCTGTATATTGTCACCCTGATTATTTAGCTTGTATGCAGAGTACATCATGCATTAATGCTGGGCTGGATGAAGCACAAGCTGGAATCATGATTACTGGGAGAAATAACAATAATCTCAGATACACAGATGACACCACCTTTATGGAAGAAAGCAGAAGAACAAAAGAGCCTCTTGGTGAAAGTGAAAGAGGAAAGTTAAAAAGCTGGCTTAAAACTCGGCATTAAAAAACTAAGATCATGGCATCCAGCCCCATCACGTCATGGCAAATAGATTGAGAAACAATGAAAACAGTGAGAGACTTTATTTTCCTGAGCCCTAAAGTCACTGCAGATGGTGACTTCAGCCAGGAAATTAAAAGTCACTTGCTCCTGGAAGAAAATCTTTGAGCAACCTAGGCAGCATATTTAAAAGCAGAGATATTACTTTGCCAACAAAGGTTCCCAGTAGTCATGTAAGGATGTGAGACGTGGAGTATAAAGAAAGCTGAATGATAATGAGTTGATGCTTTTGAACTGTAGTGTTAGAGAAGACTCTTGAGTCCCTTGGTCTAAAAGGAAATCCAACCAGTCCATCCTAAAGGAAATCAGTCCTGAATGTTCATTGGAAGGACTGATGCTGAANACTCTGACTTGAGATGGCTGGGGAAGACTTCCTAAAGAAGTTGAGGCTTATTTAAGGTCATGCAAGGCTGCCGTCTATGGGGTCGCACAGAGTCAGACATGACTGAAGTGACTTAGCAGCAGCAGCAAGATGTATGGTAAATATGGCATCTCATATGTTAGAAAAAATGAGCAAAATTATGGAATGGAATAGAATGTACTGTACAAATATGATGGCCAATGAGTGTACTAGAATGACAGTCAACTTTGTGTAGGAGAGAAGACTATAGGAAGGAATTGGGTTGGACTGGGGAGGGTCTTTAGTATTTTTTCCAAAACCTATTCCTTAGAAATATTTCAGCAAGCATGAACCATTAAGTATTAGGGCTAGAAAATCCTTCATAGTTTTATTGACATGAAGAGAGGACCTGCTATATTGATCGTGTTTTTATATGTTATACCCATGGATTCTATTAATCTTAGTGTTTTCTGTGTGTTTCAGACATTAGTCTCTTACCATGGGGGATTGGAATTTATTGGGTGGCATCTTAGAGGAAGTTCACTCCTACTCAACCATGGTGGGGAAAATCTGGCTGACCATCCTCTTCATTTTCCGAATGCTGATACTTGGTGTGGCTGCTGAAGATGTCTGGGATGATGAACAGTCAGCATTTGCCTGCAACACCCAGCAGCCAGGTTGCAACACTGTCTGTTATGATAATGCTTTCCCTATCTCCTTGATCAGGTTCTGGGTTTTACAGATCATTTTTGTGTCTTCTCCCTCTCTAGTATATATGGGCCATGCACTGTATAGACTCAGGGCCTTTGAAAAGGAAAGGCAGAGGAAGAAGTCACAGCTTAGAGCCCAGATGGAGAATCCAGAGCTTGAGTTGGAGGATCAGCAAAGGATGGATAGAGAACTGAGGAAATTAGAGGAGCAGAAGAGGATCCAAAAAGTCCCACTGAAAGGATGTCTGCTGCGTACTTACATCTTACACATCTTGACCAGATCTGTGCTGGAAGTAGGGTTCATGGTAGGCCAATATATTCTGTATGGGTTTCAAATGCACCCTCTTTACAAATGCACTCAACCCCCTTGCCCCAATGCAGTGGATTGCTTTGTGTCCAGGCCCACAGAGAAGACCATTTTCATGCTCTTTATGCATAGCATTGCAGCCATCTCTTTGTTTCTCAACATACTGGAAATATTTCATCTGGGCATCAGGAAAATCATGAGGGCACTTTATGACAAATCCAACAGTGAGGGCATTGAGGATGAAAGGAGACCTCCGTTCCATTTGAAAAAATATTCAGTGACCCAGAAGTGTATGACTTGCTCTCCCTTCCCTGAAAAAATCTCCCTACTTCAAGCCAACAATCAACAGCAAGTGATCCGAGTCAATGTGCCGAATTCTAAAACCACGTGGCATATCCCACAGCCCAGGCAACTTGATGTAGACCCTTGCTATAGTAAAAAAGACTGGTCTGAGAAGAATCAGCACAACGGACAGCTCCATGTCCACAGCCCCTGTCCCTGGGACAACGGTGCTAGAATTCAGCACCCAGGACAGCAGCCAGACCATTCTTTATTTGGCTTGCAGAATATAAGACCTCACTCCTGGCTAGGTACAAAGATGGCTCCTAGGCATTGTCCATCACATGCAACAGGACCCTGGGAGCACTCCCAGGACCTACAACACTCAGGGGAACCTCTTGCAGACTTGCACAGTCACTGTAGACACAGCGATGGCAGCATGACAGACAGCAGGGTCCAAGAGGCAAGAGACAGATCTTACCCTGGCAGTCGCAAGGCCAGCTTCCTGTCCAGACTGTTTTCTGAAAAGGGACAGCTGTACAGTGACTCAGGAAGCTCCAGTTCTCGAAATAGCTCTTGCCAAGGCTTTCCACACCGGGAAAACAGCCCCTCACTTCTGCCTTCAGCCCCTGGGCGAAGAACATCCATGGTAAGTAAGGTCAGACAACCTGACTGATGATGGAACGTTCATAAGAGGTGTCCCCATCTGGTTCCTTCTTAGCCTTATCTTCCCTTCTTAGCCTTCTCATCCCTTCTTAGCCTTCTCTTCCCTCCTTCTTTTTGTGTATATGTGTGTGTTGAGAGAGAGGGAGAGGAGGAGAGGGAGGTTAATTTATGGAGAGTTAAATTCATTCAGTACATTCAGTTAAGCTCAATTCATAAAATAAGCTTATTGAAAACTTTCTATCGATTAGTCTTATAAGTCCTGGTATATAAATGAATCACCATCTCTGCCATCAAAGCTCTCTGAGCCTGTATGAGAAATTAGGTAAACATAAATGGTCAAGTGAAGTGTGCATGTTAGGGTAGTGAGCAAAAGAGGGAGAGGTCAGTTCTTTACAGACAGGTCAGGAAAAGCTTTGTAGTTGAAATTACTTTTGAACTGAGTCTTGAGAGATATGAGTTTCTCTAGACCTGGGAGGACTGGGGTGCATGGAAGAAGACTATCTCAGTACAAGGAGAACATAGACAAAACCTGAGAGGTGTGATAAAGCAGAGCTGTCTGGGGGCCATGTGTGTCTGGAGCACAGGGTAGTAAGGAAAACTTCAGAGACAAAGAAGACTGGAAAAGGGGGAATGGAAGCTTTGCAGGGAAGCAATGGAGAACCCATAGTGCTAGACAATGTGTAACAGAGGAGTGCTTGGAATGGAGTTGCACTTTATAACATAATATGGAAAATAAAAATCAGAGAAGGGATCATTTGTAACCTTGAGTTGCCCTTGTCTCACTAAGGAAGGAGAGTATGCTCCATTGTTTTAATAATTCTGGCATTTAAAAGTCATATACAAACATTTGTGACATATTCCACAAAGACTAAAATCAATACTGTATTGATTTTAATTCTGTTCTCTGAAAAGCCACAATGGAATAAACATTCCCTGGCTATCATAGGGCGCAATGGATATTTACTGTGGATTCTTCTTGATTCCGGAAAAAAGAGTGACTCGTGTTTTACCCACTGCTTGCTTCTAAGAACTTTTTTTTTCCCCATTAAAAAGAAAAATCCCCCATGTTAAAAGGGGAGCTTCTCAGCTGACTTGCTTTGTTGAGCCCACACACTTGCTTTTTCCTTTGTTTCATTCTTTGTGTTAATAATAATTGAATCCCTCTATGCCAGTTCCATATCTTCTATGAATTTAGAGATATTTTGTTACTGCACTAATGCCTTACCTTGAGAAGGAATCATCCTACCTAGACTTTTCCCCAAAATGCTTTTTTTTTTTTTCAAACTTATACTCATTTCTTGTCAGTGACCAGCCATCTTCACAGGAGGTTGATTATATTTAGGATCATTGTATGGGTGCTTGGAACCCTATGCCAAATTATGGGAGGGTTTTCAACTCTGGCTTGAGTTAGTCATCTGGAGCTTAAAAAAAATCTCCGGCCCAGGACCCATCCAATTCCAATTAAACCAGAAGCTCTGGAGATGGGATGCAGGATCAGTGTTTTTTAAACTCCCTTGGTGATTGCAATATGCCACCAGGGTTGAGATTCACCATCTTAGAGTGATCTTGCCAGTGGCCCCTGCTTCTTATCTGCATTTGTGAAGTCAGTATGACAATTTTCATCATTTTCTCTCTCATACCTACTTCCATGTGAGAGAAGCCTTTGTATTGGCAGAGAACTGAGGGAAGAACGGCAGTGTTTAGTTGAGGGAGATTTTCTTCAACTCAGATTATCTTTTGGGAGAGACAGGCCATGCTGCAGAGCTTGGAGAAAACACGATGAGAGTGACAGGCCTCTTTCTATTTTCATCTTCCCCTTTCTTCTTTGTTATGTTTCTAGGAATTATAATGCCTCTGGTCACAGAGCTTTCCTATTAATGGTCACTTTCCCCCAAGACTCTTTCAGAGTTGACAGGCCGCTGCATTTCCCAAATGGTAGGGAGACTTGGAAAATGAGGTCACAGCTGTCAACTCCAGAGCACTGTGGCTGACATCATACTTACTGCAAACAGAGGGAGCTTTCATGAGAAATTAGAGCAGTTGGGACTTCTGCAGTGGCCAGTGGTTAAGACTCCACCTTCCAGTGCAGGGCAGGGGTTTGATCTCTGGTGGGGGAAATTCGGTCCCACATGCCTCGTGGTGTGGCCAAAAAAAGGAAAGACATTAGTGCATTAAGCAAAGGATTGTGAGCATCCACTTTCAATATATGGACTATAAACAGTTTTTTACACTGTACTAGGTCCCAGAGAACTGAATTTTTCAGGGTCAGTCAGGTGCATTCTGATTGTAGCAGTTGGTGTTTCAGAATAAAGTGAGTTCAAGTAGAGACAACAGTTTCTTTGCCACACATTCCCCTTGCAGAGAACTGTCCTGAAAAAGAAATCCACTGTATTTTAAAAGGTCAGGAAAACCACCTGTAAGAGCCATAATTTATACTCCAAGACATTTTCCTTGCCATCACCACTCAAATCCCACAGTTTCTTCAAGTCTAAGCCTATTGCTTATTGAATAAGTTTCTATCAAGTTTCATTCTTTAAGGATGGAGTTCATTGGGCATGGAGAGCAGACTTTAGTCCACCCTAGTGAGCATGGGGAGGAAGGGTGGTTGAGTTTTAGGAACCCATGCTCCCCTCTGTAATGGAGAGGGTATGGAATAGCATTCATCAATGAATGCCTTCACTTGTCAGAGGTGCTGTGAAGTAGTCATTCTATTGCCCAATTCCACTTTAAATCCACAGAGAAGCTTTGGAAAATGGTGTAATAAGAACCTCTGCAAAAAGAGCCTGAGTACGAATATTTTTAAAGCTCCCCAGTGATTCAAATATGAACTACCACTGTAGAGTAGGAAGATTTTGCCATTAGGAAGATTGCCCTGTGAACGTCTCTGATCTTTTGTGATGTTCAGTTCAGCTCAGTTGCTCAGTTGTGTCCGACTCTTTGCAACCCCATGAATCGCAGCACACCAGGCCTCCATGTTCATCACCAACTCCCATGGTTCACTCAGACTCACGTCCATCGAGTCAGTGATGCCATCCAGCCATCGCATCCTCTGTCGTCCCCTTCTCCTCCTGCCCCCAATCCCTCCCAGCATCAGAGTCTTTTCCAATGAGTCAACTCTTCGCATGAGGTGGCCAAAGGACTGGAGTTTCAGCTTCAGTATCATTCCTTCCAAAGAAATCCCAGGGCTGATCTCCTTCAGAATGGACTGGTTGGATCTCCTTGCAGTCCAAGGGACTCTCAAGAGTCTTCTCCAACACCACAGTTCAAAAGCATCAATTCTTCGGTGCTCAGCCTTCTTCACAGTCCAACATCCATATATGACCACAGGAAAAACCATAGTCTTGACTAGACAGACCTTAGTTGGCAAAGTAATGTCTCTGCTTTTGAATATGCTATCTAGGTTG
>SJYV01042900.1:476539-503792 GCA_006410875.1 Neotragus pygmaeus | reverse complement strand
TTTAAGTCTGAATTTGGTAAAAAGGAGTTCATGATCTGAGCCACAGTCAGCTCCTGGTCTTGTTTTTGTTGACTGTATAGAGCTTCTCCATTTTGGCTGCAGAGAATATAATCAATCTGATTTTGGTGTTGACCATCTGGTGATGTCCATGTGTAGAGTCTTCTCTTGTGTTGTTGGAAGAGAGTGTTTCCTACGACCAGTGCATTTTCTTGGCAAAACTCTATTATTCTTTGCCCTGCTTCATTCCGCATTCCAAGGCCAAATTTGCCTTCCTACTTTTGCATTCCTGTCCCCTATAATGCAAAGGACATCTTTTTTGGGTGTTAGTTCTAAAAGGTCTTGTAGGTCTTCATAGAACCGTTCAACTTCAGCTTTTTCAGCATTACTGGTTGGGGCATAGACTTGGATTACTGTGATATTGAATGGTTTGCCTTGGAAACGAACAGAGATCATTTTGTCGTTTTTGAGATTGCATCCAAGTACTGCATTTTGGACTCTTTTGTTGACCATGATGGCTACTCCATTTCTTCTGAGGGATTCCTGCCCACAGTAGTAGATATAATGGTCATCTGAGAGTGACGATAAAGAGCACTCTCCTGTAGCTCCAGGTGCTGAGGACCTTTGTACTTAATAGTCCCTCTGTCTGTGTTGCCCCACCTACCCAAGGACCTCACTGTGACTGATGGTGTGAGCTGTGTGCTAAGGTCCCAGGGAGCACTCTTGGGCCATGATCATGGAGGGGAGAGTTAGAGATGATGAGGTTGGAATGAGCAAGAGCTGATATGTCAGGCTTTATAGGCCATGGGAAGGAATTTGAGTTGGATGGCACAGGAATGGTGGTGGTCTGATATATGCATACATGTTTATATATATAATTTATTTATTTATTTATTTATTTTTGGCTGCACTAGGTCTTTGTTGCTGTGTGTGGGCTTCCTCTGGTTGTAGAGAATGGGGCTGCTCTCAAGTTGTGGTGTGCAGGCTTCTCATTGCAGTGGTTTCTCTTGTTGCAGGGCATGGGTTCTTGGGTACGTGAGTTTCAGTAGTTGTGGCACATGGCCTTTGTTGCTGCAGGGCTTATGGGATCTTAGTTCCCAGACCAGGGATTGAACCCGTGTCCCCTGCNGCAGGCTTCTCATTGCAGTGGTTTCTCTTGTTGCAGGGCATGGGTTCTTGGGTACGTGAGTTTCAGTAGTTGTGGCACATGGCCTTTGTTGCTGCAGGGCTTATGGGATCTTAGTTCCCAGACCAGGGATTGAACCCGTGTCCCCTGCATTGGCAGGTGAATTCTTAACCACTGGACTACCATGGAAGCCCATGATACATTTATTTTTAAAATCACTGTTTCTGATGAGTCTATTGTAGAGATGCTGTGGTCTGAATGTTTGTCTCTCCCAGATTCGTATGTTGAAACCTTATCCCCCAGTGCAATGGTGTTTGAAAGTGAGACATTTGGGAGGTGATTAAGTCATAAGGATGGAGCCCTTTCTAATGGGATTAGTGCCCTTTTAAAGAGGGCATCAGATAGTTCCCTAGCCCATCCACCATGTGAGGGTACAATGAAAAGATGACCATCTATGAGCCAGAAAGAAGGCTCACACCAGACGCTGAATCTGCCAGTGCCTTTGTCTTAGAATCCCCAGTCTCCAGAAATATGAGCAATACATTTCTATTCTTTTTTTGTTTTGTTTTTAAATATTTATTTAATTTTGGCTGCGTTACGCACTCAGGATCTCTCACGGTGCACTTGGGCTTCTCTCCAGTTGTGGCATGCAGGCTCAGTAGTTGGTGTGTGTGAGCTTAGTTGCTCCGAGGCATGTGGGATCTTAGTTGCCCAACCAGAGATCAAATTCACATTCCCTGCACTGGAAGGTGGATTATTAATCACTGGACCGCCAGAGAAGTACCTACATTTCTCCCCAGTTTAGGGTATTTTTTTTTTTTTAATAGCAGCCCAAGAGTGCAGTCAGACAGACCAGCTCGGAGGCTTGCACAGTGCTCAGGTAAGAGAGGAGTGACTCACTCCAGGGATACTGCTATTAATGGTTTGAGAGAAGAGTCTTTTTCTTTTTTCTTAGTTTTCAAATGAAAGTATACATGTTCATTGAAAAACATTCAATCAGTATAAAAGAACACCAAGTAAAATGTGAACCTGATTATGTGAGGGTTCATCTCTCACTCTCACCTGGACTCAATTCCCATTTCCTTCCACCAAAGGCCATCACTGTGCACAGTACGGGCTGGGTTCCCCTACCTCCCTCACTGCAGTCATAATCTGTCTTGGAGTACAAATATATGTCTACATGTATTTGTTATATGTTTTCAAAAATATAAATGTGATCCTGCTATAGAGATGTCTCTGACATTTGCTTTTGCTTAATTAATGAGATGTCTCAGGGACTCTTCATTTCATTACCCATGGAGATGCCTCAGTTGGATATGCTTCATGCTTTTTCCATGAGATAGGTGAATCATAAGATAACTTAATGACAACTTAGCCATTGTAACTTTTTTCTACTGCAAACAATGTTGCAATGAATGTTTCATACATACTTTTTGATAGGTACCTAGAAGGGGAATTATTGGTTTTAACAGGCATGCACATTTTACATTTTGATAGATGCTGCCAATTTTTGCTCAGGAAAGACTATGCCAATTTATCCTCTTTCCAGCACATTAGCACTTTTTTTCCACACTCAGACAATATCTATCCCCACCCTCAGTCTGATAAACTAGAAATGTTTCCCTTTGTTTTACTTTGAATTTCCATGATCACTAGTAAAGTTGTTCCTATGTTTATTAGCCATCTGTATTTCTATCATGAATTATCCTTGTCTATTTTTCTGTTGAGATATTTGGTTTTCCTCTGATTTCTAGGAGCTCTTTTATGGTATTATATTAATACCTTGTCAATATACATATTGTAAGATTTTCTCCCAGTCTGCTTATTTCTTATCATTGTGTATGGTGTCTTTAAACTTTTAATATTGTACTAAATCTAAAATCTCTGTGACTTCTAGGTTCTTTGCCTCATTTGAGTAGGTCTTTTTTGACACAGCATTATCAACACGGGTAATTAGATGGATCTTTGGAGGGTTGACTGTTATAATTTATTGAATCTTTTACTAGAGAAGTTTTCTATAATATATCAGTTGCCAAAGAATCTGAAGAAGAGGGAGAAAGTCTCCCATTTTATGGAGTCCCTGATTCTGGTCTAGACACTGCCATGGGTTTCCTCATTGTGACCCTGTGATTATTCCCATTTAAGGATAAGGAAGTAGATGACTTGTCCAAATCATGCAATTAGGATGTGGTAAACCACAGTCTTTGGGACACAGCAGGAACATAAACGAATATTTATTGAATGAGTGAATGAGCTGGAATTTTACCTGAAACTTGTCTGACCCAAACCAAGTTCCTTTTCCCATTGCTGCTTCCTGCTCTCCCTGTAAAAGTGATAGTCATTCAGTCATATCCAACTCTTCGTGAGCCATGGACTGTAGCGCTCCAGGCTCCTCTGTCCATGGAATTCTCCAGGCAAGAATACTGGAGTGGGTAGCCATTCCCTTCTCCAGGGGATCTTCCCGACCCAGGGATCAAACCCAGGTCTCCTGCATTGCAGTCAGCCTAAGTGTAGCTTTTTTTTTTTTTTTTTGGCTGCTCTGGGTCTTAGTTATAGCACATGGGATCTAGCTCCCTGACCAGGGATCGAACCTGGGCCCCCTGCACTGGGAGCGCAGAGTCCTAGCCACTGGACCACCAGGGAAGTCCCATAGGATAGATTATAACAAAATGAATTGTCTGCGTTTGGATCCATGTTTCCATTCCACATTACTGCAAAGTCAGGAACTCTGGTTAGTTGTGGAGGGGACAAAGATGGAGATTAGGAAAAGTTGGCTTTTTAGTTTTAGGCCTGGATTTTGGACACAGCAAGCACAACTGGAAGAGGAGGAGGGGATGGCAGGTGGGATTCAGATCTTGTGCTGCAAGGCTGCCTGGGAACAGAACCTCTTACCTGGACATTCTTCTCTGCGGTGATGTGGGGAGGGGACTATCTTCTGTAAAAGGTTCTGTTTGGATGTGGGGTATTTGTGACACACACATAGTCTTCGGTGGGTGGGCAGGACTAGCTTTTACTAGCCCTTCTGAGTCAATTTTGTTCATTTTGTTTCAGAACATGCTTCTAGAACTTTCATCTATTATGAAAAAATAATCGATGCCTGGGATCAGAAAAAATGAACCCAGGAGAGAGCTGGCATCTGCGAAATAAAAGTTGTATGTCTGTGAGCTCAAACTGCAGGAGAAACTCAGAACCATCCCCTCTGGAACCCCTGGTCAGGCAGTGGCTCTGCATCAGAAGCTCCCAGCTGGGCCCCCTGACCTCTGGGGTCAGCCTCTCACTGCCCTACTTGGCTACACTTCCTGAAGCTGATCTGATGCCTCATCAGGGAGGTACTGTATTCCATCAGAGAAAATCTAGGGGACAGAGCTGCCACCTGAAGCGAGGAGAAGTGGGATGTACTACCCTCCCGGCCAGCAGCCAACTCTGCAGCAGCAGCAGTTTGGACCCTGGAACATGGGTCCAGAGCAGCCTGGGAGCTCTGCCTGCAGCCCGGGCTCAGCATACTTCCTGTCTGTACACGGGAGATAGGAGGGGAGCTTTTTGTTTTCTTCCTCTCATCATCTCATTTCTTGAGGATGAAGCAGCTGCGTCTTTGTACCTACATGCTATGGCATAAAATGTTGATGACAACACTGGTGGACAGTGGCATTGCACGACTTTATCCTTCTGTTGGACTCACACATCATCAGTGGTGATGCCATGACTGTGGGCCAACACGTGCTGGTGGGATCTCATTACTGACCTCCAGAGGAGAGACAGGAGTTGGCACCACCTCCTCCTGCACCCCACCCTCCCAGGGGTCCCGAGCCATCCAGCAGAAGGCACTGAACATTTATAGAGCACTGAGGCCCAGATGGCTGTGATTCCACTAACTCTCCAATCTATGAGGCTGGTTGGCTGAGTTCTGAGAATCGTAAAGGTGGGGTGAATTCCCAAGGCAGAAGACACTTAGCTCCTCCATCCTCCATGTCATGGCCAAAGTCTCCTATCTCTGGCCACACACCTTCTAACAAAAGTTTCAGGTTATCAGGAGAATCAGTTTGTTCCAAAGGCACAAAATCCGCACTCCTTAGTCTGCACGGGGAGCCTTCAAGGGTTGGCTCCTGCCTCAAGTTCATTCGCTCCCTCCTGGTATCTCCTGTACTCTCTGAGTAAAGCAGATTTCCCTCCCAGTGTGACGGACCAGCAGCCAATCTGTTGAGAGCCTGGACAGAATAAAAGGTTGAGGAAGGACAAATTTGCTTTCTCTGCTTGAGCTGGAATGTCAGTCTTCTCCCTTGGACTGGCACTTACATCATTGACTCTACAGCTCTCCAAACTATACCACTGGCTTCCCTGGGCCTCCAGTTAACAAAAGGTCTAGATTGTGAAATTTCTTAGCCTCCATAATTGTATGCATCAATACCAACAAATCATCCAATCAATCAATCAACCTGTATCTGTCTCTCTAATAAAATCTCCCATTGGTTTTGTCTCTCTGGAGAACGCTATCCTGGATAACTGCCGGGGGTGTTGCAGAAGGGAGCTTAGCACTGACAGGGGCTGGTCTATGCTTCTAGTCCAAATGGCTCCTGAGTCTTCTCTGTTCTGAGTTTGCAGAGGAGGAAATGAGGTGTGGAGATGTGAATAAGTGTTCAGTCTTTTCTGCAGGGAGTTGGTAGAAAAGCCTGTGAAGACCAGGAGGATGAAAATGACACCAGGGCCAAGCCCGATTAGGTGCCATTTTCAGGGGCATTCCATCTTCTAGGTGCATAAGTCACATTATCTATAACCTATACAACTGTGTAAAGTTGTTGTTTGTCCCCCTTTTACAGATCAGAGAAGGCTCAGAGAGATCAAGTAACTTGCCCCATAGCTAAATTCTGGCTGAAGTCCCTGCTTTACAGCTGGAATTTAAACCCAAATCTTGTTGCTTTAAGGCCCATACTCCCCGCGCTCTCTCTCGCCCATAACCATCAGCAGCCCCCGCACAATGCTTTATTGACACATCTGTCTCCTCAACTAGCCTATGAAAACTTTAAGGGTAAGGCTGTGCATTTTAAATCTTGGATGCCTAGTATGTAGCCCAGTGGTGGTTGAGCGAACGTATGTTTATGTATAGATGCCAAAGACCAGACACTACCCATCACTTCCAACTCTCCAGTCTGTTCCTTATTCCCTGTTCTTGTCAACACATTAATTATGAGAGACTCAGAAGCCTACACAGCACTGTTCTCCACTTCTCCTGCACTCCCCCTCTTTTTCTGTAATTTAAATTTTCTTCACTCTCCAAAGCCTTTATTGGGTCATGAACTGTACTGCACAAATAGAGATTAAAAAAAAAAAAGTTAAAATGACACAGTGTAAAATGTAATGCTTCCAGTTAATGCTGCTGTATCTCTGAAGGTTTCCAGCCATTGCTTTAGGATGAAAGTCAATGACTCAAGGGTACACTGTCCTCAAGGGGAGAGAGTGAAAACTAGCCACGAAGAAACAGCCCTGCCTCTTTCTGGTTGAGCAGACCTTCAGCAGCAAGTAGATGTCCAGATACGTAGGAGCGGGGGTGGGGGAGGGGGCAGAAGGGATGATGCTCTTGATTCAAATGAAAGGAAAGACACTTTCATAATGGGATGTGGGAAGTGCAGCTTTCTCCGTTTCTCTGGACCTCGATTCCCCGATACCAGGAAGTATATTTATTTATGCCAGGAAGACAGAGGTGTTCAGTGCAGAGAATTGGAAGCCCATTCCACTCTGGACACCATCACAAGCTTGTGGGAGACATGGAGTACAGTCATGGTAATGTATCCTAACTGAGGAGCTGGGGTGATGAGCTGCAGAAGAGTGAAAAATTCTAGAACTATTTCCAAGAACTGCTCAGTTTTTTCCAAGCAACATGCACTAGACCTGCTGGCAGGGAGAAGGCAGACTGACTCCTCACTGTGCTCTAGAAGCAGATTCGATTCACACCTAAGGTGCACATTCAAAGTAGGGGAGAGAGGGACTTCCCCGACTCCATGTTCCCAATGCAGGAGGCCTGGATTCGACCCCTGGTCAGAGAAGTAGATTCCACATACCACAATTAAAAAAAAAAAAAATCACCCTGTATGTCACAACTAGAAAGATCCTTTGTGCTACAAGACCAGATGCAGCCAGATTAATTAATTTAAAAAAACAAAGTAGGAAAGAATATGACTGCTGCCCATCTGGGGCTGGGTGGTGTTTGAATGCTTCCCTTCTGCAGGATGTAAGAGCCTTATTCTGTATCAAACCACAGTGGTCATTCCCTGCCATAAGCACTAAAGACAGGTGGAAAGTGCAAATAATCGTTGGTTCTAAATGAACAGGTTTTCCTACAGAGAATTTTGGGATCATGACCCACCCTTTCCCAAGAATGGACTGAAATAACTTCATGCCTTCAGGCAAAGGACTCTTTTCTTAACCTCTAACACCTGATGCAAAGAACATACTCATTTGAAAAGACACTGATGCTGGGAAAGATTGAAGGCAGGAGAAGGGGACAACAGAGGATGAGATGGTTGGATGGTGGCACTGACTCAATGGACATGAGTTTGAGTAAACTCCAGGAGTTGGGGATGGACAGGGAGGCCTGTTGTGCTGCAGTGTCTGACAAAGAGTTGGACTCGACAGCGGCTGAACTGAACTGACACCTGAGATGTTTGGACCATGGTGATTTCACAACAGAGAATATTTGCTAATCCTGTTAAGATGCTCCCTGAAGCTCTGACTCAGCGGGGAGCCCATGGAGGGAGTGGAGTTTGGCAGCTGGTAATTTCTGTTTTCCCACCTGGCTAATGGAGTTGGGCACTTCCAGAAGCTCAGATCCCAGCAGCTCTGCTATCTCCTGCTATCACGTGACTCCATCCACAATGCCAGACCACTCATGAGTCCAGCGTACTCAGGTCATCTGGGCTGCCTGCCATTCAGTATCTTGTTTTCCCTTTACAGCAAAATTCAGACTTAAGTGATCAAATATTCTTTTCTGGCTTAGCTGTATTTCTGCCCTAACCACAATTCTAAACTCTCTGCCCTGCAGTTCACTGTATCTGGCATTGGTTTTTCCTTTTCCCCATTTGCATTCATTCAGCTTTTTATTTTCACTTAAACCTATTATTATGAGATATAGATTCACAGGCCTTAGTAAGAAACAATATTCTTCACCCAGCTTCCCCCAAAGGTGACTTTCTGCATAATGGTAGCACAATATCAAAACCAGGAAACTGGGTTTAGTGCCTTTTGTCTATCCTCAAAGGCATTAGGGATTTTTTAAATTGAGAATTGAAGAATCACAGTAGCATTATCACATTTTAAAAATTTCTTATCAGATTAATCAGGTAGCAGGTAAGGGTCCAAACAAGGAAGAGGCATGGGCTCTCTCGAAGGAAACAGTCCTGAAGGCCTCTGGCTCTATAATCTCCAACACAGGGATCAGAGAAAATCAGTTTACAATGCGTAATGATATGTCTTTATTTCATCAACAGAAATGGTGTCTAGACAAAATTCAGTTAACACTAGCAATTCAATTGAGTGAATTTTTTTTTTGCACAATAGTGTATTTACAATGAGTAAATGAAGTTTCAATCCATTAGTTCATAGCAATGCTTTTTTTTTTCCCAAAAAAAGGTAAAAATTCTTAGTTACAGAGAATAAGCATCAACAGCCATTTCATTTTTACAATAAAAACCACAAGAAAAAACCACAATCACTTAGGAAATAAAAAGACAAGCCTAAGAACTAGTACAACAAAATGATGCATTGAATTAAGTTACATTAATCGCATAGAATTTGTGTAAAAAGTATGTAGAAAAACACCTGATGTAACCTGTTACAGTCGTTGACCAGTTATGAGAGGTACAGAGGGTTATACAGGTAGATATGTGTGAAAACTGTCCGTATTGTTCGACCTGGGGAGGAAGAGGAGAGGGACAGTAGCCCCTTGCATACACTGAGAAAACCCTGTTTTGAAAACGGCCTCTGGAGTTTGTAAGGCATAGATTGGAGGTGCACTTGCATTAGACTGGTTCTGGAACAAATTCTCACAGGCCCATAGGACCTCACAAGCAAAGGGTGGCACTTGTCTTGAACGGCTCACCGTGTCTAACCAGCACCCGAGGCTCCTGAACGCCCGTGGAAGCGTCCGGATCACTCACTAGAAGTGGCAGGTCTTTTACGTCGGGGCGTGAATGGGCCTCTCAGCATTCACACGTGCACAATGCATTGTTAGGACGCATGTGGAGGTCACCCCTCTGCCTCCAGGCATGTTTTGGTAGAAGACTTAGCATCAAACTGTAGGAAGAAAAACCCTCTTTGTCCAAATCCCTTCATTCTTTCCTGTCCCCACAGGAGCGTCTGGTGCTGCAGTTGAATCTACCTCAAATGCATACTCTGGGTGCACTTCTGTGTCTAAGGAGGCCACTGTGTTATCTGAGGTCAGTCCACTGGAATGGAAGGGAAAGTCAAGGTTGGTTGTCCATTGCTGGAGAGTGAAACGTACACACCGTGTCACAACAGGAAACCAGAGCTATGAAGGTGGGCCTCTGCAACCGAGTGGGTTTTCTTCGCAACATGGCAGCATCCTTGTCATATGACAATGAAAATGCACTGATACTCATTTGCTATAAATAGTATCTCCCAAGGTGGAGTTTAGGAAAATACTATACACTTACTTTTCTTTGCAAGAAATGTTTTTGCACCGTCAGTCGAATAATTTATCCTCCATCTGCCGCAATAGGTTTTATCTATGTACAAAGACTGCTTGCACACACTATTTGTGTACAAATATATTTTATTCTGCAGCATCTGTCTTTGATGCTTGGGTCAGGAGATAACTTGGGCAGTATTCGGCACACACAGCTTACACACAGAATGCCTCTAGGCACACAGAATGCCTCTAGGCACACAGAATGCCTGCACAAATTCCAATTCCACACAGGCTTCCCACTGAGCACTGACTTGCCAGTAATGGAACCCACAGCAAAATCCTCAATTTGGAGAAGAAAGATTAACTCATGATCCAGTGAATAGCTTTATTCTTTAAAAAAAAAAAAATTGTGTTTCTTTGCCTATTTATAGTGATTTGAGGACAAAACTTCATTCTTTTTGCCCTCTTGATCAGCAACTGCTCCAACAAATGTTAAGTACTAGTGATGCAGTTTGAAGTCATTTATTAAGTGGCTCCTAGTTGAAACGGGGTATAATGTACAGAGCCAGGGAACCAATAGGGAGTCTAAAGAGCTTTGTAGGCTTTCACTCATTTTGAGAGGATTATGCTACATAATCTAGCACATGGATCAGCTTGAAGGGGCAAGTGGGTTCTTCAAAGCTGTGTATTTTCACACCTTTGTTCATTTCTTCTTTAATGGCAATCATAAAGCATTTAGAGAGAAAGTATAGGTTTAGACCACCTGACAATAGCACTGGACTTCAGTGTGCCCACCTGGTTTTTAGAAGTCCCCTCATGTGAATTCTGTCGCTGGTCCCTGCATTCCTTTTCAAGGAGAGGTGGCAGCTGACATACTAATCATCAGCCTTTTCTTTTCTTTTCTTTTTTTTTTTTACTTCCTTGGGAAAGCAACACAAGGATTAAATCCAAAATCATAGTGCATCTTAAAAGCAGCATACCTTTAGAAATACAGTTAATAAATTACTTGTATACTATACAAAATACCCTTCCCTATGGCAGCATCACCTCTGATGCCTGAGTCATTAACAAGGGAACCCAGAAGAGGAGGAGCAGGTGGCCTAGTCACTTTTCCAGCTTGTTTGTTTTTGCCATGGTTTTGTTCCAGAATCAGTATATCATGAAGTTATTTTATTCAAGGCACCCCCAGATAATGCAGAGAAACAGACATATACAGCAAAGCATGCACCTGCCCAAGCCGGACCAATCTGAACGAAGTGAGGTTGTCTGGAGACACAAGTAGAAAAAAGACAGATGCGAAGGGAGGACTAGTTTTAGGCAGATATTAAGTAGCCACAGGACCACCTCCATTGTTCCTGCTGCAGCAGCCCATGCCTACCCCGGCCAACTTGTAGACACAATTTCCTGTCACAAGGACCCTCCTGAACACTTTATGGCTGGAATATAAATGCCAGAGTTCTTTATATTTGTAAGGATAGAACCTTAATGGTACAACTAGATGTCACCATTCCACACAAACGCTTGCTGTTAACTTGCTTTTCTCTTTCATAAAAGACTCGGGTTGCACTAATGGATCCCAGGAAAAGGAGACAGGCTGGTTTTAAAACTCCACTTGAGGCAACCTGGACCCTGGTCCCCAGCTAGTCCTCCCTTTGAATCAACCTGGAAATAATCTTGACAAGCACATGGTTCAGACCAGTAAGAGACACAGACATGTCACGTCAACAACTGAAAAAAGCCAGTCGCTGTTCCTGGTGGACAGTGAACCAAATCCCAACAACTTGTTCAAATCTCCAAGAAATCGAAAGACAGTTTCTCTAGCAGTGTTTTTAACTAGTTCCCATGGCAGGTGTGGCGAGGGTGTAGTTAGGGAAGAGGAAGACATTCGAGGCAGGGGCTGGCCAGAGGAGGCCATGGGCTGAGTTGGCGGAGAGAAATACAGGAAACTCCCTCCCTCGCTGGAAGCCAGCAGCACAGGACAAGGGAAAGGGGGGTGTTTAGAACCGAGTCAAAACGACCAGATGCACATGAGTGGGTACCAGGGTCATTCGCAGCAATGAGCCAGTTTGGACCTGGTTATGATATGAGCAGAAAACATTCCTTTTTTAAAAGAAGAGGAGATCACTTAAAAAAGGCAGCAAGAGAGTTAAAAAACCAAAAAACCAAAACCTTTTAGCCAACTCTTCCACCAGAACACACACCTATGATGGATCACAGCATTCACATTGAGTTTAAACGAGAGCTGTCCCCAGTTTCCCCAAAGGCAAACCTCACAGAGAAGCACAGAACTAGGCCAAGAAATTCCAACAGCCACAACAGAAACCGTAGCTTCGACTCAGAGCAGGAGCAAAATGTATCTTAGACAAGTGCACACGCACACACACACACACACACACGAGAAAAAACAAAAACCCAGAGGCAGGTTCTAAAAGTGGAACTATTTTCAAAGAAAAGCCTTTTTTTTTTTTTAAACCCTACCGCATGAACCAACAAATTTCTGGCATTCATACATATTTAAACATTTAGCACTAATATTTGTACAGAAAAAAGTTAATAATACTAAAACATGTTACTATGATTTCACTTTTCGCCTACATCATATACTAATTTCCCCTTTCACATGCAGCTTTAATATCGTCCAAACAATGGCACAAATGAAGAAACAAAATCAACCATCTAGTCCCCACGGCCCACCACCCCATCCCCACATTAAACTGTTCGGGACTCCTCCCCGCAGCCGAGCTGAAGGACCCACAGGAGAGGGGGAGCTGACCTCTCCCCCAGCACAGGCTTCAAGGAGTCTGCATCCCTTCCTGTAAACGCAGCCAGGGGCCCTCATGCCCCCTGAGCCAAGGGAAGCCGCTCTCTGTGGGTTGCAAGCCAACTAGTTTTGCAGCAAAAGAAGAAAATCATCATCAGGAGAGAGTAGGGAGGTGCGTGGTGGAGCTAAGGGGCAGGGAGGACTCCTGGATGCATTGTGTCCAAAGCCTCAGAATGAAATCTGCCTTCAGACCAAGAGAATTGGTGGGAAAACCTCAGAATGCAACTTAAAGCATTTGGAGAAAGAAGGGAGAAAGAAATGCTTTTGTCTGCGCCAGGAACAGACTTCAGGCTACAACTGTCCTGCTCTCTCCTACTCTGCGGGGACAGCCGCATAAAGGTGGGACTCCCAGGGCGATGACTCAAACCCCCTCAGGTGAGTCCTAGGGGAGGCAGGTCCGGGGCTGGGTGGCCAAGCAGCCAAGTCCTTTGAAGGAGAAGTTCCTACTTGTCCTGTACATCCAGAGCAGGCAGAGGCCTGGGGCAGGGTTGAAATGAATGGGACTTACTCCCTGGCTGAGAAACCAGTTCTAGCTTGGTTTCTAGGAGCCACCAAGTTCCGGTATAACATCACGATTCCCGCTGTTTCAATGCAATTTCCAGTGAGACGTCCAAACTCTCTCCCCACTTAGAAATCTGAACATCAACTCTGAACTCTCTGCATTTTAACTTTGCTTAGGGAAAGGTGGGGAGGAGGTGAGATATAAAAATATTCAAGCAGATTATTGTCTACATCCTAGGATGAATTCATTATTTGGCAAGATTGTTTTTCCTACATAATTATCACCTGAGTGCTTTTTTGTTTTTTAATTAGCTGTTTTACTTTTTGAAGTAAGAGCAAAGAATATACAGTTTACTTGAGTTATACTGAAGTGACAACTTCATTTAAGAAAATAGGTTTGACCCAAAACTCAGTGCAAGTGGCAAAGTTGACCTTGACTGTACAGTATTTGCAAAAAAAAAAAAAAAAAAAACCACAACCAAAAACCCACGATACTCAACTGGCGCCATCTGACAGTGCCCAAATCAAACCAAACCAACACAAAATAAAAGGTCTGAAATAAAATGTCAAAGAAAGCTTCCAACACTGAATTCTGTCCATAAATAAGCACAACTTGAACTGTGAAGCAAGAAAAATGACCAGGTTAACAGTTACAAACCGGTTCTAGCATCAGAGACAAAAGAAGAGGAATGTTGGAACCTGTTTATAAACGAGAAACCAAGTTTCCAGTTTTAGGATGAGAAAATTGAGGCATGCAGGACTTTTGCATATGGAGAGAAAGAATATATTTCATATATATTATATATATAATATGTACAGTCTAGCTATAAAACTTTGATGTGTATAGAAGCTGTCTTCCATGAAAAAAGTTGAACATTCAGAAGAAATTCCTGAGATAGGGTTTGTGACATGGGCCACTGAGAAAAGAAATCCGTGGTTGGGTCCTAGAGGTGTTATAGTCTATCCCTGTAAAGACTGAAATGAACCCACAGACAGACAGCGTTGCCACTGTTGTCTTTCCTTGCCTGAACAAGGGGTAGCACCATTGTGAAGGTAACTCTATGTCGCTCCTGCTTGAAGGGAGGAGAGAATACTAAGAAACAGTATTGCTGCTAAGACCGCTGTAGTGTGCACCAGATTCTTTCTCGGTTCTTCCAGACGACAGACGAACAGCACTGCAAGCTGACCCAAGGACACCTGTGTGGGAGAGGGCTGAGAACTCGGGGGCAGGCCGTCACTGGGCGTAATCTTTCCTGGGTTGTTCATCCGTTGTACACTTATCAGTCATTTCCTGGCAGAAGTCCACGGTCACCGTTTGGCTCCTGGGTTCCAGGGGAGGCCCTCTCTCAGAGAAGGTCCCTGGGTCAGTGCCTTCCAGCCTCCGAGCAGAAGTACAGTTCTCTGAGGCGTTGCTGGGGGCCCAGGGTGGGCCGGGGGCCGCTGCCCCCTGCTCCAAGCAGCAGGGCACACTTTCCCCCACCACGCACTGAGGGGCGGCAAGGTTCTGCTCCACGCTCAGGGGCGCGGGGTTAATACTGGGGGCTGTGGGAAGACCCACGGGTCTGAGGACAGGGCAGTACCGGTGCAGGGCCTGGATCTGCTCGGGGCTCTGGATGTCTCGGCAGACTTCCTGGGAGAGGCAAGAGAAGTTGTCCAGCAGTTCTCCCATGCACGCTTTCAGCTGATTCCTCTCTGACAACAGCTTCTCTTTCTCACACACCTGGATAAGACAGGAAAAAGAGGAGACCTGATCCAGCCTGAATGGGAGGAGCTCAGACCCTGTGTTCTGTGGGGGGGTTCCTACTTCAGGGTTTTGCATCCTACATTAGAGTGTAACTCAAGAATGGGGCTTCCCAGTGCCTCGGTGGTAAAGAATCTGCCTGCAATGCAGGAGCCACAGGAGACATAGGTTCGAACCCTATGTCAGGAAGATCCCCTGGAGGAGGGCATTGCAACTCACTCTAGTATTCTTGCCTGGATAATTCCCATGGACAGAGGAGCCTGTTGGGCTATAATCCATGGGGTCGCTAAGAGTCGGACACGACTGAGCAACTTCACTTTCACTTTTCACTTTCATGCATTGGAGAAGGAAATGGCAACCCACTCCAGTGTTCTTGCCTGGAGAATCCCAGGGACAGGGGAGCCTGGTGGGCTGCTGTCTATGGGGTCGCACAGAGTCAGACACGACAAAGTGACTTAGCAGCAGCAGCAGCACAGACAAACAAAAAGATCACTGTCTGCCAGGGGTAGGGGTTGGGGAGGGAGGTAAGAGTAACTGAAANCTTGCCTGGAGAATCCCAGGGACAGGGGAGCCTAGTGGGCTGCTGTCTATGGGGTCGCACAGAGTCGGACGTGACTGAAGCAACTTAGCAGCAGCAGCAACCCACTCAGAAACCACTCCATGTCACCCTTCCCTGTCTCTATTAGCCCCTGATTGCATGTTTAGAGTTCTATTCATCCTTGTAATTGGCCCATAGACTTTCAGAACCATACCCGCTGGGGAACCATTCATCCCCTTCATAAACAGCATCCCAGCATTTCAGCTCTTTCAATTTTAAAACATGCTTTCCTGTTGTAGTTGTAAACTGCTTTCTTTCTGTGTTTCTACTACTCACCCTGCCTCAGCACCTGTTGGCCAGGGTGAGGTGGGTTGGTTACCTCTATGGAAAGCCTCAAAGCCAACATCAACCCCACATCCTGACCTTAGGATTCAGTGACTGGTTGGTGTGACATGGGCGTCTAGCAGCAGATGAGAGTGACTCACCCCTGCAATGAAGCCAAACTATTTTGTCAGATTGGGAGCTCAGAGGAGAAGCTTCTGTCTGCCTGTCGGTATAGGGAGGGTGAGGCTGCAAGGGATGGAGAGGGATGAGGGAAGGGCGTTGGGGACCAGGCTGAGGGTGGATCTTATAGGGATACAGGAAGTCTGCTCTATTTCTGACTCTTCCCCTCATTCTCTCCATGACTGGAGGCAAGAATCCAAACTGGTCTTGGCAGTAGTTTCTCCTCTGCAAATCTGGGTCCCTGGTGCCTGTCTGGAGGCAGGCTGTGGGCAGGAATGTCGCTCTTTTCTCTGCCTTTCATCTGGGCATCTGGATTCAGGATGTCCTCCTAGTGTCTAGATTTTGATAGGAGCTTTACAGAAGCTGATGCTCCTCTAAAGGCTTCCCTGGTGGCTCAGTTGGCAACGAACCTGCCTGCAATGCAGGAGATCTGTGTTTGATCCCTGAGTCAGTAAGATTCCCTGGAGTAGGGAATGGCAACCCACTCCAATATTCTTGCCTGGGAAATTCCATGGATAGAGGAGGCTGGTGGACCACAGTCCATGGGGTGGCAAAGAGTCAGACACGACTGAGTGACTGACACACATACACAGGCTCCTCTGGAGTGGGGTGCCATTGCCTCCTCCACTACAGATCTTAACAGAACAGTAAAAGGCTTTTAACGATGTGTTTCAAAACTGCAAAGATGATGAACAGAGAAAGCAAATTGAAAACCTCAAGTTGCATGGTAGTATCAGTGACACTCTGCCTTGTGTGGCTGCAGGTTGCTCAAGGGCTGTTAGCCCAGTAGGTCCACATACTCCCTTGGAACCTGTGGTCATCGCAACCCTTCTCAGCTCATCTTACCTCCAGAGCCTGCTCGGTTGTGGAAGTCAGAGCTCTATCCGTCTTCCCCACCAGCTTGACCTCTACTAGCTACCCTGAGATGTCATCAGGGTCTTGCGCCAGTAGGGCCGGCAGTGGACACTCAGGACGTGGGCACTCTTCACCAAGGAGCAGCCTGACTCCTTCCGGGGCTGCTAAGTTGTCTCCAGACACCGACCCAGTATCTGTCCTTTAAGCAGTGATGAATGCCCTGATGCATCAACTTAGCTCAACCCCAAAGTGTCTAATAGGTTCCTCTAGATCTATCTCAATGCCAACAACACAGCACCTCAGGACACTGTCTAAAGCACTTGGGTACCAAAGAATCACTTAATCCACATTCCAATGGAACAGGTGATGCTGACCTTGTTGATGCACAAGTCATGACTGATGATAAAGCAGAGGTTGGGTCTGTGGAGGAGCATGAGAGGTTATCCTGCATTTCTTATCACAGGTTAGGCTTGAAATGGATCTTGTTAAGGTAGTTCTTCCAACAAGTACTCTTGGGAGAAATTCTCTTCTAGAAATGTATACAAACTTTTTGCACATCCAGACCTGCCTCTGAGTATCTGAGACTGGAAGGATTCCAGGGACCAAATGGTTCGGGTGATGATATGGTACCTCTCTTAGCCTTTTATGCAGGAAGAAAAGAACCAACTTGCCAAAAAACCATACAACCCCATTTTGGGTGCAATCATGCAGTATCCCAGGACACTACCAAATGACATTGAAGGGAATGCAGAGCTAGTTTTGGAGGGTTTCTTAAAATAGTTTAACATCCATGGCTGAGCAGCTATTCCATCATCCACAGCCTTTTATGCTGAGTGTTTTAACAAGAAGATGCATTCCAATGTTCGTATTTGGACCAGATGAAAATTTCTTGAACTGTCACTTGACACGCGTGACACAGGGCAGGGCTGTGCCTGGTGTCTAGACTATGACAGCCGTCACATTCGTACATTCCCTGGGGTGTTATGGAAGCCCTGCACAGGGTGGAGGCCTCGGTGGAGCTAGGAGGAGAATGACGTATTAATTGATCCAAAGTGAGCTATATGCAAATATTGTCACCCACACCACACCTTCCTATGGGAGCAAGAAGCACAAAATTACACTAAGATTTTTTTTTTTCCTTCTCCAAATGACAAGAAATCTTTTTGCTCACTTGAAGGGAAATGGAATGATGTAAAGTGTGAAAAATACTCCTTGGGGATCGTACAGTCTTTACAGAGACCAAGAAGTTGCTGGTCATCGGGAGGAAAGTAGGTTGGAAGAACAGAACGAATATGAACTCCTCTGCCTCTGCAAGGCTGTCCCTCTCAACTGGANTCACTTGAAGGGAAATGGAATGATGTAAAGTGTGAAAAATACTCCTTGGGGATCATACAGTCTTTACAGAGACCAAGAAGTTGCTGGTCATCGGGAGGAAAGTAGGTTGGAAGAACAGAACGAATATGAACTCCTCTGCCTCTGCAAGGCTGTCCCTCTCAACTGGAAACTCAGAGACATAGATGGGGTCCCGAAAGTCACGCACAGTCACGAAGAAAGGCAAAGAGCAGAAGCCTGAGGAAGGAAGGAGAGAAATTCAGTGGGGTTATTCATGAAGATGAAAAGTGCTGGCTTTATGGCGAACCACGACTGAAACTTCGCGGTACTTCTAAGCACTCGGTTGGAAAATGCAACAGTCTTCCTTTGAGAGAACCTGTTCACTCCCTTCTTGCTACAGGTGCAACCTCAGGGGTACAGACAGACCTCAGAGACGTTGTGGGTTCGTTCCAGACCCATGCAGTAAAGCGAATCGTACGAATTGTTGGTTTCCCAGTGCGTTAGGTTTACACTATCCTATAGTCTGTCAAGTATGCGATAGCATTATGTCTAAAAAACAATGTGCCTATCTTAATTAGGAAATACTTTATTGCCAAAAATGCTAAACATCATGATCCTCAATGAGTCATAACCTTTTGTCATAATGTTAGCGATCACTGATCATGGATAACTGTAACAAAGATAGTAACAATGAAACAGCTTGAACTGCAGAGTAAGCAAATGCTGTTGGAAAAATGGTGCTGATAACTTGTTCGATGCAAGGTTGCCATAAACCTTCAATATGTAAACAAACAAACAAAACCCCACAGTATCTGCAAAGTGCAATAAAGAAAAGCTCAATAAAATGAAGTCTGCCTGTATTGGGCTTTACAATGCAGATGTACAAGTAAAGTAAGAAAAGTGTCCCGTTCTTCCCTCTCTGTGACAATTTCAATTTTGACTTGTAAAACTTTAGGTTTTGAAAATGTCTACTCTCCAAACCCCACACCCTGGGAAACATTTCAAAAAAACTCCAGCCTCAAACTCCACGTTCTGGTACTGCTATTGAGGTATGCAACATCTGTTTCCTGGTTTGTATAATGTTAGGATGTACGTTTGTGTAAATGCACCCAATGCCAGATTTTTCCGAAATATTCCACCTGCTATAAATGTGATTCCTCTCAGTCCTTTATAGAAAACTAATTCCATGTATTAAAATTAAGTGCTGGTCTTTCCTATAATAACTTTAATTTGGGGATTGAACTATTATCAAATTATATCTAACTCTGCTGAAATGTGAGTTGCTCAGTTGTGTCCGACTCATTGCAATCCCATGGACTGTAGCCCGCCAGGCTCCTCTGTCCATGGGATTCTCCAGGCAAGATGTTGCCATTTCCTTCTCCAGGAGATCTTCCCAATCCAGGGATCGAACCCCAGTCTTGTGCATTGTGGGCAGATTCTTTACATTTGATACACCAGGGAAGCCCTGTCTAACTCTGGACTCCTATTTATTATACTCACTGCTTCTTAAGGCTTCCTAAAGTAATTTTTTGAAAATGCAAACCTGTGTTTTACTGAACTGCTCACAGCGCTTCATTAACTTCTTGTGGTTTTTAGAGCAAAGGCCAGAATTCTTGCGAGGCCTCCTAGGTCCTGTGTGGTGCCGCCTCTGCGGGCTCCCTATGCCCCCTGCCTACCTTTTTGGGCTCCAGCGACTGGACCCCCTTCCGTGCCTTGAAACCTCCAGGATTTCTCCATATCTGGGTCTTCCCATGTGCCTTTAAAGTGCCACCGTCCGGTCCCCTCGAAGAGTGGCTGGACTCAGATGTGTGTAGATCACTCGGCTTGTTGAGGGGTTTTGGGTGCGTTTGTCTTATAGGGACCCAGTGTGTAGGTTTGTCTGTGGGTGTGGAAGAGTGACGTGGACATGATGAAACTTGAAATCCTCGAAGCCCTGGAGATGGGAGATCAGGTGAGTGGGGACAAGAGATAGTTCCTCTGTGGCCCTGAAGCTCTAACTCTCTGTCCCTCTGTTCTTAGGTGGAAGGGGGCATCAGTGAACTGGAACGGCTCGGAACCCATCCTGTGACCCTCTGTGGGGATGAGCCTCATGGCTCCAGCGCTCATTATGAGGGGTGATGGCGGAGCTCCCAGGCCTCAGGGACGTGTCTGGGCCAGCACCTGGACCAGCATTGCCACAGAAGCACTGAAACCTCCCTGCCTCTTCCGTGGAGGGCCTGCCAGGGAGGGACTCAGGCCCCGCACGCTGCTGTGCGGCCCCTCCCAGCAGAGCTGGGACTGCCAGGGGCGGCTGGTGGGGCCCTTGCTGCCTTTCCTCTGCATCCTGCCCTTGCTCCCTGCTGGGCTGTCCCCTTGTCCCTCCTCTGGTGCGGGCAGCTGAGGGACCCAGGGCGCAGAGCTGTGACTGCCAGGGGTGGCTGGTGGGGCCCCTGCTGCCTTTTCTCTGCATCCTGCCCTTGCTTCCTGCTGGGCCGTCCCCTCGTCCCGCCTCTGGTGTGGGCAGCTGAGGGATCCAGGGCACTCATTATTTCTGAGAGTTGGCTTCTATAAACCAGGAGTCAGATCTGTGCTGAGGGCCAGTCTCATTTGTTCTGTTGCTGCAAAGGAAGCATGAGGTTTGCGAGGTTCATAGCTGCGGGGGATGGTGACAGGTGGAGGGGGCCAGAGCCCTGGAGACCTGTGGGCTCAGTCATCACCCAGCAAGAGTCTCTATGTGAGCCATACCCTGTGGCCCAGGGGGTTCCCTGGCTGGGCTTATGGTCTGGCCTGCAGCCCCATGTCGGAGGCAGCAAGCTCCATAAGCTGTGCTGACCAGGAGTTACTCATCTCAGGGCTGACCTCGATGCCTGCGAGGCCCCATGAGGACGGGCATGGCACCAGAGGACAGTAAGCTGACGATGAGAAGAGGGACTAGGTGTGGTCCCTTGTGTGACTGCAGTGGGGCACGTGTGGAGAAAACCAGCTGAAATGTGGGTGGGCAGTGCCCATGGAGACGCTCACACTCCAGACTGAGGGTAGAGTAGGTGGGAAGGGTGGAGCACATGGGAACGGGGAAGACTCCATAGTCACCCGCAAAGAGAAAATTGTACTTGGAGCCTCCTTCATCCCAATAATTTATATCCTACGGATTCCAAAGAGAAGCACGAGCAAGCATAGGAATGCACTGGGAGGCTAGTGAAGGAGATCAGAGAGAGTTTTGTCAAAAACGGAAGCTACGGACCCCTCTGCAGTGGCTCACAACGGTGGACTGAGCGAGGGCATCCAGAAGTAAAACACAGCCTCCAGGAACCTCTGTCACCCGGCTGTCCACGTGGGAGTCAGGAGCTGCATCATGGAAGAGGCACCCCCACCCCCAACCCACACACGCCTGGCTGTGCCCCTCGAGTGCTTGGCGGGGATTCGGAGTGGGGCCTGCAGAGGAGAGTGTTCACACGCAAGGACCAGGCACGCGCTCCTCCCGCATGTGCCCTGACCCGGGAGAACTGTAGACACTGGATGGCGGCCACTCCCCAGCTTCCATGTCCCGCCTTAAGGCTCAGGACACAAAGAGCTCGCAGGTTTTGCTCCCCTTGCAGTGCTGGCTGAAAGGAGACCCCTCTTCTCTTTAAGAGCCAAGCATACAGCAGGCAAAGCCGGCGTTTGGTGGTGGCCACTAAAGAGCCTGGTTGGTGCTTTCGCGGGCTGGGGAGAAGCAGTGGCGGGACTGGTCTTTGGGGAGCAGCAAGCAGGAGTCACGAGGGCAGTGAGAGGCCAGGCGTGCATTGTCCCGGCTGTGCCGAGGCCCCCGTGGGGTTTGCTGTGTAAACTCCGGTGGCCATTCACTGCAGGCGTCCAGCAGAAACGCTTCCTATATGTCCCTGAAATGTTTACGCATTTGTTTTCCTTGGCCAGGGTTAGGCCGCTCCAGCTGAGCGACCCGGGGGAGGAAGTCGGTTTCCCTGCAGCAGCCTTGTTTATCAGCCTGGGAAGGAAAAGTGTGTCTTTTCAATAAAACACTTAACCTCCTGACCAGGGCACCATTGGCGGAGCTGGAGAAATCAAAATNGTCCAGCAGAAACGCTTCCTATATGTCCCTGAAATGTTTACGCATTTGTTTTCCTTGGCCAGGGTTAGGCCGCTCCAGCTGAGCGACCCGGGGGAGGAAGTCGGTTTCCCTGCAGCAGCCTTGTTTATCAGCCTGGGAAGGAAAAGTGTGTCTTTTCAATAAAACACTTAACCTCCTGACCAGGGCACCATTGGCGGAGCTGGAGAAATCAAAATATTCCCAGCATTGCTTGAGGAGATCAGTTCCAACAAATTACAAAAGCACTTTTTCTAGAAGCCAAGACACAGGTACAAGTGCAGTATGACGCCCCTGGCCTGGAATTTTCTGGAAAGGAAGATGAGCAAAGCCTGACACCACCCTCTTCCAGGTCTACAAATCAGAACGAACCCACAGTGCTGCTGCCAAACTTGTAAGAATGAATTGTAGGCCCTGCCTCCTTGTACATGGCTTTCCCATCTGGGCTGCAGAGTTTTCGAGGGAGACTGTGGGTGAGGGTCTATAGTGCCCCCAAATTATATTAAAATTTTTGTGCACGTGTACATTTGTGTAATTTTCTGTGAAGAGAGTCTGTAGCTTACCTCACGGCTTTGATCTTGCAACAAGTCCCTCTCTTTTCCCCTAGAAGGTTAAGAACCATATCCTAGAGTTGAGTGGCCTCTCAAGGGCTGAACCTGGGCTTGGCTGCTCCCTCTCTGGCCTCCACGTGCATGGGGGGGCCAGTTTATTGAACAAGCACACCTCTGTGGGATGCGAGCAGGAAGCAGCTTTATTCTTTCTCATTACAGTTGGCTCCCTGTATCCATGGATTCTGCACCAGTGGATACTGAGAGCCCAGCTATGGGACTTGAGCATCCTTGGGATTTGGTACCCTTGGCGCCTCCTGGACCAGTCCCCCTTAGAGACCAAGGGGCGTTGTCTGCATTTCCGCCCAGACTTCTTTTCAGTGGTCTTGGTCTCTGGATGAAAGGGCAATCTGGCTCCACTGCTTTTCTGGCAGTGTGAACAGTAAGACCAGGCTGATGGCAACACTGAAGTTCATGCTCTCATCCCTGGAAAGTTCCTCCTCCTCCTGCTAGTCTTATGGGGGACTGCTAACCCACAGGGGTCCCTCCTGAGTCAGGTGACTCATCCCCAAGCTGGAGCTCACGGAGGCGCCCAGCACTGGCCCCACCCCCACTTCTAGTGGAGTCCACCTCCCTCCTTCCCCAGCTCCAGAAAGACTGGAGTCTTCCTTCTGCAGGATCCATGTTTGGACCAAGCAGAGCACCAGCACATCTTCACCTCCTCGGACCTTTTCCCCTCAGGCTGCCTGTCTGCTGCCACCTGTCGGGAGCAGTGGCATCTTATTATCCCCAGGCGAGAGTCAAGGACAGTCCCACACTGTAGGGCTCACATGACAGGCTTTCGAGGAGTTTTCTTGAAGCCTCCCTCCCTTGGCTTCAGGAGAGGAGATTCTTTATTAGGAGGAAGTGGGGAAGGGGATCCCAGCACACGAATGCCTCCTCAATGAAGCCCTTGCTACCTGCTGGCCTGCTTCACTGCCAGCCCAGTGCTTTCTCACCTTCTGCAGCTGGCCGGTGTGATGGGCCAAACTTGGCAGAACTGTTCGCATCTGTCTCTCTAAATTCTACGTGGCGGATGCATGGATAAGAGTTTCCAGAAGAGCTGTAAGAACTCCCTGGGGATTAGAGCCGGCCCAGGGATTAGAGGGGCATTGGGGGAAATCCTAAGATGGGGTTTCATCCAGGCCCCACCTGACTGCTCCTCAGGGTCTCTGTGTGTGTCTGAGCCTGAAGTCATGAGCTGGGCTGGGGCCTGGCCCATCAAAGGCACTGCCTATGGAAGAGTGGGCAGCCGTGGGCCCAGGTTCCTGGGAGGGCTGGGAGTGGTGAGGGGGGAGCCTTGGAAGCTCTGTCCTAGAGCTTAGTGAGGTCAGTTTGGAAACACAGAAGTCATCCTCATAATGGAGAAGTACCAAAGGAGTGAGCAAGTGGAGCGCCATACAGACACAGGGGGAAGAAGTCACATCGGGACCAGAAGGCCTGGGTTTGGTCCTGAATCCCTGCTTCCTGCCTGTGTAGCTGTGAGCATGTGACCTAAGCTCTCTGGACCTGTTTCCTCATCGGTAAACTGAGTCCTCATCAGATCGTCATGAGGACGAGGGGGATCACTACACCATGACGGGGGGAGCAGGGCTGCACGTCACAAGGGCCAGGGAAGTGTTTGCTCGTCATATTTCCAGCATGAGCGAGGAGAGGCGCCTCGGCACCTCTAGGATGGGTTCTGACTAGCGAAGTGGATGGAAGATCCTTCCAGGTGAGCCCATCAGTGTCCGTGATGTCGGTTGGTCTCACTGGGGATGACGTGAGTGAGAGGCTCTGAGGATTAGGAGAGGGGGTGGAGGCGGTGAAGACCTGAGACAGCAGGTCCTGAGATGGGGGTGCTTTCTCTGGAGACAACTGGCAGGGGTGTGGGTGTGGGGCAGAGAAAGGGGCACATCCAGGGCTACGGTGGTGGCCCCAGGGGAGCAGTCCTAGTGGAGAAGCAAGGAGCCAGTGCTGGGGGGACCAGTGCTGTGGCCTTCGCCAGTGGTGGCCCCATGGATGACCCTCACTGGCCACTGATTCCTTACATGATCCTGACACTTGCAGGGGGTAAAGAGGCGGCTGAGTCCATCTGCAAGTATTTCTCTCCAACCACCAGAGTCCTCCTCACTCCCTGCTGCTGCTACTGCTGCTAAGGCACTTCAGTCGTGTCCGACTCTGTGCGACCTCATAGATGGCAGCCCATCAGGCTCCCCCATCCCTGGGATTCTCCAGGCAAGAGCACTGGAGTGGGTTACCATTTCCTTCTCCAATGTATGAAAGTGAAAAGTGAAAGGGAAGTCACTCAGTCGTGTCTGATTCTTAGCGATCCCATGGACTGCAGCCCACCAGGCTCCTCCATCCATGGGATTTTCCAGGCAAGAGTACTGGAGTGGGGCTCCTCACTCCCTAATCATGCCCTAATCCTCAGAGGCCTGTGGGAGCTATAATTGCCAGGCAAAAATGCCAGGCATTTGTGATAATGGAGATTGCTTAATGCAGGTCAAGAGATGGGCTGGACCAGTGGGCAGGCAGACTTCCCGTGGGTTGGGGTGCACAGGACAAGGGCCTCTATGTTGCTGGGGTCGCTGCTCCAGCAGACCCACTTTGCATGGGAGAAGGGAGAACACCCACCCTGACCAAATACTCAGCCTGCCGTCCCACCCCTCCTTCCATGCCATTTTCATATCATGGTGCTTCATCCTGCTGTCCAGCCCACATTCCCATAAAATACCCATCCTGTTCCTCAGGAAGACTCCGAAGGACTTCTCTTTACAAACAGGGGAACTGATCAGAGAGAAATCCATAATTAAGAGTCCTCCCAGGACGTTTCTCCTTCACAGGCGTCTCTTGGAAACCAAACCACCACAAAGGTCTTCAGGTGGAAAGGAGTACATATGATGGGAAGGCTGACCCTATCTGCCTCTAATTCCCGCTCCCCCACTCCCTTCTCCATCTCCATGCACTCCCCGCCCTAGACCGTAGCAGCTGCTTGCCCAGTGAACTCCTTGCTGCCTGAGGCCTTCCCTGGTGCTCCTTGCTGCACCTGGGTCCCTGCCCTCCAACTCTGTGTGTCCATCTGTCAAATACAGCCCATCCCTCAGGGCCTGTGTCTAAGACCCCACCTCTAGAAGCCCTCCTGGATTACCTGGCTGAATGTCCTTGATCACCTCCTATCTAACAAGCCCAGAGCCCACTGAGCGGGGATAGGTCACACAGCTACAGGTTTCCCCCTTTAGTGTGTGTGTGTTTGCATGCCTTACACACACACACACACACACACACACACACACACACANGATGGGTCAGAGTCCCCGTCTGGCCCTGCCCAGAAGGAAGCCGGCCTGCCAAGGCGGGAGCAGCCCCCTAGCCCCAGCGTCTCCTGCAAACCCCATTTCCTCTGCCCCTTCCCCCAGGTCTCCCCATCCACTCCCAGCGACTTTAGCAATCACAGAAAATGCCAAGAGCTTTTGTCTTTCTTCCTTGCTAACGCAGACACACCTTGGCTTTATTTGTCTAGATTTTCCATTTCCTTTTCTGAGAAATCATCAGAGCCCTGCACATCTCTTTCATCACAAAGAAGGCTGGGGAGAGAGGGCAAGTTCTGAGTCACCATGGGAAGAGCTAGTGAGGAAGACTGGGGACCCAGCTCCCAGGTGACCCCGCTGTGCTCTATCTGACCCCACTTCAGGCCGAGATGACCACTTGGGTTGGCCTTTCATAGGAACAAAACTGTTTGCGAGTGAAGGGCCTTGGGCGGGGGCAGTGACCTCCCAAGGCCTCTCGGGGTGAGGCTGACCAAGTCTCTCTCCTCCTGGGTCCGGTCCGTGGCTATGCCCATGATCGTGTTCTGAGGCCATATTGGAGTTCCTCGCGCAGCCCCAGCTCCCACCATCCCTGGTCTGGAGCTCTCTGAGGCCACAGCCTCCCCACCCCTGGCCTGGGTGCTCCCTGAGTAGGCGGGGCCCAGGGCCAAGTTGGTTTAGAAGACTAAAACTGCAACAGTGTGGAGGGCGAGGCAGCTCAGAGAAGACGCAGCTTCCAAGCTAGGACATGGAGAGGGGGAGCAGGAGGTGGCACCCTGCATTTCAGTGCTCCAGCCTGGGGAGCAAGGTGGAACCCCCCGGGCCTGCCTGGAGTCAGGGCCCCCCTCTCCCCTGCTTCCTGGCAGGCAGACTTCAGCCATGAATAACCATCCCCTCTGTCAGCTCCCCTGTCGGCACTGGCGACTGCGATTCTCCTGGGAACAGTCTGCAAAACATGCCTGCCCTCCTGATGAAGGCTTCCTCCATCTCCTGCCTTGGCAAACCATGAAGGAGGGGGCCTCAATGTGAGGAAGTGCCCGAGCCTTTGTTCTGGCCCCGGCCACGGCTGGACCCACTGCCCATTGTTTCTAGAGCTGTTGGTGACCTTGGGCCAGCTGGACAGGACTGGTCAGCTCCCTTGGGCCTGGCCACCTCCAAATGTACATGGAAGACAGCCAGTCTGGCAGGACGGTTCTCGATCCCTTGGTGGCCTTGGGGAGGGCCTCTGCCATGGCGGTGGGAAAGGAAATCTTTGACTTGCTTATG
>SJYV01042900.1:362825-471463 GCA_006410875.1 Neotragus pygmaeus | reverse complement strand
GGGGGGTGGCTTGGGGCCTCATTTATATTCTCAGAGGCTGAAGTCCCCAAGCTCTGGCCATTTGGAGTGTTGGTGGGCATTCTGGAAACTGCTCTACTCCCGAGGATCAGGAGTTTCTTAGGCAGGAAGGTAGAGACCTTCCAGATCCTGGTCCCAGGTTCATGCTTCCTTCATGTCTGCTGTGTCATGGCCTCGGCTCTCTGGGACTTGTTGATCAGAAGGCCTGAGTCTATCCATCTGCTCTTCTCTCCCTGACTTTGGAGGAATCTGTCTTGCACCCACCACGGGGTATGCACTGTGAGAAAGGGGCCCAAAGAGGTCTTATTCTTTACCGGATTTTTCTGAGCATTCTATCACTCAAGCCTTGCCCCTACACCTGAATTAGCTTGATTACTTGGGTTTATATCTTAGCTCCAATGTCACCTAAGTTATAAAACAAACAAAATTAAAACCTCTCTGAATCTCAGATTCCCTCCCTGTAAAATGGGAATAATCACATCCCATGCCTCTGAAGTTTGGTGTGAGGAGTAAGTGTACAGTGCTTGGATCAGAACCCATCACCCAGTCTGGGCCCAGTAGATGCCAGTCTTTTACTGGAAGTTGGATGGGAAGGCACAGGAGTTGAGGGGTGGGGGGTGGAGGTCTCACTCACTGAGTGTCCAAGAAGGGTGACCATGAGGAAGCTGAGAAGCAGAGAGGCCAACTGGACCTTAACCTGTCCACTGAGCCCTGGAGGTCAGTCCCTTTCCTCATACCTTTCCAGACCCATCCCAAAATAGCTGTCCCTCTTCTCCCTTCCCCAGTTCTTACTGCTTCTGAGTTAGATGGAGAAATGTCTTCTTCTCTTGTTACCCCTGTAAGGCCCTCCCTCCCGACTCTGGACTTTGAGCCCCTCTTGTGCCGTTTGTGGAATGAGGCACTTGGGTGACGTGGCCCTGGATAGCGGGGCCCGCAGTCTCAGTAGTGACCGCTTGTGAGTTAAGACCCAGACCAGCACCCGACCAGCATCTCCCTCCAACCTCCTGCTTCCAGAGGAGGAAGCAGAGTCTCAGAGCGTCAGGGCACTCTCCCAGGGCCCCAGGCTGACAGAAGGCAGGTGCCAAGCCTGCCTATTTGCTCGCCTGCCTCCTGAAGGTCAAGTGGGCGGAGGAGAGGCTGGGCTTCCTGGAACCCCTCCTCTCCTATCTTCCCTTACTTCCTGTCCTGTCGCCAGCTCAGGCCTGAGACTCTGGGGGCTCTGGAAACATCTGCGAGTGTCCTGGTTTCTATACCAGCCAGCGATTGTGTGGGAGCCCAGCCTTTCCTTCAATTCAGCTGCAGACTTCTCCACTCGAGCGGCCTGGAGAGAAGGATGGGTCAGAGTCCCCGTCTGGCCCTGCCCAGAAGGAAGCCGGCCTGCCAAGGCGGGAGCAGCCCCCTAGCCCCAGCGTCTCCTGCAAACCCCATTTCCTCTGCCCCTTCCCCCAGGTCTCCCCATCCACTCCCAGCGACTTTAGCAATCACAGAAAATGCCAAGAGCTTTTGTCTTTCTTCCTTGCTAACGCAGACACACCTTGGCTTTATTTGTCTAGATTTTCCATTTCCTTTTCTGAGAAATCATCAGAGCCCTGCACATCTCTTTCATCACAAAGAAGGCTGGGGAGAGAGGGCAAGTTCTGAGTCACCATGGGAAGAGCTAGTGAGGAAGACTGGGGACCCAGCTCCCAGGTGACCCCGCTGTGCTCTATCTGACCCCACTTCAGGCCGAGATGACCACTTGGGTTGGCCTTTCATAGGAACAAAACTGTTTGCGAGTGAAGGGCCTTGGGCGGGGGCAGTGACCTCCCAAGGCCTCTCGGGGTGAGGCTGACCAAGTCTCTCTCCTCCTGGGTCCGGTCCGTGGCTATGCCCATGATCGTGTTCTGAGGCCATATTGGAGTTCCTCGCGCAGCCCCAGCTCCCACCATCCCTGGTCTGGAGCTCTCTGAGGCCACAGCCTCCCCACCCCTGGCCTGGGTGCTCCCTGAGTAGGCGGGGCCCAGGCCTTCCCCTCCACACCAACTGGGATGGGAAGCAGAGATTCGGGTTGCGAAGAGAAGGTAGACTCACACAGGATGTCCCAGGCATGAAGGAGGTGCTGCACCATCCCATCTCCACCAGTGCCTTTCTGCGGATCTGAGCCAGCAGCAGAGAGACGGGCGTGAGGAGCCTCCCCGCCTCCGCTGTAGCTGGAAGCCCACCCCATTGCATCCCTCCTCCTGCTTGGTCTTTCCTCTCCGCAGACCACCTCCCTTCCTCTACATAAACAGATCTGTCTGCCATGTCCCCTCCTCCGGGAAGCCTTTCCTGATTATTGGGAAGAGGTGGGGTTCTTCCGCTGCCCACAGGTCCACCTCACCCCTTCCTGAGGCTCAGGCCCTGGCCTTAGCTGCCCTCTTCTGAACACTCAAGGTTGAGTGGTGAAGCTCAGAGCTCCAGTTTGCCTCTGTTGTCAGGGCCCTTGAGCCAGCTAGTGTCTGAGCCAGTAGGTGGTTGGAAGAGTCATCTCCCGCGAGCATTGACCACGGCGTTGACTCAGGCTGGGCACAGGGGGCACTGTGTCCCTCAGGGGTGTATCCCACGGGGCTGCCCAGGCTCAGTCCTTCTCACGGAAAGGCCTGCCGTGCCCCTAAAACGCAGCCTGTTTCTCAAATGTCCTGATGGTGAGGGCTGCTTCATCAATTCCCTGGGCAGCCAGAAGCAGGGGAAAGACTTTCTCCTGATAACAGAGAGCTGTGTCTGTTATCATAGAGTAAGAGTAGGTAAACACTTCTTTCCTTTCTTGCCATGGCTTCCAGGAAACCCTGACAGAAAATGATACTCAGTTGCAATCTCTCTCCTGTATCATGAGAAGGTTCCTTCCTTTCCGTGCTTGTACTTTAACTAGACTCAGATCAGGAGTTTATTTTGCTCGCCTGTTTTGGTAATTCAGTTCCTTGCTGAGACCAAGGGTCTTGAGACCAGCAGCATTGGTATCATCTGGGAGCTTGTTAGAAATGCACACTCTTGGGCCCCACCAGATCTGCTGAATCAAAATCTGCATTTTAACAAGATCCCCCGGGGGATTCGTGTTCCCATCAAAGTATGAGAAGCACTGAGGGTCTCCTCAGATGCTTTGGGAACAGATGTAAAAGAGATTTGAAATAAGACCAGTAATGATTCTCCCATTTCCTACCCTGATTTTTTTTACCAATGAAATTTATCTCTGCTGAAGCCTTGCTCAGGCTGACTCCAGCACATCACACCCGCCCTGGCTCTGGTTTCGGTCCTCAGTTGTGCTCTCTAGCAGTCAGGTCACTGAGGCGATGGGACGGGAGTCTTCTTAAGTTATCATCTATAGGATGAGGCAGGTGGTGGGCGTGTGTCCCAGGACAGGGGACCCTCCATGGGCCAGCTGTCTGCTCCCTCATGAATCAAGGTCATCTTTCTACGGTACTGGGCTCTGGGCAGTGGCTGCTCCTAGCCACTCCTGGGTGTAACGGAATTGTCCTGGTGTGATTTTGTTGGGCTTGGGCTCCCTACCACCACCAGGATGAAGCAGGAGCACAGAAGGCCAGAGAGACTTGGGGATGGCCACTCTGATACGTAATAGCCCCTGAAAAATAGTCCGTAAGCCCCCACTTCTGCAAAAAGCTGTTGCTGATCAGTGTTAGGAGGCACACTTGGTCTGTGGCCCTGAAGGGCAGCGCTGGTGAAGGTGGCAGCATTGCTGGGAAGTGACATATGACGAACCACTCACTAACCACAAGAGCTCCTCACCAGGAGCAGATGAGGGGTTCCTTGGGGGAGAAGTATCCACAGGGGAGCTCACAGCCCTCTGAAAGGGCAAGTATTAAGAGCTTCCAAGGTCTAATGAAAGGCAATTCTTAGGCAGCCTGTACGATCCCTTCAGATTCTGAGATTCTATGATTCAAAGTCCTCCTCCTCCAAGAAGGCTTCTGTGACTTCTCCTGCCCTCACCGACCACTCTGTCCTCACCAGCAGGCAGCCTTGCCCAGGCTCTTCTCTGCCTGCTTTGTACTTGTGAGTCTGGGCCCCCTCAAGCAACCTGGAAACTCAAGTCTAGGTCTCGCCCTCTGCCCCTCTGTCCTGTGACTGGCAGCGTAGAGATGAGAGGCAGATGAGAGGAAGATGCCAGCCGCTGATCCATCCAGGTCAGTGGGTCCCTTTTCCTGCTGACTCAAAAAATAGCCACTTTTAGGGCATCTGGCTCTCGAACATGGAGGGCTCAGAGGAAGACCTCTCACCACTTCTTAACCTGCTGCCGACATTGTATTTATTCACTTTCAGGCCTGACCCTGCCTTGGACAGAGGCAGGATTGACACGAGGGGACCCGGAGTTCCTGAGTTCAGGGCAATACTGCCTCAACCGCAGGTGCTGGCTCTTCAGAGGTCCCAGAGATATCAGCCTGGAGGGGGTGGTGGGGAGGGGTGAGTCCCGCCTCTCTCAGGCAGCGAGTCCTCCTGGTCACTGTGTGCTTGCCTGACCACCGCTCTGATGGTGGGGAAAGGGCTTAGGCTGAGACTAGTTCACTGCGCATGACACTGCGAAAGCCACTTTAGTCTGTGGCCTCAGTTTACCTTTGTGCAATAAGGTGTTGATCACCTGAAGGCCCTCCTATCCTAATAGTCTAGTACTCAGGAGATCAGAGATACGGGGGCCCTGCAAAGAGTTACACAGGCATCCTGTGAGTTGACTTCCTAGGACTGACTGGTATACCTGTAAAACAGTAGCACACAGCAGGAGGTGTGTGTGTTGGGGTGAGGCTGCCGGTACTGGAGGCTGGGGAGTTAGGGCCCTTGTGGGGGCCAGGAGCCCAGGGCAGGGGGCCATGTCATCATTTTCTCATTAGGCAAGACAGCGATCCGCCTGTGTGAGATGATCTTGCTGGCCCTGTGGGCTCCAGGAATGTTGGCTTCACATGAATAGAATCCCCAGACTGGACCACAGAGGGAGGGGTCTCCGGCGGATGCGGACAAGGGCAGCTCTGCCTGCCTCCTCCCACCGCCCTAGACTCCCCCACCAGCCCCAGCCCACAGAATTCTAGAAAATCAGAGCGTGAAAGAGGGGGTCCCCATAGCTGGCCTTGCCCCTTGGGCACTGCAGGGGCTCAGCACACCCACNAGGGGATACCACATTTTCAAAACCTAAGGTGCATTTTATACTTGGGTGTGCCTCACCGTTCAAACTAGCCTCATTTCCAGGGCTCAGTTGCCACACACACCGTGTGCCTCCTGTACTGGACAGCATAGCTTTAGCAGACGGAACAAGTCGACTCGAGCAAACTTGGATCACCAGGGGAACAGACAGGCCATTCTGGGTTTAATTGATCAAAATCCTTTTGGTGAAGAAATGGCCCTACAGAACCTACAGGGTTATGTCTGGGCCGTTCAGGGGAGTGAGAGGAAGATCTTTAACCCTGAGCTCAGGCTTCTGCTTTGGTTGCATCAGAGGCAGGCAGACCCTGAGTGAGTCTGGACCCTGGCATTTGTGGTTACTTAATCTTCTGGCACAAAGGCAATCCTACTAAATGATCATTTGCCTTCCTGCGGCTGGGTGAGATGGCTCAGTCAGGTTACTTCGTAGCTCTGAATCTGTGAGATGTGGCATTTGCTGAAGGCTCCCAATGGGTGCTCTGATTGAACTTCCATAGGGTGACCTCTGTCCCATGAGACCTCTCCAGTGCTGGCTCAGGAGGGCAGACATCCCCACAGTGCATATAACAGCACAGTCGGCTCAGCCCTGCTCCAACCGCTAATGACGGGCGGTCAGCACAAACAGCTCCTTGTTATGGGCCCGGCAAAGGGCTTTGTCCACGGGCTGTGTTTGCACAGGGCTTATAATGATACGAAAGAATGTTTGATTTCCCTTTTATATGCCTTGGATAACAAACAGACTCAGATCTTGGACAGTACTTACACAACACAGAGGTCTGTCTGTTGGGCACACGGATGACCCCACACCAGGCAGCAGGCATGTTTTCACAACAGGGGTGACGATGCTTTGGGCCTCACAGCATCTCCCCCTCTGCTGACAACAAAGCAATT
Source organism: Neotragus pygmaeus (assembly GCA_006410875.1). NCBI lineage: Eukaryota > Metazoa > Chordata > Mammalia > Artiodactyla > Bovidae > Neotragus > Neotragus pygmaeus. The sequence continues at coordinate 465,397 of SJYV01042900.1, read as the reverse complement.
CTGCTGATGCTCTACATAGTGTTTGCTTATTTTCAGACAGAATATATACCTATGGCTCAGGCCACAGGGAAAGTCACAAGGCCTTCTATACCAAGGGCTACTGTGTTTAACATTCTCTAGACAGCCAATATATATATATATATATATAAAACCACTATGGTAACAGCACCAAGGTTGACAAGAAAGAGGAAAAATCAACAATGCTGGTTTCAAAGTCCTTGAAGCTAAAGGCCATATAACTTTTCAATAGAGCTGTTGCAACTCAAGCTGCTTTGCAGAGGTCGAAGGAAAATTGTCCACTATAGACTTTCTTCCATGTGAAAAAAATCCCCCCAGCCCTAACTACTCTGGTCTCTTTCTAAAGTGTGCTGCGACCCCTCGAGCAAGGGAGGGCTTCCCCCAACTGCCAAAGGGAAGCCCCTGATGTTCTTGGAAAGGTGTGGCAGAAACCTTACCACAGCTATTTGCTAATTTTAGGGTAGGAAGTTCTAAACTGACAGGCATCTTCCCTGGAGATAAATGTCAGCCACAGACCCACTGAGTGGCTGGGAAAACGTTCCTTTCCCAGGCTGGCAGGCACCCACCTATTCCTCAAATGGGCTCAAAAGTCAGCTAAAGTGACTTGGCCTTGGACACTGAGAAGGCTGAGGGCCTCCTGTCTTTCCTCCAGCAAACTTTTCCAACCCAAATAGACCCACTAGGGCTTCACATCTTACTTACTGTCCCTCCACACACTGATTCCTCCAGGATTTCACTTCTCGGAGGTGACACAGTTTTCATTCCCCAGACCTTCATAAATAGTGAGGTGATGGGATGCAAAGTCCAGCGAACCAGCAGCATCACCTGTTAAGCGGCCAGCCTGCAGCTACATTCAGTGATCAGTCATGCATGAGGCTCAGCATAGAGGCACAGAAGGCTGACCAGGCTGTTCAGAACGGTGAGGGCCCAAGGGGTCCAGGGAGCCCATGGTCTCTTTAGACAGGTGGTGCCCCAGCTTGGGTTCTCAGTGGAGACTCACTCTGAGTGTCAGGGGCATCTTGGCTTGTCTCATCCTCTAAGGACCACAGTGGAGGATGTTTTCACCCGGGACTCACTCTGGGCTGGGTCAGTATTAACCAGAGGAGGGGATTTCACTCCTGGGGGCTCCAGTTCTGGAGCTGATGGTGAAATGAGTGGCCCCTACGGTGCAGGTAACCTCTGGCCCCAAGGGCTGACAAAAAGTGGGAAGAGGCTGTGACATTTGGACAGTGAATGAAGCTTAAATATTTCTCCTCAGGGGCCCCACCATGGGATGCTGCCAGCTAGACCCCAGGGGCTGGCACTTCTTTCTCACCAAACAGAAATCAGCTGTTCCCTTTCTCTCTCCTGCCAACACCTACCCTGGTTCTACCGCCCAAATAACATCCCCTCTCTTCCAGTGAAACAAAAATATCATTTAAGAATTGTATGAGAAATATAACTTCTAGCAGTAAATTCAATTATGAGACCAAAGAAGAGAAAAGAATTCCCACTCCCGAACACCAACTCTCCTGGGCTTCCCTGTGACCTTTGCCACCTGGCACGCTTGTTATAGGCTGGTGATCAGCCAGTACTCTGGCTACCTCACCTCGCCATTCCTCTCAATACACATATCACTTGCCTGATGTCTTTGGTGTGCTGGATGGGAGGTACTGGAGAGGCAGGACAGAGATGCAAATGTTGCAGAAAAAGGCGAAAGGAAGCACCTCTCTCGTCTAGAGATCCCAACTAGAAGCACCAGCCCCTGGGGTCAAGCTTCAATCCTATCTCCTTTCTTGGTTTCACTATTAGATGCTGAGCAGAAGCTGCAGGAATTGGATCCTGGGAGAAGGCAATGGCACCTCACTCCAGTACTCTTGCCTGGAAACTCCCATGGATGGAGGAGCCTGGTGGGCTGCAGTCCATGGGGTTGCTAAGAGTCGGACACGACTGAGCAACCTCACTTTCACTTTTCACTTTCATGCATTGGAGAAGGAAATGGCAATCCACTCCAGTGTTCTTGCCTGGAGAATCCCAGGGATGGGGGAGCCTAGTGGGCTGCCGTCTATGGGATCGCACAGAGTCAGACACGACTGAAGAGACTTAGCAGCAGCAGCAGCAGCAGTATCCTGAGGACCTTTAACAGCGCAGTCACTTCTCCAAAACCTATAACATTTATGCTCTTTTTAAAAAAAAAAGTTTCTAGCTGTGCCGCGGGGCATGTGAGATATAGTTCTCTGACCAGGGGTCAAACCCACACCCTTGCATTGGAAGCTCAGAGTCTTAGCCACTGAACCTCCAGGGAAGTCCCTAACACTAATGCTCTCGAAAGCCCCTCAGATTCCTGTGAGCTGTCTGGGGGTCTGATGCCCTGTGGGCTGACGATTCCAGTCCTCTTTGAATGGGGACAGCCGGCTTTGAGCCGGGCAGATGCCAAAGACAAAACCTCCTCTGCCAAAGACAAGCTTCTCACACAACTGTCCTTCTAACCTCTGATCTTGCAGTCCAGTTTCTGGAACAAACACAGGACATCTAGAATTTAGTTGTGATGCTACAATTACTGAGCTGTGTGATCCCAGGCAAGTCTTTTCCTTCTCTGTCCTGAAGTTCTTTGAGGATCTGGGAGTCAGAGGGATTCAACATCTGTCCTACTTAGCTTACAGGGTTGCCATGAAGGAAAAAATTGGATCACAGATGCAGAAAGTGCTTTGAAAAGTTGGAATTGCCTTATAACTATGAAGTGTTGCTAATAGTAGTAGTAGTTGTAGCAGTAGCATTAGTGTTTCAGTTTGTCCACCATCTTTCCTTGTCACAAAGTTTCTTCTTTCGGTCATACGGTATGCTTTGGAGTTTCAGACGCTAACAGTCTTTCTAGCCAACATGAAAACATTGTTTTCATTAGAAATATGGCTGACTTCCATGCTGCCCAGAATGGTTTTCCTTTTATTAAGCAGACCAACTATAGTTACTTTTTAAAAGATTTCTGATTCAACAAGCCACAAAAACGACTGTAAAATCTTTATATCCAACATATGTCTGGAAGTCAACATCTGGGTGGAAGAGTTAGAGTCAGACACGGCTCTTCGATAACATTTCAGTGTTTGTTCTGGACCTTACTTCTCCCTGTCCTCACACATCCACAAGCATACACGTACACACAGCATCCTCATATGCTTTTTCCACTCTTGATATGAAATGTGTTAATAAAACAAATCCAACTAATCAATGCCTTTGACTATGCAAATAAACTGTTTTCCTGCTGCTTCTTTATTAAAATCTACAGTTAATGCTTGCGGTACAAAACTATTCACTAAGACTCTTACTACTTGGCACATGCTTGTGACTTTTCAATAATTTCCAAATTCTAAAAGCAAACCTGTAAACCACAATGAGGTACTATACCACTAGAATGACTATATTAAAAAAGGGCAAAAACAAATGTTGATGAGGGTGCAGAGAAACTGGATTCCTCATACAAGACTGGTGGGAATATAAAATGGCTCAGTTACCTTGGAAAACAGCCCAGTAGTTCCTCAAAAGCCTAAACTTAGAGTTATCATATGATTTAGCAATTCCACTCCTTGGTATATAATGAGAAGAATTGAAAATATATGTCTACAAAAAACCTGAACATAAATACTCTTCATGGCATAATCAATAATAGCTCCCAAATGGAAATAGCCCAGCATCCCTCAACCAATAAATGGATCAACAAAATTAGTGTATCTATACAGTGGAGTATTATTCAGTAATAAAAAAGAGAGAATAAATACATGATAATGTACCAGGCGGATCCAGTGATAGCATGCTATATCATGCTGTACAGCAATGCTGTATTGAAAACATGCTAAGTGATGAAGCGAGACACAAAAGGCCACACGGCTAGATTCTACTGAAATGAAACTTCTGGAATAGGCAAATCTATTGGAGACAAAGGCATATTAGTAATTTTTTGGGGTAAGGCAGAGAAGCCAATGGCAACCCACTCCAGTACTCTTGCCTGGAAAATCCCATGGACGGAGGAGCCTGGCAGGCCTGGGGTCGCCAAGAGTCGAACACGACTGAGCAACTTCACTTTCTCTTTTCACTTTCATGCATTGGGGAAGGAAATGGCAACCCACTCCAGTGTTCTTGCCTGGAGAATCCCAGGGAGGGCAGACCCTGGTGGGCTGCCATCTATGGGGTCGCACAGAGTCAGACATGACTGAAGCAACTTAGCAGCAGCAGCAGCAGCAGCTTGGGGTAAGGGAAGAGGGGAATGAGAAGTGCTTGCTACTGGATATTGTATTTCTTTTTTTGAGGTGATGAAAATATTTTGGGATTAGACACTGTAATGGTCATACAACTTTATGAATCATTAAAAACCACTGAATTGTTCACATTGAATTTTATGGTATATCAATTGTATTTCAATTAAAAAAAAAACCTGTGTGATATACGTACACAGAAATCAAACATTATAGGAATACACAGAAATAAATCTTTCCCTATATTCCCTCTCTTCAAGTTTGCCTTCCATTTCATCTTATTATCTATACTGCTCTTATTGTTTATAATATAGTTATAAAGTAAACTAGGACCATGTTATGTATACTGTTTGTTACTTTTTTCACTTAATATGACCTATTCATTTTTTCATAATTGGAAGCAAGAAAAAAAATTCCCACGATGACTTTTTAGGTATGGAGGCATGAAGAAACATACTGATCACTTGATTACATAAAACTTAAAGTTTTTTAAATTGAAAAAGATACTATAGAAATGGACTAGGAGAAATAAAATTTTTTTTAAATAACAAAGAATTCAAGAAATTTAATGATAAAGGTCATGGTTCTGAAATGACTTGACAATTATCAAACGTAATTACGTTTCAAGATTGGTGCTTGTGCTCAATTGCTCAGTCGTGTCCAACTCTTTGTGACCTTATGGACTGTAGCCTACCAGGCTCCTCTGTCCATGGGATTTTCAAGGCAAGAACACTGGAGTAGGTTGCCATTTCCTTCTCCAGGGCATCTTCTACCCAGGAATCGAACCTGCTGCTGCTGCTAAATCACTTCAGTCATGTCCAGCTCTGCAACCCCAGAGTCAGTAGTCTCCAAGCTCCTCTGTCCCTGGGATCGAACCTGAGTCGCCTGCAAATTTCCAAATATATNTTGCCATTTCCTTCTCCAGGGCATCTTCTACCCAGGAATCGAACCTGCTGCTGCTGCTAAATCACTTCAGTCATGTCCAGCTCTGCAACCCCAGAGTCAGTAGTCTCCCAGCTCCTCTGTCCCTGGGATCGAACCTGAGTCGCCTGCAAATTTCCAAATATATGAACAATTTTTATTTCATGATAAACAAAGACCAAAAATTTAATTAAAAAAAAAAACAGACTAGGAGAAGATACAGGCAACGTGTGCAAGAAAGGATTAATATTCTTAAATTAAGGATTCTGTAAACTCATTAAAGCCAAACACCACACACACACACAAAATGGACAAATGGCAAGTCCAAGAAAGAAAATACAAATGATGAATACATGTAAGAAAAATATCAACTGCATTAGAAGTCATCATGTTTTGTCCATCAGATTGGCAGATGTAAAAGGACTGGTGACCACTAGTACTGGCAAGAACAGGGGGCAATGGACATGCTCGTAAATTTTGCTGGAGGATGTGTGAATTGCTACCACCTTTTGAGAAAGTAAATAGGTAGTATTTAACAAATGAGTATAACCTTTAGCCCACTTATGGAACTTTAACTCACAAAAATAAAAGCACTGCCACTAAATAAACATGTTCACAAGAATGTTTATTGCAGCAATGTTTGTAAGAGGGAAATACAGGAAATGGAAATGTCTGCTGATAGGTGATCACTGAGTCAGCTGTGATGTACAGGAACCAAGGATATTAAAGAAGCTTGTGTTAACCCTACACAATTGACCTAGAGGCATGTACACAGTAGACAGCTATGTGCAAAAAGCAAGTTGCTTAGTAATTAAATGTGTGTTGTGCTGTGCTTAGTCACCCAGTAGTGTCCAACTCTTTGCAACCTCATGGACTGCAGCCTACCAGCTTACTCTAAATGCTATTAAAATAAAACCCAAACCCACAGACATGTGAATATGTTTATATATTATTGTAGGCACAGAGAAAGCCTGATAAATTTGGTACATTACAGAGTTGTATGTTCTGCTTGATTATTTTTAAAAAGGAACTTCAAAAAGATGGTTGTTGATAAAGGACAATATTGTGCTTATTTAAACTTTCCTCAAAGCTGGGGAATACTTAGGATGAGAAGTCAACGTTGATGAGATGGGAGGGTAAAGAGAGTATAAGTAGAAATCAGAATATTCTGTTCACTTGGAAAAGAAGTCACCTGGAACCTTACATGAGAGCAGATCAGGGCAGAATCAGCCCAAGAGATACTGGCTTCTGAATCACTTATGATGCACTTTGTGAAGGGTTTGCTTTCAGTGTTATCTCTGGAGACCACACTTCCACTGGGGTCAAAGAAACTCCCCAAAGCAAATAATTAGCTCAAAGAGAAGCAGTCGTGCTCAGTCCTTGGGACAGTTCTTGGAAAACCTAATCTCTTCGACTTTAGGAAAATGAAACGGTCAAACTGGGAAAACCTTAACTTTAGTATAACAATTCTACCCAAAATGTACTACTGAGAGGGGCTAAATGTGACTCCTGAAATGGCATAGAAATTTGCAAAATTCCTTTTGAGGCTGTTTAGGAATGTAAAGAATAGATTCATTTTTTTAAAAGTGAAAATAAAAATATTTTTGAAAATATTATATATTTTTTGAGGGGAGACTAGTCCTGTTCATGACTACTGTGTAGGCTGAATAATTCCTCCATTTCACTGATTCATTTACAACTGAAAAGTTCTAGAGACTTCTCTGATGGTCCAGTGGTTATGAATCTACCTTCTGATGCAGGGAAATTGGGTTCGATTCCTGGCTGGCAAATCAAATCCCACATGCTTTGGGGCAACTGAGCCTGTGTGCCCCAACCAGAGAGAAGGTCGTCTACTGCGGTGATGAAGATCCCACATGCCACATCTAAGACTCAGTGAGGCCAAAACAACACAAACTCTGCAAAGTTCTAAGGCAGACAAGTGGTAAAGCCTCAACACAGGAAAGATACCTGTGCCCTTGTTGGTGGCATTCAGTTTCAAGAATTCACTTCAAGTTTTCTTTTGGGATGTAAGAGAGATAAAAGATTTTTCTGAAACAGGTCCTTGGACATATACAGCTGTCATGAACACACACCCTTTTTAGTTAATGGTGGGGCTCCTCTTAAGAGAGAGACAAAAATAAAGAAAGAAAGACTGAGAGACATTTGTCTTTTTCACGAGATATGTATCCTTAGAGAAATCATTATGGACTCAGTGACTGGGCTTCTGAATCAGGAATGCTTATGAATAATTTCAGGGGGGAAAGAAAAGAAAACCTCTTACAAGTTGTGATCAGAGAGAAAGAAATGAGTGAAGAGAGAAAGAGAGAACACAAACGTTAACTGTTCTGACCAAACCTTCACCTTCTCAGGTGATGGACCCAGATGTGACTCTGGCTTGGGACACTGAGCCCAACCCTCCATTCCAAACCCTAGGGGATACAGTGTACTCAAACAGTTTCCCATTCAAATTTCCTTTTTATTGTCTCTTAGCTAAATGAAATCCTTTCAGCATATTTCTCTTTCCATTTCTGCTAGGCAGTAAGGGAGGAGCGGGGACCAGGCGAGGTAGAAAGCGAGGAAGTGACCACAGGGCATGTCTGTAGTTGGTACAGGGAGCTTTGGAAGCTGTTTGCAAAACATGCCCTATCGAAACTCTTCATGTGCTTCTTGCCAACCTCGCAGAGGGCTGAATAAACTGCACGTGGCTCTGTGAAAAGCCAGCTCACCCCGTGTGGCATTTCTGCTGTCTGGTTGGGTTAACGTCCCTGCTTTACTAGGGGCTAATATCCAGGGAGCGCAGACGTGGATGAAGTGCACTGGCCTAATGAGAATCATGCTTCATTTCTGCTCGTGTTTTTCGGAGATGCAGTTCTCAGGAGGGGCTTGGCACTGGGCTTGCTCTGAGACACAGGTGGCAGTCTCACGTGGGGTCCCTGGCAGTCACTACCAGATCATGACACAGACACCCTCAGCTCTTTCTGGGAGCTTCTCGTGTTACAAGGGAGGGGGATCACCTGCGGTGTCCATTTTTTTCTCTCCTTGGCCATGTGAGTCTCGCTCACGATGTGGCTGGCGTTGCACCTGCTTCCTCTCCCAGCAATGGGAAGATATGGATGAAGCCTTTGGGAATTTTTACCTAGAAAGCACTTCACTTTTAGTGCGGACAAGAACTGCTACTCAACCCCACTGCTCCTTAAAATGACTCTCACCGTTTGTGGGGCCCCTGGGCAATGACCCATGATACGGTTAGATGCGACCGACAAAGGTGCTTCCTCAGTGATACTGGGGCCAGGATGGATGGTGAGCTGTTCATCACCTGCATTCACAATGGACAAGGGATGACTCCAGGGTCCCTGTTGACAAGGAAACTTAAAGGTGCTGGGAAAGCATGGGCTTACTGTGAATCTCTCCAGTTTCAATCAGTCAATTGTGAAAGCAATTTTATATTTTTCTTCTCATTAAGAAGCGAGGGGCAAGGATGAAGGTGACAGGTATGGGATTCTTTCAAAGCAGCTGGGGGGGGGGGTGGCTGGATCTGAAGTACCTGCACACGCTTTCAAGCATCAGACTTTTTTCCCACTAAGCTCTTTGCCTCTGCTTTTTGAGGACTGAAATCTCGATCAAATTTCAAGTGCTGTCTGGAGCAAAATGGTTAATTCTGAATCACCTTGAAGCATTCTGCCTCTGTGATGGGGGGTGGGGGGTGGGTGGGTGTGTGATTTAGTCGCTCAGTTGTGTCTGACTGTGACACCATGGACTATGGCCTGCCAAGCTCCTCTGCCCATGGGATTTCCCATGGCAAGAATACTGGAGTGGGTTGCCATTTCCTTCTCCAGGGGGCATCTTCACCACACAGGGNGGGGGGTGGGGGGTGGGTGGGTGTGTGATTTAGTCGCTCAGTTGTGTCTGACTGTGACACCATGGACTATGGCCTGCCAAGCTCCTCTGCCCATGGGATTTCCCATGGCAAGAATACTGGAGTGGGTTGCCATTTCCTTCTCCAGGGGGCATCTTCACCACACAGGGTTCGAACCCAGGTCTCTTGAAGTGCAGGCAGTCTCCTGCATTGCAGGCAGATTCTTTACCGACTGAGCCACCAGGGGAGGATGGGGGAGGCGGTCTCTTAACGGTAAAGCCTTTATCTTGGCAAACAAGAACAATCTGGCAGTGGTGGGGGGGCAGGGGGAGTCCAGATAAAGGACTGAGGGTGGATCACATGCTTGAATTTATGCGGGTTCCCTACCTCCTGGCCCCTGTCCTGCACAGGACACGACTCACTGTCTGCTTCCGAGAACGATCCGGATTCGTCGCTGGAGTTGGTTCCGTAAGACTGCTCACATTTAATCTGGGGTCGGACTTNCACATGCTTGAATTTATGCGGGTTCCCTACCTCCTGGCCCCTGTCCTGCACAGGACACGACTCACTGTCTGCTTCCGAGAACGATCCGGATTCGTCGCTGGAGTTGGTTCCGTAAGACTGCTCACATTTAATCTGGGGTCGGACTTGGTTGTACATTCCGTCTCCCATCAGGCCTGGTTCCTGATGTTCTGTGGCAAGGAATCTGGCTCCCTGGGAACAGGGCGAGGAGGAGAACTCGCAGAGAGGGAGGCTGCAGGGCGAGCCCCCACTCCCATCCTCTGCGTAGGAGTAGGAGGAGCACGAGCTGGAAGTCCTAGTCCTGGTCTCCAACGGGGGCGAACGAGGGCACACTTTGATTGGCACCGGGCAGCTAGTGTTGGGCCGCATCCTTCCTGGCAAGTGGTCCGCCATCAGCCCACCGTGAGGGTAGGCCTGTGAGCTGGGGAGGGACTGGCCGGCCCCCACCCACAGGCCCTTTGGCACCGGCTCGGAGAGGTCTTTGTCCAGAGCGCTTACCCCAGAATACGAGTGCACCGCGGTGCTCACTTGGTCACAGGCGCTGGAGGAGAAGATGACGCTTCTCCGGTCCAGCTCTCCTTCCTGTTTACAGAGAGCCTCCAAGCCAGGCCCCTTGAGGGGCGACCCCATGGTGAAGCTGGACGCGTCCTTCTGGCCCATGTGGGGCTGTCCGTAGTTCCCCGGGAAAGGGGCGTAGTCAGTTTTAAGGTCACCCTGAGTGATGCCCTTGTCAAAAGGGCACGCTGAACTCCTGGCAAAGTGCTGCTGAGAAGTACCGGGCAAGCCGGACGACTCCACACTTTTTGTTATGCTGAACAGAGACCTTAAGCAGGACGGGGAGGGCGCGCCCCTGGACCTCTCCAGGCAGGCGGCCCCGGTAGGGGGCGCGGGGACGGGAGCGGGGGCGGGGCTGGGCTGTTTCCGGTCCATTTCNTGAGATGTGTATAAGAGACAGGGCGGGGCTGGGCTGTTTCCGGTCCATTTCCACGTCGCCCGCTCGGTCTTTGACGTCAGGCTCATCTCCGGACAGGCAGAGCGTGATGCTCTCTTCTTCGTTCTCCTCGTTCTCCTCGCTGGGCGGCTCGCTTTTAATCTGCCCCACGGCAAGCCCTGGTTTGAGGCTGGTGCCAGAGTGATCTTCACTGAATGTGCTTGCAAAACCTGAGGTACTGTGTGATGATGCGTTATAGACATTCTTGGTACATGCAAGCTGGTATTTCTTGTATCTGGGGTACTGCGTTAACGCGTCCTTGGCCGAGCTCTCCTTGGTGTCCGCGGGCACGTCGGACTCGGGCAACAAAACTTCTTCCTTCTCTGCCACTGGGATGGTGGTGGCCTCAAAGCTGATGGGGTCTGGAAGCATCTGGTCCCTAGGGCAAGCCATCTTGGCCGTATCCGAATCCATCGTCTCCTCTTCGTCCTCCTCCTCTCCCGCGCTGTCCTCGGGGTCCTCGTGCGGGCGCTGGCACGCAGCATCCTTCCGGCACACGAAGAGGCCATCCTCGCTGTTCAGGAGCTGGGTCTGCAGGAAGCTGAAGCAGGAGTCCTCCAGGTTGTGCATGCGCAGGAACTCGGCACAGCGGATGACCTCGCGGATGTTTTCTCTGCTGAGTAACAGCTTGGCGGTGTAGGCGAACTGCAACAGCGGCCCAAACCCCCTGGCCGTGACCTGCAAAACAAACAGGGAAATCGCCAACCGTTACCGTCAGCACTGCTATTGTCCCGAATCTCTCAACTGAAGCAAGATAACCAGACAGCGCTAATGTCCCAGGATAAAGACTGCAAAGGAGCAGTTAATCTCGTCCTGGGTCAGCAATGATTCGGCTCCCAATAATTAGGGCCTGTCTCGTGCACGCCAGTGCTCAACTCATCACGATACACAGAACTGAAAATCACCAGGGTCAAGTGGCTAAACAAGATGACAACGGGTTCAGTGTTTACACTAATGAAATATCCTGGCAAAAATGCACGGTAACAATGGGATGCCTATTAATTTCTCTCCCCATCCATCCTGTTGAGAGCCATTGTACATCAGGAGTGCTGCGATGCTTCTTACAGCTCGCTCGAGCCAAAGAAAGCGTTATAATTTTCTTGTCAACTGCAAAACCGGCAATATGGCCCTGTTAAAAACCGGAAAGTCCATGGGGCTTTGAAAATATTTTTGCTCACTTACAAAGTGAAAAAGAGACATTAAAAGCAACTCCTATGTTTTTGCTCACTCATCATGGTTTCTAGTTGAGATTTGCCAGCCATCATGTCATATCCCTTCTTAACAATGATACCAGAGATGACAGTCCTTAGCAGTGTTCTCAACAAGAAATTAACTCTTGGCCCATAAAACGGGGTTGGAATGGGGGCGGGTGCGGAGGGTGTTAAAAAACTAAACAAACTGGCTGTCGTTTAAATGGTTGAAGCTGCTGAATGGCATGGGACATGGGCAATTCTTTCCCTAATTATAAGCAGCAGCTCTGCCACACAGCTGTCTTCTTTCCTGGTAAATCTTCAGGGGCTGAGCCTACTGTCATGTGCTGCTCATCCATTTCATTTTACACAGATTGGGAATGTGCTATTTATGCACAGCATGTGTACATGGGCTTGCATGCATGCACACAAACATGCAGAATGACTTAGAAATACGTCGCCTAAGGCCAGTTGTTTTTTCAGATGGAAATGGATGAAACCTCCTGGTGGTCAGGGCAGGCTTCCTTGTGTGTGTCTGTGCTCAGTCGCTCAGTCGTGTCCAACTCTTTGCCCTTACACTATACACAAACCCATGCATCCTCTAAGTTCTTGCAAGTACTGCTGACCCCACAGGGAAGGGAAGGGAGGCACATTCATGAATCACATGTACAAAACAAATGAAAGCAGTGGCCATGGGGTCCTTGCTGGAAGCTATAGTAGCAGTGATTAAAAAAATCTCTGCTAGGGGAATAAATGTGGAGCAAGATAAACCAGCAGGCTTGGTAGATGACTGCCACAGGAACAGAATTCAGCACAGCACACAGAGACCAGACTCTTGTGAGGACCTGAAACTGTTGCTCAAAATTCAGCTCAGACATCACTCCTCTGGGAGCCCTCTGCAGACCTCCTAGAGATCGAATGACAGCATCCTCTCAGTCCCCATGACCGGAGTAAGGAAATACTCAGTCTTCCCCAAGGCAGCACTGATTTTACAGCACTGCATCTTGTCTTTTTAAAATTTATATGGCCACACCAGGTCTTAGTTGTGGCATATGGGCTCTTTAGTTTCAGCATGTGGGATCTGGTTCCCAGACCAGGAATTGAGCCCAGGCCCCTTGCACTGGGAGCTTGGAGTCTCAGTCACTGAAGTCCCTACATCACTGCATTCTAAGGGAATGCCTAGTAAGGTAAATTTCTTAGATACAGAGATGACTGGAATTTTAATTGTTAATATGTTTAAAATACTTTCAATAAAAACCTACCACAAAAACACATGAGTCCACATTATAGTTCTACAAAGGCAATCACTGCCATCTCCCTTTTATTGTACTTAATTGTGTCTTTCTACCAGTCAAGGCTATGGTTTTTTCCTGTGGTCATGTATGGAAGTGAGAGTTGGACTGTGAAGAAAGCTGAGCACCGGAGAATTGATGCTTTTGAACTGTGGTGTTGGAGAAGACTCTTGAGAGTCCCTTGGACTGCAAGGAGATCCAACCAGTCCATTCTAAAGGAGATCAGTCCTGGAATTTCTTTGGAAGGACTGATGCTAAAGCTGAAACTCCAGTACTTTGGCCACCTCATGCGAAGAGTTGACTCATTGGAAAAGACTCTGATGCTGGGAGGGNGAGAATTGATGCTTTTGAACTGTGGTGTTGGAGAAGACTCTTGAGAGTCCCTTGGACTGCAAGGAGATCCAACCAGTCCATTCTAAAGGAGATCAGTCCTGGAATTTCTTTGGAAGGACTGATGCTAAAGCTGAAACTCCAGTACTTTGGCCACCTCATGCGAAGAGTTGACTCATTGGAAAAGACTCTGATGCTGGGAGGGATTGGGGGCAGGAGGAAAAGGGGACGACAGAAGATGAGATGGCTGGATGGCATCACTGACTCAATGGATGTGAGTCTGAGTGAACTCTGGGAGTTGGTGATGGACAGAGGCCTGGCGTGCTGTGATTCATGGAGTCGCAAAGAGTCGGACATGACTGAGAGACTGAACTGAACTGAACCAGTGGACAGCAAAGTTTCTTCAGATCAGCGGCTTTTTCATTTCTCTTTGTGACTCTGAATCTAACTAGGGTCTCTAAATATCTGATAAAAGCTGTTATAGTACTGAATATGTCAGAAGTTCAACTGAGCTCCTAACATAAAACTATAGTGTCAAGAAAGTGACAACACAGTTTGTTTGGTAAGTTTGGTCTCATATTACTTTTGGAGAAAGGCTTTGTGTTAACCAACAAACTACACCAATTAACTAACCAACAGTGGGTGGGGGGTGCTTATTTCCTGTATTCCCTAGTACCTGTGGGCTTCCCTGTAGCTCAGTTGGTAAAGAATCCGCCTGCAAAATGGGAGACCTGGGTTCAATCCTTGGGTTGGGAAGATCCCCTGGAGAAGGGAAAGGCTACACACTCCAGTATTCTGGCCTGGAGAATTCCGTGGACTGTATAGTCCACAGTAGCACAAAGAGTCAGACATGATTGAGTGACTTTCACTCACTCACTCACCCCTAGAACCCATATCGAAAGGGAGCACATCTGACCATGTTTGTTCTACTAAGTTGACATGGCAACAGATTCAGCAGATGTCTGTTTTATGTACTTTTCTCCCAGGAACCTTTAAAAGGGGGTGTGAGATAAGGAAGTGCATATTGAAAACTAAAGAAGGTTGCAGACAATGTCACAGAACCCATTTCTTCATTGTAACGTGGTTCCACCACAAAGAAAGTGGCAGAATCAAGACAGATTTGATTCCTTCATCAGGAAGCATCCTCTGCTCCCCCCCAAGGCAATCTGCCAGTTGCAGAGTGCATAATACACATCTTGAGTTTTTGCAGATGCGCTCATTATATGGGAAATCTGGGAAACTCATCCCAATACTCTTTATTTATTTTTTCATAGAGCGCTCCTTACACTCTCATCCCCACTTTTTTTTTTTTNTCTGGCCCCGGATTGAATTCTTCTCCTCCAGAGGCCAAGAATCCCGGCGTCATAATTCAACAACCTTTCAATAGCCACGTGGCTAGTAGCTACCATATGGGACAGTGCTAGGAAAATCTATTCTCCTACTGCCCCCTCAACTATTGCTTAATTTCCCCTGCCCCTAACATTTGTGTGTGTGTGAAAATTTTCAAACACATAGAATTGAAAAAATTGTAAACAGCCATGTACTTGAAGTCTAGTCTTTGCCGTTGTTAACCCTCTGCTAACATTTGCTCGATCCCTCTATCCAACCATCTTGTTTTTTTTTTTATTGCCTACTTTTTTCTTCCATTTTTTGGCCATGGCACACGGCATGCAGGATCTTAGCTCCCTGACTAGGGACTGAACCTATACTCCCTGCAGTGGAAGCACAGTGTCTCAACCGCTGGACCATCAGGAAAGTCCCTGTTATTGTTTGCTTATTTACTTATTATAGCCATCCTGGGTCTTTGTTGCCCTGCACCGCTTTCTCTAGCCGTGGCAAGTGGGGGCTGCTCTTCGCTGCAGTGCAGGCTTCTCGCTTGGGCAGCTTTTCTTGTTGCAGAGCGCAGGCTCTAGAGCACAGTCTCAGTAGTTCTGGTTCACACGTTTAGTTGCTTTGTGGCATGTTTTTCAGATTTTTAGGGCAAAAGTCCTTGAGAGAGTCTTCCTTTTTCCTCTCTGTCACCCTCTCATGTCCTCCTTTTCCCTTTCTGTGGATCGTCAGAGGCACAATTTCTATTTCCGAGGGAGGCATCATGCCTAACGGGTTCCATCTCTCAGTCTAGCACGGTGCCTCCAGGGATTCAATGTAGGCTTTGGGGTCAGGCAGGCCTGGACTTGATTCTGGCTCTGCCATTTCCTAGCTGTGTGATCCAGAGCAAGTGTATTAATTCTGTAAGCCCGATATGTGACATGAGGATAATGGAATTGTGAGGATTAAGTGAGATAAGCTTAAATGTGTATTAAAATAGTGGGTTGGAGAGGAAAAGGAAAGGAGTTTATTGCTTATAAATGACCCTCTCCTTTGCACTTTCCTGGGGCCTTGAAAACACTTGTGTTCCAGAATTTACCTGGCACCTTGTAATCATTTATATTTCTGTCTCCCATTCAAGGTAACAAGCTCCTAGAGGGCAAGGGCTGTGTCTATCTTCTCCCTAGCCTCAGCACCAAACACAGGGCCTGGTTACATGAATGTGAATTAAATAAATGAATAGAATTCAAAGTCACAATTACAGTATTATAATTACAGTATTAGAAGGTATACAGTATATACCTTATCTGTGTTGTTGCTTTCTATGGTTTCAGTTACATGTGGTCAAATGAGGTCCAAAAATATTAGATGGAAAATTCCAGAAATAAACAATTCATGTTTTAAGTTGAATGGTGCTCTCAGTAAGAGGATAAAATCTTGCCAGGGCCATAAAGCACTTAGTAGCCATTTAGGTTATTCAGATTGACTGTCTGGGACAGCAGTGCTTATGATCAAGTAACTCTTATTTTACTTAATAATGGCTCTGAAGTGCAAGAGTAGTGATGTTGGCAATTCAGATGCACCAAAGAGAGGCCATAAAATGCTTCCTTGAAGTGAAAAGATAAAAGTTATTCTTAGTAAGGAAAGAAAAAAATGGTATGCTGAGGTTGCAGAGATCTATGACACAGGGAAGAATCTTCTATTTGTGAAATTGTGAAGAAAGAAACAGAAATCAAGAAATACAAAGGATCATAAGAGACTACTATCAGCAATTATATGCCAATAAAATGGACAACGTGGAAGNCTTTTTTTTTTTTAATGTTGATGTGGTCTCAGTAAGCTGCACCACTGCCCCCATTATGACTGCCTTAAAGAAAATTCCTAAAGAGGCTAAGAGACATCC
Source organism: Neotragus pygmaeus (assembly GCA_006410875.1). Classification (NCBI taxonomy): domain Eukaryota; kingdom Metazoa; phylum Chordata; class Mammalia; order Artiodactyla; family Bovidae; genus Neotragus; species Neotragus pygmaeus. The sequence continues at coordinate 448,840 of SJYV01042900.1, read as the reverse complement.
ATGGGTGTCACTAGATCAGCCCTGGGAGCCACCACCTGCCTCAGGGCAGCAAGGAGCTGCAGGAAGCTCTCCACTTAGGGCCAGGCTGTTCCTTAAATGTAGGAGTGGGGCCAAGGATGCCAATAAGCACAGTCTCCACATCCCACAGTCTCCACATCCCACCAATCCTTTTGGGTTCAGGAGACCTGACGAGCTTGAAATGATGGTCACATACTCACGAACAAGTCAAGAATAAAAACAGGGTTGTAAACTGTCATTCAAGCCCAGGTCAGAGGAAATGGTGTCCTCACCACGAAATCTTAAGCAACCATAATTAGCTCTTCCCTCCCATGAGGTTAAATCATGTATTGTTATATTCAATTCTGCTACATTTTGTTCAGCTTCTGTGTGCAGGGTTTTGTCTAGTGAATCAATTATTATTCACCAAGCTCCTGTTACTGCCTAGCACCATTCTAGCTGGTTCTCCTAATGTACTGCAAGGCAGGCAGGATTGCCATGCTTTTTGTAGCCAAGGAAACTGAAGCAAGGAGATGAAGGAATGCATCCAAGGTCATAGAGCTCCTAAGTGGAGAGCTGGGATTCCAACTAGTGCTATGAGGAATGGTTAAATCTAAGACTCAGCACTGTCCTTAATAAACTCATGATTTAGCTTTGAAGAAGAGATATATGAACAATAAGTTAATTTTAAGTAACCTTGTTAACACTGAGAGGGCTGAGCGTCCAGTGGCTAAGATTCTGAGCTCCTCAAATGCAGGGGGCCTGAATTCAATCCCTGGTCAGGGAACTAGTTTCCACATGCTACAACGTAAGAGTTCTCATGCTGCAACTAAAGATCCAGCACGACACAACTGACCCAGTGTAGCCAAAAACAAAAACAAACAAACAAACAAAAAGAGTGGAAGGGCTGTCACAAGAGTTGACATGGATATTTGTTTTCTGAGGACAATGTGAGGTGAAATGATTCCTGAAAGTGGAAAGACAGTGCAAGCTACTCAAGATGGGGGATAAACCAATACTGAAAAAGCCTCTGCCTGTTTTAACAATTGACATGATGAGTTGTTAGCTGAGAAATCCTGACCAGTTCAGAAGAGGTGATGGCTGAGGTCCATATGGTCCTTGAACACAGGTAATCAGGACACCTGGAGTGCACTCAATTGCCTCCAACGGGGTCGGATCTGGGCTTCCCAGGTGGTGCTAGAGGTAAAGAACCCTCCTGCCAATGTGGGAGGCATAAGAGACCTGGGTTCCATACCTGGGTCAGGAAGATCCCCTGGAGCAGGGTATAGCAACCCACTCCAGCATTCTTGCCTGGAGAATCCCATGGACAGAGGAGCCTAGTGGGCTACAGTCCATAGGATCACACAGAGTTGGACATGACAGAAGCAACTTCGCATGCGTACATGCACATACAGGTCTGATCTGGGTCAAGGGCTGCTTTGATACAATGGGTACCTTCTGAACTGCAACACCCATCCCTCCCAGGAGCCCATCTCTGGTGCATGTAGGCCAGTGTTAAAATAGGCAGAGGCTTTCTCAGTATTGGTTTATCCCCCATCTTGAGTAGCCTGCACTGTCTTTCCACTTTCAGGAATAATTTCACCTCACTTTGTCCTCAGAAAACAAATATCCAGATACCAATGACAAATATCCAGGTATCAATGTGAAGCTGGATGTTTATGAAATTGGGCCACAAGCCTGCACTGTTATTTACATTCTGTTTGTAACAAATAAGGCTCTGATAATGGGGAAAATAAGATGAGGGTAGGAGGTGGAGAATCACACACAAAACTAATGACCCATAAAAATGTTATTTAAAAAGGTAATGATCACCAAGTTACAATGGAATGAAGTAATGAGAAATAGCAAGCCAGTCCCAGCTCACTGGTGTTAATGGAGCTGTGCTCCACTGCTCTAAGGAAAGCAGACATATCTAGGCTCAAAATTACTGTCAGGAATGGTCTAAAGGAACGATGAACAGCTGCAAAATACAGTATTGGGGCACCTGGGATAACAGTCTCACATTATGAAAGTAATATTTAGGTTGGATCATTAAAAAAAAAATGTTTTTTTTGCCCGTGCCTCGAGGCATGCGGGATCCTAGTTCCCCAGCCAGGGCTGGAACCCACGTTGCTTGCAGTGGAAGTGCAGTGTTTACCACTGGACTGCCAGGGAAGTCCCCCTTGGCTGCTGGATCGTTTTGAAGAGTATTTTTTTCATCACATAGTGTGCAATATGCACTGTGCTATGGATGAGACTGGCTTACACACTGGGCACACTGGAGTGTGCCCTGTGGGACCGAGGTCCACGAGAGGTCAGCAAATAGCCTTGCCTTGCTCTCTGGTTGCTCCAAGGGAGGCTGTGACCTCAGTCAACAGTGAGCACACACGAGGCAGTGGCAATGACCTCTGGGTTTTGGGTCTGAAAGAAACCAGGTCGGACCACCAGACTTGCACCCTGTGCTGTGCATCCACGTGCCATTCATGGGTTGAAAACGTAACCCACTGAAGCTATGTGCCCCCACCCTTTGTCCCCCCAGGGTTCTGATGTACGATCTCTCTGCTGGAGAAGAAAGGAAGATGAAGTGATGAAAACGTAGGGAACAGAGGGCACGCTTACGGGCTGTTAGTAGGACTGGGGGGTTTGTCCTCTGAGAATGTGCCCCATGTGCTGCTGGACAGAGCTGGTGAAAGGAAACTTCTCCACAGTTTCATTGCTCTGGCCTATTATAGGGATCAGGCAGTTGGGCTGCAGGCATAAATTAAAAACAGGGTTTGGGAATTTGTATGAGACATGAACAGCATTCCATACTCGAGCCATGTGATAAAGGCCTCCTCTGATGGTTCTTTTAGTTTTCTTTTTAATTTTTCAAGTTTTAAAAAACTTTTGGCCACACTCTATAGCATGTGTGATCTAAGCTCCCCAATCTTAGTTCCTCACCCCCTGAATTGGAAGGTGGAGGCCTAACCACTGGCCCACCAAGGATGTCCCTCCTCAGCTGCTGTTGGCAGTATACATTCACGGTTGCAGCACTGATCCGCCCAAGGCTGATCAGATGGGTCAGGAGATCTGGGGACTGCACCCCAGGAGAGGGGTGGTACCTGCCCAAGGTTCCATAATCCCCAGCCTCACAAAACATGGACTCTTTTATCTTCAGCAACATTACATCCCAGTGAAGCTAGATCTCTCCTCCTCTCCCGGAATGGGGAAGAGAAGATAGCAAAGCTTTGCCAATCGGTTTTTGAAAACACTGACTTGGGTTGTATTTGCACAGCAAGGCACTTGTCAAATAAAGAGAACAACACTGATGACAACTCACTCCTCCTTTCCACCCCCGCACCACGCTGCATCCTATTCTGCAGGCTGAAGACTGATTTAGAGATGAAGCATTGCTTCTAATCTTAATTTTCTAAAATTAATATCCATATTATCACATGTGTCTCCCCAAAGCAGCATGCTATACAAGCATACTACATTCAGGATGTGTTTGTTAAATTAACCTCACTATTTCAACAGAACTTCTGGTTATTTTAATATTAATTTTAGTTAACGATAGAGCCAGAGAAATCAATGTTTCCATTCTTAAAGTAACAATACAAAAACTAAAGCAAGTTGATTTATATCTACAAGTATATAATTCATATGGTGGGTTTTTAAAAATCTATTAGTGAGTGTAGCTTACAAGCATGAAATTAAGCATCTTTTCTCTCCTGTGCAGACTTGAATTGGGGTTTCCAGACACAATGTAAAGTTCCTCTCCTGTTTGTAAATCTGTCCCTGAGACTCTATCTGATCATTTAATCCTTGACTGTTTTTTGTTTACTCATTCATTCATTCACTGACCACATAGTGGGCACTGACTATGCACTGTATGACATCTGAGGGTACCAGCTGTCTTTCATCCAAATCCCAGTTCTACAATGTACCAGGTAACTTGAACTGCTTACTTAATTGTTATATGCTTCAGTTTCTCTCCAACTGTAAGACCAACAGTGCCTGCCTTGTAGTAAAACCTATGGAACAGCTTCTAGCATTGAGTAACAGCGATTATTATTGCTGTTATTACAAAAATGAATAATATATAGTCTCCTTCTCCAAAAAGCTAACATTTCACTGATCAGAGACAGATGTTCAGTACAAATGTAAGTATGTAACAGGTATTTGCAGCTTGCTAAGGCTGGACCAAGCTAGGGGTAGTAATCGCTAAGGGTGTCCGCATAGCCTTCCTAGAAGAGATGACCTTTGGAACGCTGAGCTGAAGTTCATCACAATAAGAAAGGCCTGGCTCATTCTTCAAATGCCATTTTCTCAGTCAGGCCTTTCCTGGGCCTCTAATCACACCTGTCCTTCCAGCCCAAGACTGGCTATCAGACTTGCAGGGCCGAGTGCAAAGTGGAAGCATGGTCTTACTGTTTGGAGGTTGAGAACTTCAAGATGATGGATGACATGGTGGGACTTCCTTGGAGGTTCAGTGGTTAAGACTCCACACTCCCAATGCAGGGGGCCCGGGTTCAATCCCTGGTCAGGGACCTTGATTCAGCATGTCACAAATTTCATGCCACAACTAAAGATCCCACATGTGGCGATGAAGATTCCACACACGGCAGTGAAGAGCCTGTATCATACAGCTAAGATCCAAATTTTAAAAAATCTGAAAAGAGGATGACAAGGTCCTTCTGAGCTTGGGACCCTAGGCAATGACATAAGTCAGAAGCCCGTGATCTGGTCCTATAAACACGTACTTGCTGTCTATGCTCGGCTATTGAAATGGTGATCTCAGGGGGGTGATGTCATCAGAGGGTTGAGCCAGTGAAATCCATCTGAGTGAAACTCCAAGGGTTTAGGGGCACAGCTACTGGGATCAGCAGTGTAGGTCAAATGACTCTCGGGGTTATGGGTATCTTGGACTGAAATACAGTCAGCCCACGAAGAAACTTTTTGATTGGTGAAAAAAGAAAAGAAGATCATGTAGGTTAAGTGGACAGAGCCCTGCTTGAGTCTCCATGATAGGGTCATGATCCCACATTTGAGTCAGTTCACAGATCCAGACTCTAAAATTAATTCCCAGGAACTCTCGAGGAAGAATCCTACAGTAATCCATGTTGCTGCTATGATTTCTTCTGCAAGGGTCTGCAGAAATGTATTGAATACATCTTGTAGTTTTCCTAAATAATGAACTAAGACAAGCTTTTTTAATTTCAAAAACTTCAACAAACAATTATTCANTCGAGGAAGAATCCTACAGTAATCCATGTTGCTGCTATGATTTCTTCTGCAAGGGTCTGCAGAAATGTATTGAATACATCTTGTAGTTTTCCTAAATAATGAACTAAGACAAGCTTTTTTAATTTCAAAAACTTCAACAAACAATTATTCAGAAACTGTCTATATCAGAAACAAATCTATCTAGGTATCCATCCCTACCTATCTACGAACTGAAGTAGTTGTACTACTTTACTTAAAGATTTTTTTTTTTAATGTGGACCATTTGTAAAGTCTTTATTGAATTTATTATAATATTGCTTCTCTTTTATGTTTTTGGCTTTTTTGGCCATGAGGCATGTGGGATCTTGGCTTCCTGATCAGGGATCAAACCTGCACCGCTTGCATTGGAAGGCAAAGTCTTAACCACAGGACTGCGGGGAAGTCCCAGCAGTATTACTTCAACACAGATGTAACAGGACCATCTCAATAGTTCTAACCAAACTACTAACTTTGATTTCTATCACTTAATTTTAGTCTGATATTATAAACTCATATGCTGATTGTTTCCTATCATCTTTCAGACTCACATGCACTCTTCTTTTGCTTTTTCCTTACTTGTATTGAGAAACAACTGACATACATCCCTGTATAAGTTTGAGGTGTACAGTGTGATGGTGGGATGGACATATACTGTGAAATTATGGCCACAGTAGTTTCAGCTAACATCATCTTCTTGTGCTTCCCTGGTGGCTAAGATGGTAACGAATCTGCCTCCATTGCAGCAGACCCAGGTTTGATCCCTGGGTGAGGAAGAGCCCCTGGAGAAAGGGATGGCTACCCACTCCAGTATTCTTGCCTGGAGAATTCCGTGGACAGAGGAGTCCGGTAGGCTGCTGTCCATGGGTCACAAAGAGTCGGACATGACCGAGCAACTAACACATCATCTTCTCAGATAAGACACAATAAAAAGAAAAAAAGATTCTCCTTATGATGAGAATTTCTAGGATTTACTCTCTTAGTAACTCTCCTATGTATCACAATCACGCCCATTCTCTTTATGTTTCCTTCTCTAATGCTGAAGCTAGATTAGTTTTTAAACTTTCTCTTTAAGGTTTGTTTTTAAAGCAGGCTCCTTTGTCAGGTGACTTATTCTGCCCATAGGGGCACTGGTGGGAGATGAGAGGTAGGAGAGCAGTTGTGGTTCCTGATTCTTCCCTTCCCTGGTGGGGTGTCTGGAAGTGGTGGTCTCCTCCCTGATGCAGCCCCTCCTCCATGCTCAGAGGCCACTTTTATCCCTTCCGCCCTGGGAGTGGGAGCCGCGACCTGCCGTCATTAATCACTAGCTTGAGTCTCCTTCCACTTCCTGTTCTTTCAGTTTTCCAACACCTGTTAAACCAATTCCCTGTCTTACACCCCCTCTGTTTGAAACACCTGGCATGGTTTCTGTTTCCCTGACTCAATCCTCATCCATTTTACAGACAAGGAAGCCAAATGAGGTGCAGCCCAGAAAGGTGAAGGGATTTCCCCCAAAGTCACATGGCTGGTCAGCCAGGGCTTCAATAAAGCCTTCTGAATGCAGAGTTCAACTCTCCTGCTCCTTTAATTAAAAAAAATTTTTTTTTGATATTATACTGGAGTATAGTTAACAATACTGTGAGAGTTGCAGGTGGACAGCAAAGGGACTCAACTATACGTATATATGCATCCATTCTCCCCTAGAGTCTCCTCCCAGTCAGCCTGCACATCACACTGAGTAGAGTTCTGTGTGCGATACAGTTGGTCCTTGTTGGTTATCCATTTTAAATATCTTCCTGCTCCTTTCATACTGGCTGTTGTTTCTCTGAAGTGAACCAGAAAAGAAATGATATTTCACATGGACACACAGGATTGTGTGTTTTATTACATTCTCTAAAACAGTCACTTTTCTACAGCTCTATCCCAAGGAGTCTGGCCAACTGGATGTGGTACTTCCCCAGTAGGAAGAAGGGTGAATCTCACATCTGGTTCTATCGTCATTTATATTATTCAGATTCAATGCCTAGATTTCTCCTGAAGAAGGATGCAAACTGCTAAGTCCCTTCTTTGCCTGATGAAACCTGGTAAATCAAGGGAGCTCTTCTATTACATAGGAATTTGATAAACCAGCAAGCTCGGCTCAGCTTCAGTTCTTGGCATCTGGAAGACATCAAAGCAGAAATGCCTTTCTGGTGGGGGGCCATGTTGCCCCAAAGATTTGTTCCAGATGGGAAGGGCAGCCTGGTAAGGCTCATGTCTAGGGGGCGTGTCACATGACCCCTGCCTGTGTCCACTGACTCCAAATGATCTTGGGGCTACCTAACAGTTGAAACTGCCCCTGGGTATCTGGGTGAAGAGAACAGGGAAGGAAATGCAAACATCCATCATCATCTTTCCTGGAAGCTGGCAACGCTTTGGCCCTACAGAACCTTCACTTCACCTGGGTGGTTTTACCTCCTCATCTCACTGCTTCATGTGTGGCCTTAATTATTTTTGCCTTCAGTTACCCAACAGTTATGTTTCCCAGCTAAATGATGGGCAAGAGTCACAGGTGATTCAAATAGAAGGTACTGTATTCCTATTTACTCTAAAAGCATACAATGAAAACAGAAAGTCTCTCTTCTGAAAGATTATGTAATAAAGCTCATGGAGTAATTTTTAAAAATTCAATTTCAGTATAACTGTAGATCTTAAAATAGGTATAAAATAGTAGTAACTTTTTACGTTTTTCAGTGTAAAATGAAAGTGAAAAGCATCCTACTCACTGGTAAACAAGTAGTAAAACCTGCATCGAGGTTTACAGTTTCATTTGAAAAACCACCCCCAACAGACAATTATTTTTTAGAAGGTTTAAAAAATTACCTAATTTCCATTTGAATGACCCCCTCCCCTCTTTCAGGGAACTAATGATCTTCACAGACTAGAATTTTCTTGAGTCAAGGTTTGGTTTTACCTCCTAGACCCCTCTAGTCATTTCAAACCAACCATCAACCATTTGATGTTCAAACAGATAACACAAAACAGTTTTTAAGCTTCTAGTCTTGAGAAGTTTAGTTTCTCATCAGAGCCTTCTAACGGTTCTTCTTGCGCTCAGTCACGTCCAACTCTGCGACCCCATGACTGTAGTCTGCCAGGCTCCTCTGTCCATGAGATTTTCCAGGCATGAATGCTGGGGCAGGTTGCCATTTCCTACACCAGGGGATCTTCCAGATCTAGGGACTGAATCCACGTCTCTTGAGTCTCCTGCACTGGCAGGCACATACCTTACCACTAGTGCCACATGGGTGCTTCCTATTAAGCCAAAATTCCCATCCCTGAGCAACCTCACTTTCACTTTTCGCTTTCATGCATTGGAGAAGGAAATGGCAACCCACTCCAGTGTTCTTGCCTGAAGAATCCCAGGGACGGTGGAGCCTGGTGGGCTGCCGTCTATGGGGTCGCACAGAGTTGGACACGACTGAAGCAACTTAGCAGCAGCAACCCATCCCTGAAACCTAACTAGTTACCAGCCCCTCTCTCCACCTCACTGCCCTCCTCTGAAACATCTTGAGCTTCACTACATCTCCAGCAAGATACCTGGACTGAGAAAATGCTCCAGTCACTAGAACAGAGGACAGAACTATCACCTCCCTCCGTCTAGAGTCTATTTTCTATGAATGCGAAGGTTTATTTCACTACCACTTATTTCTTATGTTAGTACCAATCACCATCTCTGAGCTGCTGCTTTTTTCCCTACCCCCCCACCCGCCACGGGCATTTGCTACCGATAAGCCACATGTCCATCTTAATTGTACAAAACTGGTTTCTTAACCCGAGTGTACACCCCTGTCAATATTCAGAAACTGTTCTTATTATATAAATTGTTCTCCAGGAAAACTTTTTAAGATTCACTTTCTTCCTTTTTAAAAAACCTGTAATGCCATATCTTCACCTCCAGATTTCCGATGTTTTCCTGGGCTCCACAGTTTCTCAAAGATTTTGACCTTAACAAGTTGTGCCATCATTATGACTATGTCTTGCTTGTCCTTTAGGAGACTTTATCCAGACGGGGAGCTTACGTGTTTTCTTCTACCTGGGGTTTCCATTTCTTTCTCCGAGGTTTTCCTCAGTTTTCCATCTACTGAATATTCTCTGTGACATACAATATAGAGGTAATTCAGGGCTCTCCGTCATCCTCAGTACTAAATGGTCAGCCCCAAGGAGTAGCTGTTGGTCTCCTTATCTTTTTGCTCCACATAGGACAATACATTTCTTTTCTCTCTCCCTCTTTGAAAGGTTTCCACTCATTTTGAGCTTGGGTTTTCTTGATACTGTTTTTGCAGGTCCTGTATACATTTCATGGGCTTCCCAGGTGGCGCTAGTGGTAAAGAACCCACATGCCAATGCAGGAGATATGTGTTTGATCCCTGGATTGGAAAGATCCCCTGGAAGAGGAAACGGCAACCAACTCCAGTATTCCTGCCTGGAATCCCATGGACAGAGGAGCCCAGCAGGCTACAGTCCATAGGGTCACAAAGAGTTGGACACAACTGAAGTGACTTGGCACACATACCTATTCATAGTTGTTCATATTTTCCTACCGTTCAAAAAATATCTGAGCAAAACAGAGACCTGCTGGCACAATTACCATCCTCTGTAGAAAAAAAAAATAAAAAAGGTCCTCATGTGAACTTTGTTTTGGACACTCATAGCCATCCTGAGTCATCTTTCCCTGCATAGGTGTAATTTCTACATTTTTCTGATTTTAAAAAAGAATTTCAAAAGGTCGTGAACCCCAAACCAGAAAACTTCTAAAGGAAAACAGAAGGCAGAAACTTCATGACACCAGATACGGCGATAATTTCCTGGATATGACACCACCACAGGCAACAGAAGCAAACAGAGGCAAATGGGACTACATAAAATTTAAAAACTTTTGTGCGTGAAAAGACACAACAGAAGGACATCTCTGGTGGTCCAGTGGTTAAGAAAATGCCTTGCAATGCATGGGACGTGGATTTGATCCCTGATTGGGGAACTAAGATCCCACATGCTAGACAGCAACTAAGCCCCTATGCCACAACTAGAGAGTCTGGGCAATGCAATGAAAGAGCTCACATGATTCAGTGAAAATCCTACAGGCTGCAACTAAGACCCGACGCAGAAATAACACATAATCTTAAAAAGACACAACAGAGTGAAAAGGCAACTTATGGAAAGAGAGAAGAGATTTGTGAGTCATATATTTAGTAAGGGGTTAATATCAATAATATAAGGAACTCCTATAACTCAACAACAAAAATCAAATAATTTGGGTTTTTTCAAAAGGCAAAGGACTTGAATAGGTATTTTTCCAAATGAGACGGACAAATTGCCAACAACATACGAAAAGATTCTCAAGAATCTGAAAGAAATGCAAGTCAAAACCACAGTAAGAGATCACCTCTGACACATTAGGATAGCTACTATCAAAAAAGGACTATTTTTAAAGTAAGATGTTTATTGAACATTGTATAGGACACTTAAAAATGATTAAAATGGTAAATTCATGTTATGCTTTTTAAAATCAAAATAGAAACAGGTCTTGAAATAATTATGGATAGTGCAAAATCTCCTCTTTGACTATCCTGTTCTCTAAAATGATATGGTTTCTTCTAAGGATTCTCTTGTGTATACTCTTGTCAGTTCCTTTTAGTTAGTCAGTGTCAGGACCAAAGTAGCAATTCTAGTCTTGAACTGTCTGTCCTCTAAAGGTGAAACCACCAATAGGGCAAATCAATAACTGCTCAGGTATTCTGGTAGTTGAAGAGAATTCTGAAAGCTACTTATTACAGTTGAAGTTCTGTATCACGCGTCTCCTTTGCCCTAATTTTGTAAATGGGAATTGAAACCTGGAGTCCGTAATTGCTCCGACTATATAATCCATAAGGAGTTCCTCCTACACTGTCAATTTCGTTTCTCTCCTATTTCCTCCTAGTTCTCTTCAGAAGGCTCCTGCCCTCGGGTTTCTCGACTTTCTTAGAGTTTCTGGATACATGCTGCTCTCTGCTTTTCTGCCCAGCTGGTCACATTTTTCATCTGAATAAAGAACTCCTTCTCATGGCCATATCTCCATGTCATGCCCTTTTGCTCGCACGGCTACCTGAGCTATCTAAGAAATTCTATTTATCACTCTGGCAATAATCTCCAGCTCAATTTCTTGGTGACTCCTGCTTCACCCAAATAAGCATTGCTTTTTCTGTCTTCCACTTCTTGGTTTATCAAGTGATTCACCAAATACTCTGCACTTTCCTGTCAACGTCAAACCTGCTCGCTTCTGCAATAATCAGCGTCATGAGATTCGCAGGATATTTGTCCCTCCCCCACCCCCCCACTTTCAGTTTAAAGCATGAACCTTATGCACTGGAGGTCCTCAATAACTATTCGCTGAACTGAATGGAACTAACTCTAGTAATGCCTACTGGGGCAAGCAGACAACTTGAGTCCTCCTTTCACATGACAATCCATCACGTAGTTGAAGACATCTGTCATGCCTGATTAGGGAATTTTTATTTTTTTCTTTCCTTTCAAGAACTGAAGTCATATTCTCCATCTGAAATAAAAACTGAAGAACCGACAGATCACAAGTCTCTTATGGAAAAAGTCATTTTCTTCTTGACCTCTGGAAGCAAGTGGGTTTACATTCCACTAACACCCCAATCGCCATGAGGACTCGGTGCCACCAAGGGAGAATCACTGGTCTTTGGTGGGGAAAATAATCTAACCCTGACAACCTGGGCAAGTACTGCCAATCTTCCATTTGCAAAATAGGAATAAATAAATAGGGACATGCTGAATAAATTCAGATAATACATCTAAAAGGCTTTTGAGACAAACACGAAAAATTCTAAAAAGATGTGTATCATCTTTTCAAACAGAGCTTTTCCATTTGCAATGGAAGTGGGTGTTACTGTGGCTTACAGAAGGAACAAAGCTACAGATTTTGCCTTACAAGCATTTTTAGATGACAGCAGGGACAGTATTTCTACTGTCTTTAGTTTCCTCCATCTAAGTCCTTTACTATCCACCCTAAAACAGGAGCCAAGACATGCTGACTGGGTTATCCAAGGCTGTACAGTAAGCCAGGGTAAACGCATATATGGGAACCAGACGTTTTGCCAAAGAGACCATGTATTCCTGATTTCTCCTCCCTCCTCCTGTTTCCACAACAGGCTCTGCCAATGGGTAAGAGTCAACGCTGATGCGATGCAGGCACCATCTGCGCTCTGCGAGGACTTAAACAGCGGCCACCAACCTTCCGTACGTGAGCTGGACCATGGCTGCCCCGGAGGTAAAGGACTAGCAGACGGAACACACAGCTCTGCGGGAATCAAGGTCGCAGAAATCAGCATACTCCTAGATCGGCGCGTGAAGTCAAATTGATATCACTCAGCTACTCCCCCGCCTAGTTCTCACCTTATCTCTATGTGATTCCCATCATCAAAGGAGGGAATGAGGAGGGAGTCCAACCATCAGTGTGGCCAAGACTGCCATTTTTGCCTGGATCTACTGGGCTCTTGCCCTGCCACCTTCAACAGCCTTCCGTGGGAACGAGGGCACCAGGCTTGCAAATGACATCAATGGTACTGGATGTCAGCCTCATATGAGAAGGGCACTATGTCCAGGATAGAGACTATGGAGCATGAAGGCAGGGGCCTCTTCTGACTTTTTTTTGGCCATTGCACTTGGCACGAGGGATCTTAATTCCTCAAACAGGGATTGAACCTGTGCCCCTGCATTTACTATGTAGAGTCTTAACCACTGCCCACCAGGGGGAGTCCCCTAGGGGCCTATTTTGGACAGTGGAGTCATCTCTGGTAGCACTGCTGCTGAAGCAGGTGAGGCAGAAATTTCCACCAATGACTGGCAGGCTGTGTCCAGTTTCTGTGGGGCTGAAACACACTTTTCGTGCTAACTTAGGGGATGGTGAGAAAAGGAAATAACCCACAGGTGCATCCAGAGTGCCCCTTGGAGGCTGTTCTGGGCCACCTATTTTGAATGTGGCTTGGAACTGTGATGAAAGACCTTTTTATTTAGAGCTCCTAACCAGGGAGACAACTTTTTCTACTCTAAAGGAAGATATCTCTTGAATCCTGAAAACAAACTTTTGATTTCTGAGAGACACCAAATCTCAGGAATAACAGCTGTTTTGGGTGAATCAATGTATTTCAGAATATACCTTTAAGGATGTGAGTTCAGTCACCTACAATACTTGGTTGGGGGTGTTCCAGTATTTTGATGGAATTTTAGTCATCAAAGCTCGAAATCAGACTACAATGGAAAACAAGCCCTCCAGTTTCCTTGCTCTATCAGAGCAGGAAATATTTGGCTCCTGTGAGTGAGGACCCTAGAGCTCATCCACAGTGGGTGATCAGCAGCCTTCCAGTTCAGTGGAGTTTTGAAAACCTCAGCCATGCTAGTAGGTATCTGGATGGCACCATCATTTCTTTAACAAGTGTAGGAGGCCAGGGCTTAAGAACCTCTGGGTAGGGTCATCTTTGTGGTAAAAATTCTGAGACTCAAAACAAAAGGGAAAACTCATACCACTTCTCCTGTCCTCTCTGCTGATACCACCTCTCCTCTCTCCTGCAGCTTGATGATCTCTCTGGATCCTCTATTCCAGGGAGGCTGAAGAGTCTTTGGGTAAATGTTCCTGATATGGACCATGTTTCCAGTAGCGATGACCTGCTTTAGAGAGCAAACTGTATGCTCTTCCATCTGACCTTTCAGATTCCCCCCAAACAACTCCCCTTTCAATCTCATCTCCAGTTACCCTCTTGAGCCTGACCACCAGCCTTTCTCTGGTCTTCTAGCATTTGCTCAAGCTGTGCTCACTGCCTGGGTCCATTCTTCACTTTGCTTTACTGATGCCAGTTGTACCCGTGAAATCTATGGAGGACAGGGGGCAGGGTGTCCTTCAGTATGGAATGCAAGGCCAAGGGAAGTCGTTGTGAAGGAGGAGGCAATTAAATTGGATGCCCACCCCCTCACACACACTCTGGACAAGAGCTGCTGCCCACAGACCCCCAGCTCTGGCATTCAATCACATGAGTACATGTACATGAGTACATTTTGTGTTTTACATTGCTATCTGAATGTTTTACCTTTTAAAAAACTTTTAAATTTTATTAATAATGTGCTAATTTTTGCTGTACATAAAAGTGATTCAATTATACAAGTGTATATACATATTATTTTTCATATTATTTTCCATTCTTGTTTATCACAGGATACTGAATATAGTTCCCTGTGCTATACAGTAGGACCTTGTTGTTTATCCATTCTATGTATAATAGCCTGCATCTGCTAATCCCAAACTCCCAGTCTGTCTTTCTCCGACCTCCCTCTCCCTTGGCAACTCCAAGTCTGTTCTCTATGTCTGTGAGTCTGCTTCTGTTTCATGGATAAGTTTATTTGTGTCATATTTTAGATTCCACATATAAGTGTTATCATATGGTATTTGTCTCTTTCTGACTTGCTTCACTTAGAATGATAATCTTTCAGTTCAGTTCAGTTGCTCAGTCGTGTCCGACTCTTTGTGACCCCATGAATTGCAGCATGCCAGGNTGGTAAAAACTCAAAACATAATGAAAGAAAAAATGTTCACGCTCCTTAAAATGATTTTGGTAGTAAAGGTGATAAAACATTCAAAAAAAAAAAAAAAAGAAATTCAGAAATGATGAGAAACATTTCTGAAGGGCATAGAAAAATGAATCAATAACAATAAATAATTAACAACACAAAAAAATGTCTTTGGTCTCCTATATGCTAATACACACTCTTGTACAGAAGAAGCCAATGCAATATTAATAAGAAATTATCCTCCAATTTAGAAATACAGTTTAAAATTNTCTGAAGGGCCTAGAAAAATGAATCAATAACAGTAAACAATTAACAACACACAAAAAAGTGACTTTGGTCTCCTATATGCTGATACACACTCTTTTACAGCAGAAGCCAACACAACATTGGAAAGAAATTATCCTCCAATTTAGAAATGCAGTTTAAAATGAAACACAAGTGTTCAAAGGCATAAGAGACCTGACAAAGATAATTGATACTTATAGGACATTTTACTGAAAGACAGTAGAATATACATTTTTCAAAAGTGAAAATAAAATATCTTCAGTATTTATCACAAATTAGATCTCAAATCAAGCCTGGGTACATTTAAGATTGTGGCAATTTAAGACAGTGCTATATCAATCATATGTATATATAACCACGATGCTATGATTTACATACCAGATTTTGCAGGCAAGGACTCTGAAAAACATGAATACATGTAGACTAATAAATACACATCTATATGGCCAAGAGATGACTCATNAGATACCAGAGAATTCCTGTCAACAGTGAATATAAGCTGGTGACACTCTCCTTGAAGGCCTTTTTCTTAATCTCAGATGAATAACACCCAACTGTCTGAACAGCCCACGGCTGATGTCTCATACCACACAAAAAGCAAAACAGAAAAACGGAACCAATCATCAGCTAATAGACAGCGTAAGGTCAGATTGGTCCTATAGACACTTACAAAGGACCCAAACAGATATGGTCCCACCATTAGAGAGGGAACANGCTGATGTCTCATACCACACAAAAAGCAAGACAGAAAAACAGAACCAATCATCAGCTAATAGACAGCGTAAGGTCAGATTGATCCTATAGATACTTACAAAGGACCCAAACAGATATGGTACCACCATTAGAGAGGGAAGCCTCAGCTGCAGACTCAAGAACATAATTGTCACTCTCTCCAACTCCAAAACCGACACTAGCCACTCAATCAACTTCATTGACTTAGAGTAGAAGTAAGGAGCAATAAATATAATGCAGTAGTTTTTGAAAAAATAGCCATTAACACAGTAAGTAGGGAAATGTGAAGACAGAGAAATATGTTGTCGGCAAAGGAATGTGATAAAAACTCAAAACATAATGAAAGAAAAAATGTTTCGCTTTCTTAAAATGATTTTGGTAGTAAAGGTGATAAAGCATTCAAAAAAATGAAATTCAGAAAAGATGAGAAACATTTCTGAAGGGCCTAGAAAAATCAATCAATAACAGTAAACAATTAACAGCACACAAAAAAGTGACTTTGGCCTCCTATATGCTAATACACACTCTTTTACAGCAGAAGCCAACACAACATTGGAAAGAAATTATCCTTCANTGCTGGAGAAGGAAATGGCAATCCACTCCAGTACTTTTGCCTGGAAAATCCCATGGACAGAGGAGCCTAGTAAGCTACAGTCTATGGGGTCGCAAAGAGTCGGACACGACTGAGCGACTTCACTTAATGCTCATTAATAGAGTGTCCATGCTGTGATTCCTAGGTCACAGGATGTTGACATGATGGCCCAGAATCTTCATTTTCTCTAAGCCCGTGTGGTTGAAGGTTTATATGTTTTATTATTTTACACACACACACATGATAATTTTCAAAAATATGCAGAACGAACATTCAAAAAGGAAATGAAGGTTTTAAAGGAGTTTCATAAACTAGTGGCTAATAAAAGTTATCCCCCTCATGTTGTATGAATATATAAACCATCTTCCTTAAAGATAAGGTAGTGGAAATGGCTTCAGCCTCTGTGTAAGTCTGCAGAAGCTGAAAAGAAGTGTGCTGGCTTCAGGAGCTGTGTGTGTTGTGTGAGACGCGCGACAGCAACGCTCATTGCCACTGCTAGGTGCTTTCAGGAGAAATGTCACTCTTCACAGCAAGTGATGAGATTTGACATATGGCATCAAAGCATCATTAAAACCACACCTGCTGCAGAAGAGGCTGTGTCTTTCAAGGGATTTTCAAGCAGAAAAGGTTACAATGAACATCCAAAAGGCTAAGGCTTATTTCTTTCCTTTGCAGACAATTAAATGCTCTAAATAAAAAAGTAAATTTCTCAAATTTATGTAAGAAAAAGAACCTACTTTTGCAGCACACTTAAAAAAAAATTCTGAATGTAACACTTTTTTTTCTTTGCATAGCTAGGACATACACTATAACCTAATACAACTTATTCACAAGTATTGATTTCTGTGAGGAAAGTTTTGTCAGGAATCATAAAACATGGGGCCTGAAAATGCCATGGTTCTGCTCTTCGGGCAAGATCTACTTTTTAAGAACTTTTCACCTCTGTTCTATATTTTCATCTCTGAAAAGGAAGATGATGTAATTTATTCAGCATTAACTATATGGCAGTGGTTTTTTGTATTTTATCCTCTAGTCTCATCTGGTGATGTCTATAGGTAAAGAAACTATGTCTGGGTGGTTAAATAACTTTTCCAAACTCATGCAACCAAAGCGGCTGAGTTTATTTATTTATTTTTTTAATTAATTTATTTATTTTTAAATTTAACTTTACAATACTCTATTGGGTTTGCCATACANCTGAAGGCTGGGTGAGGATCAACTGGGTACTGGAAGGGAACTGGCAGATCCTGCAGAGACACAGGAGAGAACCCAGCGCACCATGAGGGGTGGCAGGAATACAGCTATGGTGGGATGCTGGGGTGTGGACAAATGAGGGGGACCACGAGGAGGGAGAGCTGGCGATGTGTGAGGACCCAAATCAAGACTGAGAATGATTAAAAGAGGGTCACAGTGCTTCCAACTCACTCACCAAAGCCATAATCTGGACACTGCAGCAGTGACAGTAAGGTTCCAGTCGGAAGCTGCTTGGGACACACGTCACACTTTTCCCGTGTGACGATTCCAGCAGGAATTAAGGTTCGCAGGAGTCACCAAGGTAGTTTAGGATTCCGAGTCATAAATTATTAGGGAGGATGTGGCTTAGAATTCTATAGCCTAGAGCTTTCTTTAAGGGAAGACAGCCATTGATATTTTAGCTACTGCATGATGTAGGCTTTTTAAAAAACAGCCAACTTGCCCAATCAATCATCTTGGTCTGGCAATGAGAAGGAGCTGAAAGTTCTTACAGAACTTAAAAAATTTAAATAAAGATGAATGGCAGAGAGACAAGACTAGCATAACATGAGGTGGTGTGTTGAAAACTGCAAAGGTCACAAATGGGGAAAAGGGAGGCTTCCTCTTGGCCATTGAGTCTGGTGGTAACTGGGGAGCAGCTGACCAGTTCTGTGGCGATGGTCCCTATAACTTCTTCCATTATCACCTGAATGGACTTCAGACTGCAAAGTGAACTTTCTGACTCTGACCCTTCTGCCTCCCTCTTATAAGCACTCTTGTGATCACCCTGAACCCAGCTGGATAATCCAGGAAAATCTCTGCATCTCAAGATCCTTAATCCCATCTGCAAAGTCCTTTTTGCCATGTAAGGTAGTGAATTCACAGGTTTGGGGGATTAAGATGTAGCCATCTTTGCGGGAGGCATTACTCTGCAGACCACACTAGGTTATTACAAAAATCTATGCACCTGTTGTCTTAGCTGTGTCTTATGGCTTCGGTGCTTCAAAACTGAGGCTGCAAAGGCAGGTCCTTATGTAAGCCAAGGTGACCTACATATTCAGATCTTTTTGTGATCAAGTGGTGAGTCGTCAATGGGTAAAGTGAATAAAAAGCACGAAAATTTCAGAGTTCGGGCATTTCCTCTTTGCTATCACTGTATGTTTAAATATTTTTCAGCATCCTCTTCATTATTTTTTGTGTAAAGACAAACTTGCAGTGCTGCATTCACGGAAATTTCTATGTGACACAGGGAAACCTTGAACAGGGGCTGGAGGGACTTGCTGTCTCCATGTCTACAGCTGACTGGACTGTGACCCCAGGGCTTATTTTCCCACCAGTTAAAAGCCCAGCATGTTCATCGTTAATGAAGATTACTATTGTCATCACTGAGACGAGGGGTTAAGAACTCTGGGTTCTGGAGTCAGGTTGTCGGGGCTTATATTCTGGTTCCTTAATTTAGGAGTCGATCTTTAGGCAAGTTAATTAGTCTCTCTTGCCTCAGTTTCCTCATTTGGCTTCTGGGGATAATAACAGTAGCAATCTCATAGCATCAATGAGTTAAACATGTATTGTGTATGAAGCAGGGCCTGGCACATAGTGAATGCTCACTAAGGGTTATTTTTAATCATCATCATCAACAGTGTATTAGACACAAGGGATGTACCAAAGAGAAAATATAGCCCTTTTCCTTAGTGCTGGGTCAGATGATTTTTAAGAGCAAGTTTTTATGATTTCCAATATATCATAGAAGAAAAAGACTCCTTTGACTTTCTCACTTCCCGTGGATCATGCTGTGCTAGCAAGATCCTCTACTATTTCTCCTTGCTGCCAATTAAGTGCACCAAGTCAAAATTGATATGTAAAAAATTACTGTCCCATGATCACCTGGTGGCCTTGCTGATAAATCTTAGCTTAATGAAGCATATGTATCTTTTCAGAAGAACAGGGCACAACCAAAACTAGAGGGATATGGGCTCCAGCTTAAAGTGCCTTTAAAGAGCTCACTGCATAACTGTATGTCCATAAATGCAAATGCTATAATTTATTTGAGTCAAAGATCATTTTCAAAAAGCAAGAACATAGAGTGGAATCTAAAAGAAATACAAATGAACTTATTTCTAAAACAGAAAGAGAATCACAGACATAGAAAACAAACTTATGGTACCAGAGGGGAAAGGGGTGGGGGAAGGATAAATTANAGTAGTTCCTGTCTCTTATACACATCTAATCTAAAAGAAATACAAATGAACTTATTTCTAAAACAGAAAGAGAATCACAGACATAGAAAACAAACTTATGGTACCAGAGGGGAAAGGGGTGGGGGAAGGATAAATTAGAAAGCTGGGATGAATAGATACACGCTACTACATATAAAGCAAATAACTAACAAGGACCTACAGTATAGCATAGGAAACTATACTCAATATTTTATAATAAACTATAAGGGACAAGAATCTAAAAAAGAATATATATATCTCTATATATATATCTGAATCACTGTGCTAGATATCAGAAACTAACACAATATTGTAAATCAAGTATACATCAAAAAAAAAAAGAGTTCAAAGCTAAAAAAAAAAAGTACATATACATCTATACTCATGGTATCTTTTAAAGCAGTCTACAAGGGCCAATGAGTCAGTTTTGAGAGTAGGCCTTCAAATAGCTCTCTTCCACTTGAAATCTGAAGTGTGGAAAGTGGAGTGGATGTATGTTTTACGGAAAGAGTTGGCAATAAAAAATAGAGGACACTCATAGCTGAAGCAAGCCAGGAGGAATTTATATAGTGAGTTTTAAATCACACTCAAAATTGGCTTATGTTATCCACTGGAAAAAAAAAAATCCCATTGATTTTGGGTTTCCTGAAGATGTTTTCTGGGTGAGGCAGACCCTTGGCCAGGCAAAGCTTCAGATGCAGACTTCTCTTTTTTCAAAAGGATTTGGAGAGGCAGAAATGTTGCTAATAGAATACAGGAATGAAAATGAACAATACATTTCTTGGTATTGTGCTTCTCAGGTAGCACTGTGGTAAAGAATCTACCTGCCAATGCAGGAGATGCAAAAGATTTACGTTCGGTCCCTATTTGGGAAGATCCTCTTGAGAAGGAAATGAAAACTCACTCCAGTATTCTTGCCTGGAAAATCCCATGAACAGAGGAGTCTGGAGGGCATCAGTTCATGGGGTAGCGAAAAGTCAGACATGAGTAAGCACACTTTGGTATTAAAATAGGCTGATTTAATTCTATCATAGTGGCTGGAATTTTCCCATCTTGTTATTAACTCTTTAGAGAGACTTGAACTTAGTTTTTTTCTTTTTTTCTTTTCCCCTTTTCTTTTTTCTATTCAAATGCTTCTATATATAATTTTTATATCCTAATACAAAACACAGTGTTCCATTAAAAGAAAGCCAGCCCTGTGAGTCCACTGAACTTCTTTTGTTCCTCTGATACTAAAATCTTTATATTGCTCAAATTGCTCAAATTATTTTCATATTCACTGGGGACACAATAGGTACTCAATAAAGTTCCTTGGCCCCTATCTGTTAACATATTTCTTCCTTTAGTCTTTTTCTTTTTTTTTTGGCCACATGGCATGGGGGATCTTAGTTCCCCGAACACATATTGAACCCATGCCCCTTGCAGTGGAAGCACAGAGTCTTAACCACTGGACCACCAGGGAATTTCCTCTTCCTTTAGTCTTTGGTTTACAAACCACTTGCTGTATCACTGGCTCCAAGAGCCTCCCCTTCAGACTCTCCATCATTTATTGGGAAGTTTAACCCAAACTGAGATAACTCTCATAAGACATCTTGGAGGCAAAAAGGTCCAGAAAAAAACACAACGTCCCTCTTATCAAACATTAAGTGCTTTTTTTCTAATTTCAGCTCTGGCAGCAGAAGGGAAATATCAAGCCTTCAGAGGTCCCCATGAAATATCTGTCAAGATACGTGAAAACTTTTTTTTTTTCGTTTGGGTGGCTTATTTCATAATACAGTTGATGTGTTTCATGAGGTAAATAAAAAGGTCAATTCAATTGATCAAACATGGTTTTGGTGACAGACACACATACATATAAATGCTCACGCTCTCCCAGTTATAACAACACTGAATCTAATTTAGAGCCACAAGATCTAGGACATTAAGAGTTAATACTTAAACCCCACCCCTAATTCATTTTGTCATGCCTGAGTATCACTCTTCCCATAGCAAGCAAGATCACCCACTGTTCGGAGGCCACTAGACAGAGAATGAAAACAGCTATAACATCACTGTGCCACAATGGAGGGAACTAGGGTGAGCCTGGAGAACAAGCTTCGGTGCTCTTTGTATGTGAGAGCGGGAAGCAGGACAGGACGGAAAGAAAGGAAGACAAAATAAAAAGAGTAA
This sequence comes from Neotragus pygmaeus, assembly GCA_006410875.1. NCBI lineage: Eukaryota > Metazoa > Chordata > Mammalia > Artiodactyla > Bovidae > Neotragus > Neotragus pygmaeus. The sequence goes on along the minus strand of SJYV01042900.1, from coordinate 426,796 downwards.
AAAATAAAAAAGCTGGCACTGTAGCTGCAGGCAAGCTCCTGCTTGCCTTCCATCTATTTCAACCAAGGGCATCTTTAAGGCTGGGCGCAGACACCTATTCTCGTTACAGCAACACAGGCTATTAGCAGCCTAAACTCCCAAACGAACTTGAAAGAGTAGACGAATTACAATGATCAGAACTGCTGGAATGCGCCCTTCTTATCCTTTCTCCTGTAACTGTGCATGTGGGCAGGAAAAAGGGGGCTTCTCTTACTCAGCTGAAGTGCCCCTTTGTTTGCTATTTTAGGAATGGTTTGAATTACCGCTCTTTCAACAACATTATGGGTCACAAACCCACTAAAATAAAACAATCATGCTGTACTTCTTTATCATGAATCACTGCTTTAATTTTTAACCCAACTCAGCAGGAAAGCATGTGTTTACCCCATGCAACTTTCATTTGATCATGGAATTAATAAAATCTCTGTTACCTAACAGAATACCATGGGACTATTTGAGAGCAATGACAAATTTAAGGAGGGAACTGTCCCCCACCCCTTTCTCTGTCGGCTGCTTGGTTCTGGGGTAGTGAAATCATACATAAAATAGCAAAAAAGCAAATTTACTAATTTGCCTCCTACATTTACTATTTCACCAGGAGGAGCTCTGTTCTCTATAAATTCTTTTTTCTAAGGCTTCCTCATCAGATGGACTAGGTTCTGCCAGTAAGTAATACTCTTAAATTGTCATATGCTTATAAACTTTTTAAAATGTTATTTTTTATTTTTGCAATGTGGGAGAATGTATCATGCAGTGAGGAATGACTCGCTTGATGTTACCTGCTAGTATGTACAGCGAACTTCCTTTGTCCTGTCTAAAGTACATTTTTCAATGAGAAGAATGACATTAAAAAATAGTTCTTCTTGGCTGTATTCAGAAAATAACTACATATATTCATTATTAGGACTCTTCGATTTTACTGAAAAATACCCATTTAAACCCAAAACATGTGCAGAAGGTTAGCTATTATCTTAATCCTAAATTCTGCTATTATATTTCCATCACAGATGTTCTGCACTGATAGAAAAGTCGGAGCTATTTGGATTTGACAGCTTGGATTAATAACTACCCATCTCAAATCATTAATGATGCTGGTTCCAGTTCAGTGATTGAAATGGGTAAAAAAAATTTTTCATCTTATTCTTTCCTTATGAAAGAGCTGTTGGCTTGGCAATGCATTTCTTTCTGGAAAAAAAAAAGTCCTTTGAAGGGGAGAATACTAAAAACGGTGTAGGAAGTGCTAGAGAAGAACAGAAATTCATTTTAAAGCAGTGTACCATGTACAAATGCTGTCTTACAAATAGGATTATTTAATTTAAACCTTAGATCTGTCAAGCTTCATTACTTCAAATGGAGCCTGTCGTTTCTTGAGTTCATTATATACTGAGATTATATGACAATTTATGTTAGGTTCAGTCATTGCTGAGATCCAAGGCAGTTAAAAAAAAAATTACACAGCAGTGTCAGTAAATAGAGCAAAGTCATTGCAGTGTTGGGAAAGGCAAAAAGTCATCTTGCTAAATGAGGATCCAAGCTGTCCTGTACCGAGACTGCTTCTAATAAATAAAAGGCCTCTGGGAAAAGTGCTGAGCGCACGCTGGATCTATTTTCAGCTTGCATCAGCAGCTGCTGCCCCTGGGATCACATCTTTACGCATACTCTACACCATATGTAATCACTCCAGCGCTGCAACCAGTAAGATAATGAAAGAGCATGGCATAAATCTATACTCGAGTAGAATGCTAAATGAGAAAAATAATACAAAAAGGGGGGAAATAAACCACATTTTCAAGTCATTAGGAAGAAAGACTTTGACATATGAAGTGTTGCAACCATTAATAGCACTTATCATATAGAGTGGAGACAAAGAGACAAATTAATCAAACTGACAGAACTGGGACATTTTATGCTAATGCAGGCTCCTGGGTTTTAGTCTGTGTTTCTCTGAGTCTGGAAAACTGATACCATTACAGGGCAGGAAATTGTACGAATAACATGCAACAGATCATAAAAATTCACACACCAACTGCAGAAACACTGCCCAAAAGCTCAGTAAAAACAAGGATGGCGACCTCCACAGAGGAACTACCAGCAAGTCATGAATGCAAATATGTCCAGGAATATCTCCCATTCATGCATTATAATTAACTCTAGGCTTCTCGCTCATAATTATAGTGATGAAACCGAAGCCTGAAGAGTGAACTCTGCCGCTACCCAGAAGAGGCTGTTTGCCATCAGCAGGAGTGACTGTAGCTTTAACGTAAATTTACTGGCCAGGTTGGGTTAGTCTTAAAAAAAAAAAACAAAAAAAACATAAAGAGAGGAGGGAAAGTCATAAACTGCTAATGCAAAGAAAAGATGAGCCAACATTTTCACGTGTATTTGTGCGAGTGACAGGAAGAAAGGGAATCTGATATTGAAAACATTTTTCATAAAATACACACTGTCCCTGACTTATAAACAGCCCTTACTTTATGAATAAGCTGGACTTGAAAGTGAATGGTAGGCAAGCCCTCAGGAAGGCTCAGCTGAGACATTGCCTTTTGTCTTCCAATTGTAAACTCCCAGGGTGGCTGGTGAGGTAGGTCTACTGGCTCATTCATACAGATCCACAGAGATAGTAAATGACTGCCATGATAATAAGATCTCTATACCTTCCCAGAGGAAGCTCCTGTATCCTTAGCACTGGGTCCTTTAGCTGCAACTCCAAATAATTTTCCCACAAAAAAAATTAACAATAAATACCAACAGAAGTAGGCATGGCTAAAATAATGCATCAGAACTAGAATCCAATGAGATCATCTTTGCTGGCATTCAGGACTCTGGTTCTCAACAATTCTGTTCCAGTCTTTCCTCTCATTCTCACCTAATATACACTACATATTTTCCTGCCTCTGGAACTTTCCTAAAGGAGACCCGTCATGATATTAAACAAATGGCTACCATGTGAGTATTGTCCTAGATGGTTGATTTGCAGATTAAAAATAGCATCGCCAGTACCATCACCACTCAGAAATCTTGCACAAAGATCTTACTATCCAAATGAGGAGACAGACAAGCAATAATTCAATTACAATGCAATGTACAAACTGCAGTGACAGAAATTCAGAAAGGTGTGACACACATATAAAGGGGGGACATTGGCCTCCAAGATCCTTTTCCCACCTATGGAAATGCCACTTACACCTCCTCTCCTCCCTGAGATCATCTCTCATTTGAACTATCTACTCTTTCTTTGCAGTGTTACAGCTCTTCACTTATTTCTAGATGATAGAAATAAATTCTTTCTCTCTTTGCATGATGATAAACTTCTGTCCACTAAATACATTTTAAAAAATGAAAGGCAACAAAGATAGAAGGGTATCCTGTTTCCAGGATAAAAGACACTCTCAGCGGTTCAAACAATTAATTTCTTTAATAAGAGATTAAAAAAAAATATTTTGGCCACACTTCCCAGCATGTGGGACCTTAGTTGAACAGGGATCAAACCCATGCCGCCTACATTGGAAGGTGGTGTCTTAACCAAGGACCATCAGGGAAGTTCCACCAAACAACTAATTTTTCAACAAACTTCTTCTAGAACACAATTTATCTAAGCTGCCTATCCTAAGCCTGTGTTCCTTCGCTACCGGGCCACCAAAAAATGGAACCTGCATTTGCGTTGATCAATGCATGAAATGATGGAAATGTTTCAAGTAGTGTCAATGTNGGAAGTTCCACCAAACAACTAATTTTTCAACAAACTTCTAGAACACAATTTATCTAAGCTGCCTATCCTAAGCCTGTGTTCCTTAGCTACCAGGCCACCAAAAAATGGAACCTGCATTTGCGTTGATCAATGCACGAAATGATGGAAATGTTTCAAGTAGTGTCAATGTGAAGATTCTTCTTATAGTCATGTCACTTGCATACTAGGAAAAAAAAAATCTGTTTCAGGGGAGGATTCCTGGCTTGGTAAAATGAAAAGTGAAAAATACAACCTGGTTTTACTTATGAAGATGGCAGTAAGTTTGGCTATATGCAGTACTGTACAGAAAAATACTCTATAAGCACCCTTGTCCTAGGTTGGTCTATGATTATAATGAGAATCATCAGGTAAGGCTGTTCATGGTGACAGATTTGGGAACACAGCTACACCACTGAGGCTAACCCTTATTATCAGGGACCATGCCTGAGTGGCCACCCTCCAGAGGGAGCAGAGGGCTCAGATGTGGGTTCTCCTGAATGCCTTTCAGCCCTGAGGATACCTGTGGAGGACCCAGATCTTCAGTAGGAAGATCACTTAACAGTGCAACTGAGGAACCCTGCTGGCCTCCACCCAAAGGTGCTGAGTCTTCTGCTGTGTTCTCTTTTTTATGAAGTATGTGCAACTTTTATTTCTTAACATCACAAGATTTTAAAATATATTATTTTTCATTCTGTGTTACATTTTGTATAATTTTAGCATATTTACCATTTTACTCCTTTGTTAATACAATCAGATATACTGTGGACTGGCTATACAGACCTATCAATTTTCAGTATTTTGACCAATGACAGGGGCTAGAATGGCCTTATTCTTTATGGTGTTAAGCGTAAGGAGATGTTTGAATTAGAACTAAAGTTTAAAGATGACAAATTCTGATTAGGCTCAGAAGATGGTACTATTTGGGGAAGGAAAAAAAGATACATCCTAAATGCAAAATAGAAAAATAATGATTCAAGCTTATATATGATGAAGTGTTAGCTGCTCAGTTGTGTCTGACTCTGCAACCCTGTAGACTGTAGCCCTCCAGGCTCCTCTGTCCATGAAATTCTCCACCAAGAATACTGGAGTGGGTAGGCATTCCCTTCTTTAGGGGATCTTCCTGACGTAGGGATTGAACCCATGTATCCTGCATTGCAGGCAGATTCTTTACCATCTGAGCCACCACGTAAGTCCACGTATATGATGAAAGCCAGTAAGATTTATAGTGATTTCTGTTTTAAATATTCTTCTTCATTGAGAACATGTTCTTTTTCTAATCGTATTTAAAGACAGGAATCACTATAAATACATGATGAAAGCCAATAAGATTTATGGTGATTCCTGTCTTTAAATGCAATTAGAAAGAGAACATGTTCTCAATGAGGAAGAATATTGAGGAATATGATGTTGAAATCTGAAAACTGATATTTAGATTCCCTGAATTGATGTGCGTTTTATTTAAATTGCTTATTATTACAGCCTCTTATTATTTCACATAAGTATATTAAACTCAGAAATAAAATGACAAAAAGATGAGAAAGGAGGTCATATTCAAAAAAGTCTGAAGAAATGGGATGATGTACTACAGGCAAATTATTCTAGTGACAACGTCATAATTATTTTCAATAGGAATTCTTTTCATAATATTGCAACTGGGGCATAGCATTGAGAACCTGACACATGGACCAAATCTTCAGCATTTCCTGTAAGCAGTTGTTACCTACAGAAAGCATGTGATTTGATCCCCCTCGGTCAGTGGGAAATGATTTGACAGGGTTAGACAGAGCTCTGTGTCCATGGATGGCGAGTACAAACGGAATGATAATAACTCTTGCTACAATCATGAAAAGTAAAGAAAGGCAGATGGGGCAGGGCCAGGAGGGAAAGTGGTGGTTCTGGGGGACTCAGGGGGCTGGAGATGTTTTTTTTCTTCCTGGTTCTGCTGCCTCTTAGTTGTAGCACTCAGGATTTACTCAGGCCCCCACAGTGGGAGCCACTGGACCACCAGGGAAGTCCCTTCCTTTTTATTTTGTTTTTGAGATGTTTCTTAACAGACGGTTACAGATGCTGCTGAAGTTTTAAGTTTGGGAGGATCAGTTCACACAGAGAAGAGTCTAAATTCTTTGCTAGGACTGAGGCCAAAGACAGAGGATGAAGGTATAGGGTAGGGAAGATGAGGGAAGGGTATGAAGGGCTGCACTGGGAAGTGGGAGGTGGTCCTGGCCGAGTGGGGAGGGGAGGTGGCCACTGGATCAGGCACTTTCTGGCAATACGCACTATTGAATCATAAGCTACCGGAAGGAGGCTGTGGTATCAACTTTCCAGAGGGTTTTTTTTTTTCTTTTAATATAAGAGATATACAATTCTTTTTTTCTTTTTGGATGGTTTAGGTCTTTTTTTGAATATAGATATCTTGAATTTGGTGACTTCTTATTTTTGTTTTTCTGAAAGGCACATTGCAGGACTGTATTTTAATATAATTGTGCCTTTCAGACATATATGCAGCTATGGGTCCAGTGCATGTGAATTATAATAAATATCTGAGGGACATCCCTGGCATTCCAGTGGCTAAGGCTCTGCCTCCAGTGCAGGGGTCCCATGTTTGATTCCTGGTCAGGGAATTAGATCCCGCATGCTGCAACGCAGATCAAAGCTCCTGAGTGCAGCAACTAATAGCACACCCGAATAAGTAAATAAAGAAATGAATAAATAAATAATATTAAACATCGAATGGAAATTTATGGATTATATTGTCATCATATATTTTTATACCACTTCTTCCTCCCAGCAACTTGGGAAGTGAAATGTGATGGTTTCTGCTCTCATTTTAGATGTATAAAATGGCACAGAGAGTTTGAGCAACTTGCCCAGGTTTGCTAAGATCACATGTGACCTCCAACACCTCTATAGCCATTCTAACAAACCAGCTCTAACACATTTTCTTTTTCTCATTCCTCCTAAAATCTATTTTTCCATTTTGATTACCACCCCTTACAAATTTCAAGAAAGAGTGTGGGTGTTGTGCATTGTAAGAACCAGAAATGAAGACCAAGAAGGCAGAGATCACAGTACAGACCCTAGCTTTCGATGTTCCCACCGCATGGCTGTTCATTCATGATAAGACTCCACCTGCACACGCTGGGAGCTTCAGTTTAAACCTTTGGGAAATATCTTCAATGTCTATGGGAACTTGCCATCTTCCTCCTCCTGCTTTAAGTGGGGGCCAAAATTTTCCATGAAATCTATTCATTTGAATAGCACCTAATCCTTCCTTATAGGGTTTCTTCTTATTGGTTCATTCATCAAATATTTATTGAGCATCTACTTTGTGCCAGACACTGTGCTGGGATCAAGGAACAGAACAGCAGATAAGGCAGGCATGATGCTTGAAACTTGTCCTGCACTGTGCAATTTGGTGGCCACTAGTCATGTTCCAAATAGGAAAAGGAGTACGTCAAGGCTGTATATTGTCACCCTGCTTATTTAACTTCTATGCAGAGNCAGAGATATTTCTTTGCCAACAAAGGTCCGTCTAGTCAAGGCTATGGTTTTTCCAGTGGTCATGTATGGATTTGAGAGTTGGACTGTGAAGAAAGCTGAGCACCGGAGAATTGATGGTTTTGAACTGTGGTGTTGGAGAAGACTCTTGAGAGTCCCTTGGACTGCAAGGAGATCCAACCAGTCCATTCTAAAGGAGATCAGTCCTGGGTGTTCTTTGGAAGGAATGATGCTAAATTTAGCTGAAACTCCAGTACTTTGGCCACCTCATGTGAAGAGTTGACTCATTGGAAAAGACTCTGATGCTGGGAGGGATTGGGGACAGGAGGAGAAGGGGACGACAGAGGATGAGATGGCTGGATGGCATCACCGACTCAACGGATGTGAGTTTGAGTGAACTCCAGGAGTTGGTGATGGACAGGGAGGCCTGGCGTGCTGCGATTCATGGAGTCGCAAGGAGTTGGACATGACTGAGCGACTGAACTGAACTGAGTCATGTGTGACTGTTTATATTAAAATTAATTAAAATCAAATAAAGTTAAAAATTCAGTTCCTCAGTCCCTCTAGCCACATTTCAAGTGCTTGATAGCCCCATGTGACTAGTAGCTACCATAAGTACCATATGTAGACAATGTGCAGAACATTTCCACCACCACAGAAAATGCTATTGGACAACACAGATCTAGAACAAGTAACAAAATAAACAAGTAAGTTGACGAATGTATCACCGAAAACTATGACACAATTTGAGGTCTTTTTCTGTTTTGTTTTGGTCTATAGAAGTCATCTTATCTCTTTCTTTTCCAACAAACACACCTAATTTCACGGCCTCATGACTTCTTGCTTAGGCTACTGGAACAACCTGGCCATTGTACTTTTCTCTCTCAATCCTTCCTTTGTACCACTGCCCGATTCATCTTCTTAATGACAGTTTGTCAACCTACTTCCTGCAGAATAAAACCCAAGCCCTTCAAGCATGGCATTCAAGGTGCTTTATATTTGGGCTTAAATGATCTGTCTTGCCTCGTTTCTTGCCGTGTCCTCTCCCTATTCTACATGTTAACNACACACACACACACACACACATCTAGTCAGGCAGGGGCATGTGACAAGTATCAAGGCAGTAACAGTCTTGCATTCCTTTTTCTTTTCTGTCATATAGTCACTGTCATGTCCAACACTTTCTTATGCAAGGTTTAAAAAAGTTTCAAAAGGGTGGGGTTGCTGACAAGACTAAGGTATGTGTAGGGTCTTAGGTTCTCAGGTCTCCTAATCTTCACGAGCTTATCTGGTCCCTTTAATTTTGTCTCAGGTGGTTTCTAGGCCACTCCTCTATTGATTAACAGCTGTTCAAATCTGTCCCTTGGAACTCAGGGAAGGTCATGGGTGCTGGACTCTTGTCTACAAGAAATGAGGGACAAAAATGCCTTCATGCCCGGGAGCCCCACAGCCCAAAGGTCACACCCAATTTCAATTTGACCTAAAAATACTTTCTGATTTGCATTTGTTTATAGGCTATATTTCAAAGACCTCTGAAAGGCTTATAGGATGCCATATAGCATGACAGTTAAGTATTTATCTATTTGTTTAACAAATATTTTTGAGTTTCTGCTGTTGATTAAAAAAGATGCAAAATGTGAGAGTTGTGAGTTAAGTTTTATTTGGGGCAAAATGAGGACTGCAGCTCTGGGAGACATCACCTCAGATAGCACTGAGGAATTAGTGCTCCAAAGAGGTAGTGGGGGAAAGTCAATATATACAATTTTGTGAAGGAAGAAAAGCAATAGTTGCTCAGTCATGTCTACTCTTTGTGATCCCATGGACCGGCCAGGCTCCTCTGCCCATGGAATTTTCCGGGCAAGAATGCTGGGGTGTGTTGCCATTCCCTTCTCCAGGGGATTTTCCTAAGCCAGAGATTGAATCCAGGTCTCCTGCACTATGGGCAGATTCTTTACCATTTGAGCCACCAGGGAAGCCTCAGTTAAGGGGGAGTTTGTGCAATCAAGCACATATCTTACAAAAGGTTTTCTGCTAGTCATGAGGCATTGATAGCTCATTGAAGGGATGACATCAAGTGCCTCGAATAATGTCTGGAGATGAATAAATAGTCAGTTAGTGGAAGCAGCATAATAATTAAATTTTGGAACTCTCTCCATTACCCAGTTATGTGAAATGCTTGAAAAAAGAAGAAAAATAAAGGTTTATTTTTACCAGATTTATTTTTACCACTGTACATCTCTTAAGACTTGAGATTCTATGACGCTTATCATAGTCTTCCTTCTTTTCCCTGAGGTTAAGCTGTTTTCCTCTGTATCTTCTAGACTAATGGCTATGGATTTTGATGGAGTTTCCTTCAATGTAAGTCTCGTTATGTCTCACAAAATATTAAACATCTACTATCGCTGTGACCAAGGGCCAAGGAGTTTTCAATTTTTTGACTGTTAACACTGTGGGAGCATATTTATTTTCCAACCATGGCCATACAAATATATATTGTGATCCTGATGCTCTTTTTATACAGTGACACTGACATTCTTCAATGGAGAGATGGGAGTCCATGTTTCGTTCCCTTGGATCTCAGTGGAACTTTATAATTTTGTTTGACTGTCAGAATGTAATAGAAGTGACACTACTATCGTGATTTTGGAGGCTAGGCTATTGAAAGCAATGCTGCTCGACTTCCTTGGTTGCCCTTGGAACTCAGCCACCAGCTTGGGAAGAAACCTCTGTCACATGGAGAGGTCACATCCAGGTGGTCTTACTGACAGCCCAAACTAGACTGTCAAGACATCCAAGCATCAAGTGCAAGACACGAGAGTGAATGAGTCTTTAGGTGAGAGCCAATTTTAGTCTTCATGTCTTCCAGCTGAGGTCACAGACACTGTAGGGCAGAGATCATTTATATTCTATCTGAATTTCTGACCATAGTAATTCTAAGAGATAATAAAAGATTACTGTTGCTCTAAGCCACTTAGTCTGGGTAGTTTATTAAAAGAATTGTAAGAAATATATTTTGCATCATGACTCAACACACACACACACACACACACACACACACACAAAAGAGCAAAACTAGTCACGACACTTCCAATCACTGTATGTAATGGATATTTTAATAGTGTTTTATTATATTGTATACACTGTTATATTTTAATTTATTATTGCTATTTTGAATATTATTACACTGAAAATATTGATTTCATAATACAATTCTGAGCTTCAACCTGCACCTTGAAAAATAGTTTTAATTTAAAAAAATGTTTATTCTTTATAAATTATGATTATAAATTATAAAATTATAAATCAGGTAGTTTCAGGAAGATGGAAAAATGGAGACACTTGCTATATTTCTATACCTTTCTCAAGGAAAAAAAAATGTCTAAACTAGAACCATGTTCAAAATATTCCTTCAGATATATAAAAATAAACAGCTTGAGGTTTATGAACTCTAGGAGTTTAAAGACAAGCTTGGGTAGATTGGCTTTGACCTATGGATCATCTATTCTAGCTCTGAGTAAATCTACTTGAAGTAAGCATGAAAAAAATTGCCTTGTCTAATTCATTTTTAAGTGAAAACCCCGGTGCAAAATAAGGGATGACTTATAAGGAATTTTATAAGACTAAGACCTTTTGCTCTCTAAGATTGACTCCTGTTATTGGTCAGGCACTTCACAGCAAAAACATCACTAAACAGAATCAGGTCTCCAAGAATATTTTCCGCTTAGGGCCATTTATGGCTGTCTCTACCAAGCAGAAAAGGAAAAGCAATTGAATTTTTAANGACCTTTTGCTCTCTAAGATTGACTCCTGTTATTGGTCAGGCACTTCACAGCAAAAACATCACTAAACAGAATCAGGTCTCCAAGAATATTTTCCGCTTAGGGCCATTTATGGCTGTCTCTACCAAGCAGAAAAGGAAAAGCAATTGAATTTTTAATATAAGGTCTTATTACACTATTGAATAAAATGCTTTGAAAGAATGGAAGAAGGATTAAGAAAAGGAAAAAGAAAAAAGAAAAAAAATCCTCTTCTCAAAGCTGCTGGAGACTCTGGAAAAGTTGGAAACCTACTTAAAACATAAAGTCATGCAAGATCTTCTTATCTTGCCTTAAGAGGAGGCTATTTTGGCTTTCTTCTTTTCCTTAAATTATCAGTGCTTAGTATAAGTGAAAGGCAGTGGTAAATGTGCTATCTATCTGCTGGGTGTTACACAAATAGGAGAACTATTTGCATTGCAAATGAATGACTAATAATTTCATTCCTGACCAGGACCCTGCTTTCATTTCAACATTTTCCTTTACTTCTTAAGTTCTAGATATTTTTATAAAGTCCTATCATCAAGATGATAATCATATACTTTTCAAGATATTTTTAGATGTGCTAATGAGGAAGCCTGGGATCAGTAAAACAGCAAGAATCATTAAAATTAGATTTATTTGGCAATATCCACAGTGTTTATTTAGATTTTTCATTTCATCAGTTTAAAAAATATTTTTAAAATGTTAATCAGTTTGCTTTGAGGATATCTGCACTTTCTTCCTCCATACATATTTTGTTGTTCAGTCACTCAATTGTGTCCAACTCTGTGTGATCCCATGGACTGCAGCACGCCAGGCTTCCTTGTCCTTCACTATTTCCTGGAGTTTGTTCAAACTTATGTCCATTGAGTTGATGATGCCATCCAGTCATCTCATCTTTTGTCAACTCTTTCTCCTCCTGCCTTCAATCTTTTCCAGCATACATAAACATGTACCCTTACACTTCTCTCTATCTAATGCCAGAATAGCTGAGATCCTGGAATTTGGGGTAAATATGAAAACAAGTAAAATCTGATCACAGAAACACCAAGTTGAATTAACTGCCTCAAAGAAGTTTTAACTTCTTATCCCCATAAAGATGTAAGCTAACTGGGGGTGTGGGGAGTGATGGAAGCTAACACTTTTGGGTAATTTTTAGGGAAGTAAATAAAGATAATAATTCATGAAGTGAGAGATTATTTAAATGCATAAAATAGATACCATAGAAGCTAGCTCAAGAAAAAGGGTAAATTGAGGATCATAACGAATGGAACTGATGAACGGGATGACAAGAAGTGACAGAGTGAGGTAGGAAAACCTCAGTCATCAGGCATTAAGGCAGGTAGACTATTATTATCTTCTGTTTCTATATCCCAGGGCCATTTTTGTTGGTTCTTTGTTTTTGTTTTGGAGGGGTTCAAGGGTTAGCTTTCCCAGTTTCTCTTTCTTTTTCTCCCCTCTAAATACCAGATTCAGGGTAAATTGTTTTTACTTTGAGTTTTGACTCAACTATAACTTAGCTTTACATGTTGCTCGGATTTATTTCAATTCTAAAACAAAATGAAACTCCAAATAAACAAAAGATCAACTGCATCTCTGCATCTCTGTTGGAAATACAGAGCTGGGGTGGGGGTGGGCAGAGAGAAACTGAGTTATCCATCAGTCTCTTGCCCAACTCACTCCACCCATTAATGCTGGAGGATGCCTCTGGGATTAGGGAATCACACAGTACCAATATAGCTACCCAGGCCACCTCTACAGCAAAAGCTCCCAGATATATTAATATCTAGTACAGTAACAACAGTACTTATGTTTCTATTATCGCCAAGTACAGTGCTTAGGATATTTTGCTTTCTCTGACCCCGTAAGACTCCTAGCAAGACAAGAAGGGGAATGTCACCCTCATTTTGTTAGGTGAGGGAATTGAGGTTAAATAAGGTTAAGGAATTTTTCAATGATATTATGGCTAACAAATATAGGGCTAACATTTCCTTTCATTTCTACACGGTAGCAAGTTTGCTTTTATATTAGGCCATAGCCGAGAAAGAATTTACTGGGTTTGGTAAGAAAGTATACTAAATAAATTCTAAGGTACTCTTCCTCTTGGGTTCTACAGATTCCCTGGGTTCCTCTTGATTTAAAGATTTTTAATTTCTTTTCCCAAGTCAGATGTCTATAAGAAGTTTTAAGACCTGTTTTCCATAGGATAAGTGAGAATTGGATAATCTGTATTTCTGTGTTTGATGGCTTCTGTATTTTTAATATGAGGTCTACATATTGACATTTATTTTATGTCAATATTATGGTTTATTCCTTCACAAAGTTCACAGACCTCCTTGAATCCATATAATGACTCTAGGATCCTGTTATTTAGTTCAAAAACCTATTTGCAAAATGCTTTTGGATCTGTTTTGTTTGGTTTTTTTCACAGTCATTTCCATGAAAGAACCTTCACTTCTTCCCTGGTCTATTGACTGATGTCTCATAAGTCCTGCATCCTGCTGATCTTTGTAAACCATCCTTGCCACCAGACCTTGACACAAACAAATGCTTAATAAATAGGAATTTGATGATGAGACATACAAATTAAGTTTTAATTTCAAAATATTTTTGTTTAAAAAAAGGCTCACAAATTTCACAAGCAGGTTCAAAACAATGTGAGGTAGATTTTTTTTGTAGTTGTTCCTTAATCACTTAAGGGTGAAATGTAGGTTGAGCAGGCCCCATGGTCCTAGAAGAAATAATGTGAATAAAGTTTGTATTTAGTGACATCTTCATGAAGTTATTTAAGGACTTCTTTCAAAATTTTTCTTAAAGAGGAAATCTGGAGTAGGATTCTACCGTTTTGAATTTGGCACAAATTAATTCTTATGTGGAAATAATAAATGAAGATTGTAAGTTTAGAAAATACAGGAGGAAGATTCAAAGAACTCTCAGCACATCTGGGAGTAGGATTCAGTTCAGTTTAGTTCAGTCGCTCAGTCGTGTCCGACTCTTTGTGACCCCATGAATTGCAGCACTCCAGGGCTCCCTGTCCAACACCAACTCCCAGAGTTCACTCAGTCTCACGTCCATCGAGTCAGTGATGCCGTCCAGTCATCTCATCCTCTGTCATCCCCTTCTCCTCCTGCCCCCAATCNTGTCACTCTCCATATTCATTCTTGGAAGCTTTATTTAAGTTATGAGGATGTCCACAACAGCCAGAAGTTCTTGATAATTTCACCGAGTTGAAACATGAGAAGAAAAGGAGAGAGGAAGGCAGAGGTGTAGTTCCTCAGAACTCAGATAGGATAAGTGTGAGTTACCTATGTGAGTTCGGAAGAAATTCTCAGCTCAGAGCAGTCGTCAGGGAGAGGGTCGTTTTCTCCCTTCACCAAGGGGAAGGTAAAGAAACAGGAGAGGAAGTAGTATAGACACTTAGGGATCCATGCAGGAGTGCTAGCACGTTTTGCAAGAAATATACAAATCACATGACCAAAACACACAAAGTATTTTCATCTAAATGTTTGTTACGCAAAAACCTTACATTTTCTTATGTGTATATGTGTGTATGTGTGTGTGTGTGCACGTGCTCAGGCGTGTCCAACTTTTTGCAACCCTTTGGATTATAACCCGGCGGTCTCCTCTGTCCATGGAATTTTTTCACGCAAGAATACTGGAGTGGACTACCGTTTCCTTTTCCAGGGGATCTTCCTGACCCAGGGATTAAACCCGCATCTTCGGCACTGCGAGCGGATTTTTTTACCTGTTGAGCCATCGGGGAAGCACATATTTCCTTATATTTTATATAAAACTTATAAAAATATGCATGCCCTGTGTTCCCAATAAGATGCCATTGTGACTTTATTTGGGGCCAGGACTGCAGAAAACAAACAGGACTAGTAGACAAAACGCACTGAATTATGGAGTGCCTCCCAAACTACGTATGACCCACTGCCACAATTTTTAATATCTTCTCTAACACAATTCATTTTGTTTAAAAATTAAATTTAGCTTAGAATGAAACTCATTCTAAGCAATACTATCTGTGAAATCGCAGGTCTAACATGTGAGCTGCACTTATCGAATATGTCGTTACAATGAACAGTGATTTTGAAAACAAATTCTTCACATATCACTTGAAATCATTTCACTTTCAAGCTGTGGTACAAATATTCATCGGATAGGAAACCCTGGGATCAGGAGGCTGAATAATTATTCTAAGTGCTAAGGCGGGAGACACTGGATATAGCTTCCTGTGTTTTCCAGTCTGGGACACCAGGTCCCCTGTGACTAGGGGTGCTCCTGACCTCTCTAAAGAGTGAAGTGGTAAAACGTGGCAAAGACATGAAGCATTAATCAGATCAGTGGACCTCCCTGGTGGTCGAGTGGTTAGAAATCCGTGTGCCAGTGTGGGGAATGGGTTCGAGCCCTGGTCTGGGAAGATTCCACATGCCCATGAGCCACAACTACTCTAGAGCCTGTGCTCTGCAACAAGAGATGCCACTGTGATGAGGCGCCCACACACTGCAATAAAGAGTAGTCCCTGCTTGCTGCAACTAGAGAAAGCCCTCCTGGAGCAAAGAAGACTCAGTGAAGCCAAAAATAATAAATACATAAAAATAAATCACTGATCAGAAATATCAGTGTCCTTTCTGGGACTGGTGAGAACAAATGAGTTAACACTGACAGGGAGCACAGAACTTTCCAGATGTCGACTGTAGTTTTCTCAGTCCTTTGTAGTGGAAGAGTCCGGTGGGAGTCTCACTGCCCTCCAGGGACTCCTGGGTTTGGGTTTGTGGGTGGCCTCGGGGGACCCTGGTGGCAGCTGCCAGCCTCTGTGGTGACAGGCCATCTCCTCTGTGTCGAGTCCAGAACTCCTGATGCTGCGGTGGAGAGGCTGCAGCTCAGTAAGGGCAGGACGCTGACTTTCTCATACCAAGGATGCTCAGAGCTGATCGTGTCCCCGAGAGTGACCCAGGACAGCCTCTGGGGCCACCACCTGAGATCATCTGGACTCAATGGTTTGCACTGACGCCCAGCTGGGCGATGCCTCCACAGCTTCTGTCCGAGGCTCAGTTTTCCTGCACAAAAGGAAGAGAAACCTGCCTCCCCAAAGGACGGGCATTTCATGTAACTCTTCTGCCATGTTTCTCTCACCTCTCCAGTGGGGCTGAGCTCATAGACAACTGGTGTTAAAACACTTCAGTGAGAAGCCAGGGATTTGAAAGCCCCTTCTAACAGCTGTTAATGGTTGTCGATGAGCGGCAGACACCAGGGCTGGCGGGAAGAGAGCCAAAAATAACTCCACAGCAGTGTTTTTCAGGATTCAGTCATTTCTGATGCTGGAAAGGAGGGGCACGAGGAACTGAAGCAACAGCTCTAGGAAAACAGTAAGGGGCTGGAAGGATGAGGGCCCTGGGCTGCTGGTTGCATGGCCCAGTCCTGTTACCACAGGACTTCTAAAACCTTTCTCAAAAACCTGGTATCTGAGAAAGACTCATACAGGAAAGTGGAAAGACAGGAAAGGAGACTGACGTTGGAGGTGAACTGAACTCAGCCCCCTGAGTAGGGGGGTGGGCTCCATGTGCTTGGGCTGTGCACTGGGGGGGCTTTGTCACGATGGCTCTTTTTGGTATGTTTTTGTTTTTTTTAATTTTATTTTATTGACGTATAGCTGATTTACAATGTTAATTTCTGTGGTACAGCAAAGTGGTTCGGTTATCTATATATACACATTTTGTTCATATTCTTTTCCATTATGGTTCATGACAAGGTACTGGATAGAGTTCCCTGTGCTATTCAGTAGGACATTGTTGTTTATCCATTAATTACATTAATGAATACACGAATTAACTCCCAATTCATCCCTCTGGGCAACCACAAGTCTCTTCTCTATGTCCGTGAGTTTGTTCTAAAATGACAAGCTCCTTTGTGTCATATTCTAGAATCTACGTGTAAGTGATATCATATGGTATTTGTCTTTTCTCTGACTTACTTCACTTAGTATAATAATCACCAGGTCCATCAGTGTTGCTGAAAATGGCATTATTTCATCTTTTTATGGCTGAGTAGTATTCCATCGTACACATTGCCACATCTTTATCCATTCATCTGTAGATGGACATTTAGGTTGTTTCCATGTTTTGGCTATTGCAGATAGTGCTGCTGTGAACAGATGAGTGCATGTATCTTTCTGAATTATAGTTTTGTCAGGATATATGCCCAGGAGTGGGATTGGTGGATCACATGGAAACTCTATTTTTAGTTTTTTAAGGAACTTTTGTATTGTTTTCCATGGTGGTCACACCAATTTATATTCCCACCAACAATGGAGGAGCATTCCCTTTTCTCCACTTTGGCGTGTGTTTTTAATCTGCATTTCATTTTGTGGGATTTACAAGCCCATTCCATGGTCGAGGAACTGGTTTAGGCATCTTATCCTAAGGAGCCCTTCCCACTAACTCCTAGACTTGCCTGATTGCATTGCCTTCTACCGTCTTTCTGTTCAACCTGTTTTCTTTCTAACAGAGATGTATAACACTATGGTCTTCAGAAACTCAGTTTTTGCTTTCTTGTTTTTCCTAATAACCAGCCTCCGTTTTTGTTTTAAAATCATATCCTAATTTTTATCAGCCATTTCCCCAATAATTACAGTGACTTCTGTTTTTGTTTTCTTTTCATTTTTATAATGTATATACACAAGGGAGGATATTCACAAGGCACTTTTAAATCTTCCCACTCGCTTGCTGAAAATTCTGGTGCTCATAGTGAGTAAAACTAAGTCTTGGAATTCTATCTGAATGGTATCCTTGATCTTTCTGGGTCTGGCAAACAAACCACCACCCACTCAAAATGTAGACAGGAAAGTGGCAGATGAGTCGAGGCTCATTAGTGCCAAGTCATGCCAACATAACTTCGTCTTTGGTTTTGCTGGGATCATGCTCAGAGAATGCAGCAGAAATAGCACCTCACGATTTCAGTATGGCGGCTGACATATATCTTAGGTCACTCTTTCAATAGTATAAAAAAATGGGGTCTGGAAGATAGTAAAATTAAGCGATCATTGGCTAGGTGACAGATAGAATGTCAACTTCAACCTGAGGGAAACCATCTGGTGATAAGACCTAGCCTTCTGCCCACTCTGTCACGCTTAACTTCTATCTCTGACTTGGAAAGATTTATTTGACTTGATAAGCTGGTAAGATATTCTAGGAATCAGATCAAGACCCTAAAAGATGACCATGGACTGATATTATGGGGTAAATGTGTAAGGATGCAATTTAACAAAAATAGATGTCAGTTCCTATACTGGACTTTGAAAAGTCAATTTCGCATAATAATATAAGCTGACTATTTTTTTTTAAAAGTGTTAACTCTGTAAAAAAAAAGGATGGGAGAGTTCTGGCTTAATGAGATGTGTCAGGACTGTGACACAGTTGCCAGGAAACTTAATACAGCCAGAGCTACATCAAGAGATGTATTGCAGAGATGGGGTTATAGTTTCCCTCAATTCTTTACTGTTCAGATCACATTGAGACTTTCATATTTAGTCCTTGTGCTGTATGTTAAGAAAAGACCAGACCACTATATTCTTCTACTTCTCTGAATATTCATTCTATTAATTTTTGAAAGTTTGATATCAAAACTGCAACTAAAAATCTTAATTTATCTACTTAAAAAACTAATATATAGTGGAACTATATGTTACCTTGTTCTGTATTTCCCAAGTCTCCTGTAAATGTCATATTTTCATAATATTTAAAAAGTTTTTTTTTTTTTAAAAAAAGAACAGGCCAGACTAAAAAGCATCATGATGAACACTGAATCCATGTCCCTGGTGGCCATGGAACCAGGGATGTTCAACCTACAAAAAGGGAGACAACAAGAGTTGTCTTCAGAGAGCTAATGAGCGATCGTGGAAAGATGAAGTGAGATTTGTTCTCTTTCATTCCCAAGGGCATAAACAGAGCCACAGATGAAAATTAAAGGGAAGTAGATTTCTGCTAAAAATGAAAAAAAAATTTCTAGTAATCACAGTTGTACAAAATGGGAGGGGCTCTCAAGCAGTGGTGTGATCCCTATTGCTAAAAGTGTTCCAGTAGAGGCTGGAGAGGTACCTATGTTGCTGTCATAAAAGGATTCCAAATTGGATAAGAGATTGGACGAAGTGCCTTCTGATATGCCTCATCTTTTAACTTTCAATCCTTGATATTCCTCATTTTCTACCACAATAATGGAAAGGAGTTAAGGTTCTTTGTGCTCCTTAAACATCGACCAGCAGCAAAGTTCTTGCAAAAACTGACAAGCACCAAAGACAAGCTGGGTAGTATTTTCATTTACTCTGGATACCACTGGCAAAACATACGGACTTGTGAGTTAGCAAAACAAACAGAGCCTTCTTAAACTTCCCCAGGTCTTCTATAAGCCTGTGAATGACACATCCTTCAAGCTACGTTAGTTTGGAATTCTGACCTAGTCCAACCAGTCTGCTGAGATCGTGAACAATTTGCAGAGAACACAGGGAGCTTTGATAAAATGTAATGAAAGGAAGTATTAAAAAAATAAAGGAGTCAGTGATTTCCTAAGTATGTAAATTTTCAAAGACCTTCGTATCTACTCCACAAAAATTCAACTGTACAGTTGCAGAACCTAGAAATTAAATAAATGCAGACTCAGCAGTATGAGTTTCAAGACATTTACACAGGCATTATTTCCAGGCATGACTTCCTTTGTTGAACAAGTAAGCCCTTTCTATTTAGGCCTGTCAGGGAAGCAAATGGAGTCTGTCATATGGAACTACAGTTTTGTTTGAATGGATAGCAGCACGCCCCGTCTTGTATTTTTTCAAGGCTTGATATAATAACAGCCATTAGAAAATATCATAAAAGCTGTACACAATATGCCATTCTGTACATGTTAAAATGTCAAAAGAAAATAGCCCAAAGCTTTTCCTCTTCAGTAATCTCTTGGCTAAGTTTTAGGACTGAACCAGACAATCTCAACATCTTTTCTGATGAGTGGAAAAGAAACCAGAATAAGTGACTACAAGTATTGACAGAAGAGATGGAAGACATAAGGCAATGAAATAAGTGAGAAGAGGTGAGGGATATACTCTAAAGCATGTCAACATGTACTGTTAATTACTCATGGTTGATACTCAAGAAACATCTGCAATCTATCAAGAATCGTCACAGCTTGGGAGAGAACATACTTCTGTGCCAGCAACCTAAGGCCAAGGGAAAAGAGATGCTCCTGCAATGAAGGGAGCACCTGGAGGTCCTGGAGGTCACTGTTCCAGCTCCTGTTTAGACATTCATTTCCTGTTCTGATGATTAGGACCTCACTAATGCAAATTCTTGCATGGGTCTCTCAGGTCCGTGATCTTTTTTTTATCTAATTAGCAATCCTAACACGAATTCTGGACACAAAGTTGAGGTGAACAATTGAACTGGGCCTCAGGTTGTGAAGTTGGCACTGGAGGGACCTTCTTTTAACACTGGCCTCTGATGACAGATGACGTTGTTGGTTCAGAAGCTGCCATTCCAGTTTTGTAAAAAGTAACAAGGAAGAAAGCCTTGGATGGGAAGATGATCATGCCCTTTCAGAAATCTCCTTTAACTCAAAGCAAGTTACAGTTATAAACAATATCATATATTAATATTTTGTTTCCAAAAAGAATTTAAGTGAATTCTAAAATCCAAAAACAATCTACTACAGACTGAGAAGCCAGTGGAGGTCAGACTGCTTAGGACTCAGGGAATTATCCAATTCAACAACTGATTGGAAAAAGGGGCCCAAGTGTGTAGGAAGCACGAAGGAAGGTGAATTTCAGGAGCTTTTGAACCAAAAGACAACTGCATTTTAAATTTCAGGAACTTCTGAACCAAAAGACAACTGCATTTTAAGTAAGAACAGTATGAACTAGATAGAAATTTGCCCCCAAGTGGAGTGGAACTAGAGTACTAACTAATGTTAAACCTAGCAGAGGACTGACCAGTGGATGTGTTAGGTAACTCAGGGGTGATTTTGATGTCTTTTTTCTTAACGATGTAATGATAATAACGTCTGTAAGATCCACACATGTGTACAAAATGCTGTAGTGCTTACACTTACACACACACACACACACACACACACACACACACACACACACACAATATACATGCATCCAGAAAGATGATGAAACACCTACAGTTATAACATAAAAGCCTTACCCCTTGGACTCTGCTTGTTTGCTGTCTGAAGGCATCCCACTTTTTAGAACTTGTGTTTTTCCTTTCGGGGAAGTAATGCTGTTAATGTGGCTTTTAAAAAGTTGTGGTTAAAAAAAAAAGCCCAACATAAAATCTACCATCTGAATCAGTTTCAGGGGCATAGTTCAGCCGTATTAAGTATATTCACATTGCTATAAAACAAAGCTCCAGAATGTTTTCACCTTAAAAATCTGAAATTCTGCAACCATTAAACCACTCCCTTTGAAATCCTAGGACCCAGCCTCTGGTACCCACCAGGCTATTTCCGTTTTTATGAATCTGAGTACTTTAGATACCTCATTTAAGTGGAATTGTGCACTATTTAATCTTTTCGTGGCTGGCCTTTTTTGATTGATATGGCTTTTAAATAAACGAGGGAGCTGGGAAGGGAAGCAATGAAAGAGAGGAAGAGGGCAAATTCACCCTGGATCCTATTTCTGGCATTGGCTAGAAAGGGAGGTCCCTGGAGTGTTGTCTTGGGCTGGACATGTTACAGCTACTTAGAGAGGGTCCTCCCAGCAGAGTCTGGGTTCAAGGCCCATCATATCCATCAATAAACCTCTTTTGAAGGTCCTGTCAGAGTCCTGCTTTCAAGAACACTCTTTGAAGTCCACAAGATCTCAATGATTCTTCAAGAATTCCCGTGAAAAGTTCTCAGCATCTTTCTGGGGGAGGAAGAATCTGAACCAATAAAGCCTCATTATTTTAAGTGTAGCCTCTGTTGGAATCTTGGAAGGAGTGCAGAAGAGGCCATGGAGTGTGAATGAATAGACTCTGAGCTGCCAGAGCCTGCTCTTGAGGAACAAAATATGCTTAGAATGTGTGTCCCTTGTGGATGCAGGCGGAGGGCACAGAAGGAAGGAAAGTTTGGGTTCAAAGCTGAAAGGCAGTCTGTGAAACTCAGTCACATGTCAAAGGGGTCACTGGCAAAAAATGTCTGGGAACCACTGTGAAACCCTGGCTGAACCTTGCAGGGCCACTCCCACCAACGCCGCCTCACATGTCACTGTGAACAGAGCCACGTCTTCAGCACAAAATCCCCCTTTCCCAACAAAACTTCCTCCCAGCGTCCAGAACACAGGAGCATCTCCACATGGGAGCTAGACTTCGAGAGGCAAGTAACAGTGCAAACTGGGAGTTCACCTTTCATTTGATGGATAGAATGCAAATGACCAAGAGGTTAACTTATAAATGAAAAAACAATTCTATGAGAAGATTTATCCAAGGTAACCTTAATTATCCTTGCACAAGCCCGTGGTGAAATTCTCAGTAGATCTTCAATCTTTTGCCTTTCCCTCTGCCTCACTGCTGATGGCCCCCAGGTCCTGCCTTTCACCCTGTCTCTTATACACATCTAAACNCCAAGGTAACCTTAATTATCCTTGCACAAGCCCGTGGTGAAATTCTCAGTAGATCTTCAATCTTTTGCCTTTCCCTCTGCCTCACTGCTGATGGCCCCCAGGTCCTGCCTTTCACCCACCCCACCCCTCACCTCCTCTTTCAAACCTGCCCCTCAGGCAGTTTTTCTTTCCCACCTCAGTTCAGGGCAACTGCCATCCTTCCGGTTCTTAGAGCCAAAACCTCAGTCATCTTGAATACTTTTATTTCTCTCATATCCCACTTCCAATCAGCTAGTGGGAAGTCCTGGCAGTTTCACCTTCAAAACAGAGTCGGATTCCAAGCCTTTGCATTCCTGCCCTGCTACCACCCACCTACAAACTACCTCTTGCTTGAATTATTCATTTATTTTTTTATTTGGTCACACTGTGTGGCACGTGGGATCTCAGTTCCCCAACCAGGGATCGAGCCCATGACCCCTGCATTGGGAGCATGGAGTCTTAACCACTGGAACACCAGGGAAGTCCCTCGCTTGACTTATTGAAGCAATAATTAGCTGTTTAGTTGGTATCCCTACCAACGCTTAGTTGGTATCCCTACTTCTGCTTTTGCCCCTCTGTTGCCTATCCTCAACCCAGCATCCAGAGCCATCGTTTAGAAAGACAGGCTGGATGATGTGACTTTCCTGTCTGCTGCTGCTGCTAAGTCGCTTCAGTCGTGTCTGACTCTGTGTGACCCCGTGCACGGCAGCCCACCAGGCTCCTCTGTCCGCAGGATTCTCTAGGCAAGAATACTGGAGTGGGTTGCCATTTCCTTCTCCACTGCCCTACCTAGAACTGTCACGCGAGCGTACGTTCCTCGGTTCTTTGTCTCGTCACAACAAAGATTTGGAGCGACGGACATTAAAGCCCTCGGCGCGTCACAGCTCTCCGGTCTTAGACAAACCGTGTTATAGCTCTTAGGCAAATCAGTGTTTCAGCTCTATTTCATTTAGAAGATAGCAGGAGGATCCATCCTCGAAGCAAAGCATGAGGGCATGCTGACCCAAAGACTCGAAGAGAAGAGAGTGGAGGAGTGCTCTGGGGAGGGAGGGAGGGAGAGAGAGAGCAACAGCGCAGGCACGCGGGAGAGAAAGAGAGAGAGAAAGCGCTTTGGCTCCTCCTTTTATATGTTTTTTTCCTCCAACTGGGCCTGCCCTATGCAAATTGGGCTTAGCCAGAAGTGCTGCTTGTTCTATCTGAAGTCTTCACTCTGGTCCTCAGACCTTCCTTTGACCTTCCTTGTCTTTTAGCCACCGCCATTTTGGACTCCTTTTCCCTATTCTACCTACCTAACATGACCTTCCAAAGGATCCCATTTCACTGAGTAAAAGCCAAAGTCACTAACGTGGACCATCATGCCCTCTATGTGCTGTCTCCTCTCAACAGGCCAGCTCAGACTGCGTCTGTGTTAAGTCACCTGTTTGGTGAGCCCTTTCTGAACTGTCATATCTAGAATTTCAGCTAGCCACCTAAATGTTCATGGACAGATGAACAGAGAAAGAAGATGTGGTACATATATATAAAGGAATGTTACTCAGCCATTAAAAAGAATGAAATAATGCCATTAGTAGCATTATTGCAATTATACTAAGTGAGGTAAGTCAGATAAAGATAAATATAATATAATATCGCTTATATGTGGACTCTAAAAATCCTGATACAAATGAATTTATTTAGAAAACAGAAATAATTTCACAAACATAGAGACAAACCTATGGTTACAAAATGGGAAAGGGGTGGGGAGAGATAAATAGGGAACTCAGAGTTAACAAATACATACTACTATATACAAAATAGATAAGGTCTTACACCATAGTGAACTCTATTCAGTATCTTATGAAAACCTATAATGAAAAAAGAATTTGAGAAAGCATGTATATGTACATATATATATACATAAATAATATGTATACATGGGGCTTATATGTATATGGATAAGTGAATCATTTCGGCATATACCTGAAGCACTATCAATCAACTATACTTCAAAAAAAATTTTTTTAAGTTGCAATGCCAAAATGAAACAAAACACAATTTCAACTCCTGTCCTCACTAACTACTAGGCTCCTTGCTTTATTTTCCCCTGTAATGTTGATCGCCAACTTATATATTCTTGCTTCTTATATGTTGCCCCTAATGGGAACGGAAGCTCTGGGAAGGCAGAGCGTGTTCTGTTCCCTGTTACACCGGGTGCATAGAAGGGCAGACATGGCCGGCGCTCAGGGCAAATCTGGCCAATGAATGAATGGCTCCCTTTGGTCACTCAGGTCTTACTGCCTAAGTCTGTTCTTTGGAGAATCCTTCCATGTCCACCCTATCTAATGTCACTGCTCCTTCTGTCTAGCACATCATCTCGTTTTATTTTGTATTTAGCACTCATCACAATCTAAAGTTACCTGTTTTCTTACTTGTCTCTTGCATTAAAATGTAGGCCCATGAGAGCGTCAACTTATTTTGNCCTATCTAATGTCACTGCTCCTTCTGTCTAGCACATCATCTCGTTTTATTTTGTATTTAGCACTCATCACAATCTAAAGTTACCTGTTTTCTTACTTGTCTCTTGCATTAAAATGTAGGCCCATGAGAGCGTCAACTTATTTTGCCCTGTTCGTGGCTACATTTCCAGCACTTAGAACAGAGCTTGGCACAGAGTAGATGCTCAGTACATGCTTTTACTGAATGGAGCACCTTTATGACAAAATCGATCCAAATCCATTATTCCCCCCCCCCTTTTTTAATCCAGAAAATTAAAAGCACGTCCACATACCTTTCATTTCAGCTCACCAACAGTTTTAAATTTTGCTCAATTTGCATGCTCTCCTTGATTGAACTGTGCCTGAAGCTGTTTAATACCTCTGGTGTTTTAAGCAAAAGAAAAAGTGTGATCTCTTCTCTATATCTTTATTATCTATCTATACACATACAGACACCCACACTCCACCACCTAACCATTCAAACCTTTCCAAAACCATTCAAAAGTATATCATGACATTTCATTCTTAGAAACTTTAGCATGTATCTCCTGAGAACAAGAATATTCTACAAAACCAAAATACCAATTTCCTACCCAAGAAAAGTCATGTTGGCACAGTGTTATAAATCACACTATACTGTCTGCATTCAGAGTCTCTAAATTGCTCCAAGGATGTCCTTCATAGATTTTTTTTTCCAGTTTGGGAGCCTATTAAGACCACTTACTGAATTTGGTCCCACTTAATTTTCTTTGACCTCATCATTTTGTCCTTAATGGCAGTGACACTTTTGAAAAGTTCAGTCCAGCTCTCTTGAAGAATGTCTCACAGAGGATGTCCAGCCATAAAACTATGTTCAAAAGTTAATCTAATTTATCCTTTTATTGTGTGGTTAGTTAACCAACTTAATATACAGAGTTCATTTTTTCTATTTATTTTAAATCTTAGAGTTTGCTGTTTTTCATCTTTTTTTTTTGGCCACACTGTGAGGCTTATGGGATCTTAGTTCCCTGACCAGGGATTGAACTCAGGCCCTCGGCACTGAAAGTGTGAAGTCTTAACCACTGAACCACTGAGGAATTCCCTACTTTTCATCTTTTTGATTAAATTTCAATTTCTTGATTACATAAAATGTTTAAATGGTTCAAAAGTCAATACCAAATAAAAAGATACATTTATAAAAGCCACTTGCATCTTAAATTGTTTCACTCTGTTTTAGTCCACTTTCTAGAGGTCACCTTTTCATAGCTTTTATCTTTTCCATTTCTTTTATATTTTATATATGTATGCATTATAAATACATATTCATATTTCCCCTTGTTTCTTAATCAAAAGGAAGCATACCATACCCAGTGTATGTATGCTTCTGCATCTTGCTTTTGCTTTCCAAAATATATCCTGGAAATTATTTCATATCAGCACACGAAGATCTTTTTTTTTCTTCTATATAGCTGCATAGTATGCAGTTGCATCGCTGTACATGCATGGATAATCCTGCATACATGTTGTTTTGTTACTCATAAAAACCCATTTTTT
This sequence comes from Neotragus pygmaeus, assembly GCA_006410875.1. Classification (NCBI taxonomy): domain Eukaryota; kingdom Metazoa; phylum Chordata; class Mammalia; order Artiodactyla; family Bovidae; genus Neotragus; species Neotragus pygmaeus. The sequence goes on along the minus strand of SJYV01042900.1, from coordinate 400,114 downwards.
TAAAGCTGAAGGATAATTGCTTTACAGTATTGTGTTGGTTTCTACCAAACATCATCATGATAAACCCACTCTTTTTTAGTGGGTCATTATGGACTGAATTGTGTCTCCTCAAATTCATATGCTTAAATCCTCATCACCAGATAACCATATTTAGAGACAGGTCTTTTCAGGAGGTAATTAAGGTTAAATGAGGCTGTAGGGGTGAGGCCTTGAGCTAACAGAACTGGCATCCTTACATGAAGAGGAAGGGACACCAGCATTCTCTTTCTTTGTGCACAGAGCAAAGTCCATGTGAGAACAGAGAGAGAAGGTGGCCATCTGCAAACCAAGGAGAGAGGCTTTAGGATAAACCAAACCTGCAGACACCTCAGTCTTGGACTTCTAGCCTCCAGAACTATAAGAAAATAAATTTGTTGCTTACGCCACCCATTCTGTGGTATTTTTGTTATGGCAGTCTAAGCAGACTAATACTCGGATACTAGAAGAGTTAAAGAGCTATAGATTTCCCAGGGAAACAAGCTAAAGATTGATTTCAGAGAAAAATCACTTTTTAAAAAACTTAAGACATTTCTGGAGGCTCCTGGGGAGGAAGTAAGGAAGAATCAGCATTCCACTGACCACAGAGTAGGAAGCAGTTTGCATTAAGTTGCTTTAAACACCAGTGTGAGCCTTACAGGTGCAGGCCCACTGGAGCATCACTTTCTATTTTGGCTCGCTCCTGAAATCTCAGTCACACACGTGTCAGTTGTATTCTTGCAGACTTTGGGCGTGAAGGAGGGAAACCATCTCATTATTGCAGGGCCCTCAGCAGTCCAGGCTTTCAAGGATCCGGGGATGGCCTTATGGTGTCTTCTTTGAACAAAGCCAGGCTGAGGATGGGAGTAGCTTCTTTTGCTTTTGGTTTGTTTATTTATGTGGTTGCTCTAGGTCTCTGTCGTTGCACATGGACTTTTACTAGTATGTGGGCTTCTCACTGCAGTGGCTTCTCTTGTTGCGGAGCACAGACTTTAGGTGTGGGCTTCAGTAGTTGCAGCATGGGGTCTCAGTAGTTACAGCTTGCAGGCTCTAAAGCACAGGCTCAGTAGTTATGGCACACGGGCTTAGCTGCTCCTCAGCATGTGGAATCTTCACAGTCCAGGAATCGAACCCATGTCCCAGCCTTGGCAAGCAGATTCTGATCCTTCAAAGTTGCACAAGATTTGACTAGACAGTGAGAATTTGCCTCTCTATCTGGAGATGCAGAAGTTCAGAGTCTTGGAAAACATCTGCGCTATTTTCACTGAAAATAACACTAGTAATTTCCAGAGGAGNGCCTTGGCAAGCAGATTCTGATCCTTCAAAGTTGCACAAGATTTGACTAGACAGTGAGAATTTGCCTCTCTATCTGGAGATGCAGAAGGTCAGAGTCTTGGAAAACATCTGCGCTATTTTCACTGAAAATAACACTAGTAATTTCCAGAGGAGTAACTCTAGAGAATATACAGGAAGGAAGAGCATCTGTAAGTTTCAATGATCATGGTAAACTGATATATGAAAAAAGGGCTTAAACTTTTAATAAGAAGGAACTAGAAGAGATCTATTCCCTTTACCGCTTTGGGGGTTAATTTTCATTTCACCAATGCGACTGTGAGTGCAAGTGTGGTTTGGTTCAAGTTAAGGACTCTAGTCTCTTAGTCAGGAGCATGGAGGGCCCTGAGCTGGAAGGAAGGGGCCAGGAACACTGGTGCTCCTAGAAAGAAACCTTATGGGGTCACAGAACTTGTGAAATCACACATTAATACTATACTGCAGAGCTGTTCATTTTCCAGCATCATGCTCCACACTCCACTTGATCTTCATTCCTTCCTCCCTTTCTATCCACTGAACTGTTCAAATAACCTTTTTATTATCGCAGAAATGTAATAATGTATGCTGTAGGAAATTGGAAATTCAGAGAAGCAAAACAAAACCCATCACGTTCCCACCATTCACAGGTCACCACTCTTAACACTTTAGCACATGTACTTTGTCTCCTTTACACACACACACACACACACACACACACACACACACTTAGAGTTTGTATTTTTTAACCAAACTAAGATCATACTGGGCCTATTGTTTCTCAGTCTGCCTTTTCCAATTATTACCAACTTTCCATTTCAGGGAAATTTCCTCTAATATCCAGACCACATTTGAATTTCTACAATTTCCCCCCAAAGGTTCTCTATAACTGGTTTATCCAAATGAGTAACCACTCCAGGACCATATTCTGCATCTGGTTTTTAAACCCCTTAACTCTTGTTTAATTTAGCATAGTCCCACTTTTATGACACTGACTCATTGAAGAAATCAGGTCATTTGTCCTGCAGAACGTCCCCCCTTCTGGATCTGCCCCATTGCTCCCTCAGGCTGTTGTTATGCTTGCTTTTCTAATCACTGGTTTTCCTCTAACTGGAAATTATATCTAAAGGTTTTATGAGGTCAAGTTGCACACAGAACACATCATTGAAAAGGGTGTGTATTTCATGGATATCATCAGAAGACATCTAACACCAAGGTGACTCACCAGGAGTGATGCTTGGACTGATTCCTGCCTGGGTTTGTGTGTAGAGTGTGTGTTGTTACTTTGTATCTTGTTGTGTTGCTTAGCTACTGTTCTAATGTCCACCAAACATTCATCATAATGGCTTTAACCATAAGTGAACACCTTTTCTGAATTTGTTCCTAACATTTTAAAATACATGGCACTGGATTACAAACGCCCTGGAGGTATTTCTAGAAGCTCTGTCCTCCAGAGGAGGTATTTCTAGAAGCTCTGTCCTTCAGAAATTCAGTACAGTAAGTCCCCTACATACAAAACTTCAAGTTGTGAACTTTCAAAGATGTGAATGTACGTCTGGTTCCAGCAAGGAACCAGAATCTGTGCCATCAACATCAGAGATGAGTGACACTGCAGCTTGCCTTCCATCTCCTATTGCTGACGATCCTTCAGCTCTACCATCTCCCACCTTCTTTCTCTCCTCCCATCAGTAACGCTTCTTGCCTGTTCATGTGATGCCAGTCCCTGTATGCCAGCTGATGTACTGTACTCCTGTACTTCTCAAGGCCCTGTACTGTAAAATTAGAAACATTTTATTTGGGGGGTTTGTTTTTTATGTACATACTATTTGTGTGAAAAGCATTATAAACCTATTACAGTACAGTACTATATAGCCGATTGTGTTATTTGGGTACATAGGCTAACTTTGTTGGATTTTACAAACAAATTGGACTTATGAACACACTCTCAAACAGAACTCATTCGTATGTATCTTCTTGTAGGTCCTTGCATCCATCTGTACTATGTAGGGTGTGATGATCACAACATTCCCTGGGAGGCATACTCCCTAAAAGGTCATTTAGGGAGCTCCTCTATAGGTACCTTCAGTCCAGTAAACTATTGAGGCTTAACTATTTCGCAAATAAACAAAGATAAACTTAAAACCAGTCATCCAGAGAAGACTGTTCTTAGTGGAGGAACCAGCACTGAGAGTTTCAGTGTAGGAGTTCAGTGTTAGCCCTGGCCCTTTTTTCTCTTCTCTTTTCTCAGCTGCTGCTGCTGTTTAGTTACTCAGTTGTGTCCAACTCTTTTCAACCCTGTGAACTATAGCCCTCCAGTCTCCTCTGTCCATGGGATTCTCCAGGTAAGAATACTGGAGTGGGTTGAATACTGGAATGGGTTGCCATTTCCTTCTCCAGGGGATCTTCCTGAACCAGGGATTGAACTTGAGTCTCTTACTTGGCAGGCAGATTCTTTACGGTTAAGCCACCAGGGAAGCCATCTCTTTTCTCAGAGGGGTCAGCAATTCCCAGTTGTCTCAGCCATGCCCTATGGGCCTGTGTTCCTCATATCTGTATCATCAGCTGTGCACTCTTGGTGCCTTGTGAACATATAAAGCGCCATAGATAGACACGAAGGCTGGACAGCCTGTCTCTCCACTGATGAGTCCCATGCTCGGTTTTTGGGATCTCTCAGCTCATCAACAGGTACAAATCATTGTCAGTTCATGTTGGGACCCCGTGAGCCTCCTGACTGTGCCCTCTGACTGAAGTAGTCTATGAACCCATCCATCCAACATTCCACTGCTAGACAGCTATTTCTTAAATTTCTTTTTATCATGTTCCATTTGGGCTCACTTTTTGGGTCACAACTATTGGCTACTCAGTCAAGATTAAATTCTTTGTCTAAACTTTATTCTTTCATAGAAGGCCCCATGGAATCTGACCCTATTTTGAATTATTTCTCCAAACCTACCCTTTGTGCTAATCAGAGATGACTCCTCAAGGCCCTGTTACTGCTTCTTTTGGGACCTTTGTAGCATCAGCATCCTTTCCTGAAGGATTTCTTTCTTCTCATTCCCTGAGAAAGTCTGATCAATCCAGTGAGAGCTGGTTTTAGGAGATGGAAGGAAAACCCCATCCCACCACCCCATTGGAATCTCAGCAGCAAAAACAATGGCTAACACGTGGCATGGCATCTACAACGAATGCTTTTGAAATGTTCACACCTTTTGATTTCTATGGTTTGTCTTGATTGTTCAACTATTAATATATTGTAAGCTCTTTGGAGGAGATGGTCTTATTTGATATTTCTAGGTTAAGGCCCCCAAGTCCATTCCTCTTTTTCTATGAAGTACTGTCCTTAAGCTATCTTAAAGGTTTAAAGGACCCATTTGTCCTTTAAACACACACACATATCTCTGGAGATAATTCTGTGTTTGTTTGTATCCTACCCCAGTGTCCAGCATCTTGCACTATTATAAAAATATCCTTGAAAAGAGCTGAGATCCCCCATATATAGCCAGGATACTATTCCTTTTGCTAGCGAGAAAGAACATCTGGTCGACATCTACTGTAATAGCCTCAAACAGGAGGCGAGGAGAGATTGTTGAACAGAAAAGGAAAGGTCATCTCATTTCGCCCCATGAATATCCTACAAATCTGAAGGATTTAAGTCACCTGCCACCCAAATCCCCAGAGTTACAAAAGGTGTGCTTCAAACATCTTCTCTTAGAACTCTGCATATTTCTCACCCCTGAATCTTGGTGGTCCATATTTTTAATCTTCCCACCTTCCTAGTTGTAGGATACCACTTAACTCCTGGGATACAACAGCTCTGCTTGGCAGAAAGAATATTCCCACACAGTCTAGGGTATTCCTTGGAAGGAAGAACGACAGCAAATGTGACAGTGTCTCTCGTGGTACAAGACTGCTGATCATTACAGAGCGAGACCCTTGAGGATCCTATCTCCCAGTAGACACTTTCCTGGTCTTTTAGGAACTTTCCTGTTTTTCCCACCCTTCTCTTTTAGTAAGTGATAAACTAAGAGCAGTAGATAAGTTGTGAGAAGTCATACGTAACTCCATCTCAACCTGTGCCATTCCGTACGGCTTGGCACCCATGCATGCGGCCGTGCTCTCTGAGACCTGCTCTATTTTACCTGTTTCTGGTCGCTGATGCCACCTCTGCAAATAGCATCATCCCTATACTACTTTTAGGAAGAATAACCTGTCATTTGGTTGTGCATCTGGAGAAATAAAAAATAAACAAACCAAGAGAACAAAAATGGAGACTCAGAAATAAAGAATCGGGAAAAAATGAGTAGCGATGACATTTATTTAATACTCCTCTATACAGCAGAAGACAGAATGAAATCGTTGTTACTTCAACAAGCTGGAGGTCTGTAATTGTGACCTTCCATATCCTTCCTTTGATTTCCTTCTAAACTCAGGAATCTTTTGTTGGCTAAATACCAGCCTTTTTGTTCCCATCCCGGGGCCAACTTTTTGGCTTGCCTGGGAACAGCTGCCAGTTGTCTGTGCTGCCAATCAGTCAGGAAACGTGCTCACATTGAGGGCCTGGATCCATCCCACCCTGGGTGCTGAACGCTCTCACTTTTTCACACACAGCCTCTGCCAGGCTGCACACAGAAGTCCAGCTCAGACAGGAAAGCTCACTGCATCACCAGTGAGCTCGGAAGAGGTGCCAATGTCAGTGAGAGAGACTGTCAACATATTTGAGGAGTCGATGGCACAATGAAAGATTTTGCTATGCGTACCAAGTAAATGAAAAAAAGAACACTTCTGAAATAGCAGGAAACCAAAAGTGCCATTGTTTACTTGCTCCCTGAAAGCAAAACCAATCTACCCCTTTGTCTGGTCTGTGATTTGGTTAAGAACCCAAACAAACAAGAAAAGAAACAGAAAGGTATTAACTGATGAATGCCAACAACTATTTTACTTTCTTTGTGTTTCTAAGAACAGCCTTTTCTACTGAAAACCACACACCACTACAACGCCTGGATATGCTCCCTTTTATTCAGGAATTTTCTGAATCAATTTCCTGGTTTACAACTTGTCCAACCAAGATTCCAGGTGTTCTCACCACTCTGACAATAGAGCCGAAACCTGAAGATGTCTGGGGACATTCCAAGTTTCTGAATGGAATGTGAATCCATTGAAATGATTAGGTAATTTTACTGATATCCTCCCATTTGCGCCAAGTGGTAGAGCTGCCAAAGAAAAGACAGAATCAAAACCGATTCTTGGATTCCAAGTCTGAGTAATTTGGTGTGGAAACTGTATTTTCTTGTAACTCATTTAAAAAAACACACCATGCTTTCACTGTTTAATTGCAATCTCAGTTTTCAGGAAACAACGAGAAATGAGATCTATAGTCAATGTTTCTCTCCTGTTCGGCTTTCAGTCTAAATGGTCCTGCGTTTTTATTGGCAAAGGAGGGCACGTAATAACAGTGAACAAGAAACCTATTCTAAGAAGCACTGGCTCAAGTGAAGTACCACTACACCATGAATGACTCAACCCTGTACTCAAGAGTGATTACTCTGCATCGATAAAGCCATGCTAATTGGACAATGGCTTGCTGCCAGCTCATGTTGGCATGACCTATAATACCCCTGGCTGACAGCTATTATGTCTATCACACCTTTTTTTCGGGGGTAGTAAGCTGGATGAGAAGTGGAAATAATTTTGAAAAAACTGTCCCAAGTGCTATTTAACTTATCATGAATTAAAAGTTTAATTAAGTATCCTGTTAAAGGCCTGGGTTCTATGATGAAATATGACAAAAATAATACTTCTGATTCCTGATCAAGTGAAGAACTTTATAGCTCTGAACTCTTATCTTTAAAGCTATTACTAATTTTAATTGAAATAGCTAAGAGATTCCATAACAGAGCAAAAAAAGAAATGTACCGATGTTTAATTGATGTAGAGAGAAGAGTTTTAAAATGAATAGATACACTGAAAACTACTTCTACAAAATTTAATTCAAACAACTTTACTGTCAAAGGTTTTTATAAATGGACCTATTTTAAAATGTTGATGACCATTTTCATCCTACATTACACAGGGGGAAATAGGTATAGTCAAAGAAAGTCTTAAAACTGGCTTTGAAATCAGGTCACTTAAAAATAATTCTTAGACAGGTCTTAGCTTTTTGTCTACTTAACTCCTTCTACTATGCCAAAAGAGGAACACAACTCTGCTTAAAGTTCTTTAAATAGGACTTACTGGCCTCAGGATTTAGAAAATGTAAGAGGTTTGGAAATAGCTTATCTATTTCAGTTTTAAAATTAGCTATTGCTGTGGCTATTTTCACCCCAGATTTCCTTCCCTCTGTAGCAGTGCCACTAAGCAGCCTTCAGAGACGGAATCACAATAGCATTAAGCCCCCATTTTGTGGCCTTGCTTTTATTGCACCCCCATCTGAGACGGAGGCCCAGATTTCAGGGCTGGAAGTCACTTCTGTGTAACTATAAATATGTTCTGCCTTCAGGCCGTTCAAAATTATCAGCTTGAGTCTCGGACTTGAAAACTNCCCATTTTGTGGCCTTGCTTTTATTGCACCCCCATCTGAGACGGAGGCCCAGATTTCAGGGCTGGAAGTCACTTCTGTGTAACTATAAATATGTTCTGCCTTCAGGCCGTTCAAAATTATCAGCTTGAGTCTCGGACTTGAAAACTTCTTACTTGCCAGCAAGTAGTTACCTGGGATATTTTGACTTATTATTTATTTGCCTTTTTTTTTTTTTTCATCTGCTGCCAGGTCTCACTAATGCAACTTGGAAAATTGCACCACAGCTTTTAATGAGGACCCTGAGGTAAGAGTCATTTCATCAGAGAAGGTTGTGCTTTCCTTCTAGGGGAATAATAACACCTACTGTCTATATAGCACCATCCTTCCAAGAAGTTTAAGTTATCACATTTCATTAATCTGAAGAGCAGCCTTGAAAGGCAAACTGTTACCCAGTATTGTTACTCCCTGCATATACACATGGACATTGACATCATTAAATGAAGATACTTTTTTCCAAGATACTTCTGAAATGGTTATAGAGTAGTGATCTACATTTTCTACAAGCTGTCTGTGTTCTAGGCTATCAAATAGCCCAGGGGTTCTACAGCTCTTGAGCTGTCATCTGTGAACTCTCGTAAGACCATCTCCAAAAGGTCAGGGAGGATATAGAAACAAGAGAAGTGAGCTCACATCTCTTCTGAAGCCGAATGGTTCTCTCCTTTCCAGACCAACCTGCCTCCCATCTCCCTGGTCTTTCCCTACCTCTCAGTCCAAATATCTTGCCTCTCTTTCTGACCTGCAGGATTTTTTTTCTCTCCCTCCAGTAGGAACCTAGAAAAATTCAAAGACCATCAACTTGTCACCTAGGCCAGGTAGCCAGGGATCATCCAGTTCAACTCCATCAATTTTGAAGGATGAACCTTGCTAAGTTGAGTATGCCCACTTGCTCCGGAGATCCTACCCCCTTTCAAGTCCTCAAGAGCAATTCTTTTAGGGACTAGTCTTGTGTCTCCCATATCAGCAGGTTTTCTCTCTCTTTTGGAACTTTCCCATCCACCCAAGTATGAGTCAGGATGAGCTCTGCTGTGCAAACAAACACACACTAAGTCCTAATGCCTTAACATAAAAGTTAATCCCTCATTCATGTCACAGTCTGATTTGAGTCAGATGGCTCTCCTCCAACAGTGACTCAAGAATCTAGGTTGTGGTTCCACCACCTAGGAGTTCTCTGAACCAGTTCAACGGATAAAAAAGAACATGAAGAGCTCACACTTACTCTTAACTGCCTCAGGCTAGAAGTGACATGTGACTTCCTCTCACCTTTTACTGGCTGGATCTAGTTACCAGCACACCTAATTGTGAATGTGGTCTTCTTGTGTGTGCAGGAAAGAGAGGAAAATTGGATATGAGTGAATATTGATAATCTTTATCTTCAGGGGCAAGTGTGCTGGAATTTCTCCCTACTGAAAACAAAAGCCCAAAGAAAACCTCTTGGGACTCTATTTCCCTCCAGTTTCCGGCTCACCTCTCTACTCGCTTTAAATCAAAGCCTTAAAAAAAATGTAACCTATGTGAACGTCTTCAAATACTTCTCTTCTTCTCACTAGAACAGGACCCAACTGGTTTTTGTTCCTATTGCTTTCCCAAGTGCTCAACGAAATCATGAACGGCTTCCAAATTACTGGATGGTCAATTTTCAACCTTCACCTTAGCTCACTACCAACTTCATGTGACATAGTTGATCACTCTCTCCACCTTGAAATACTTTCACTACCTGGCTTCTGACATACTACACTTTTTTTTGTTTTTGCTTTTCTTTCTATTTCAACAGCTGCTCTTTCTTGGTACACCCGATCGCCTCCTCTTTTTCTCTATGATCTCTTAGTTCTGGAAAGACTCAAGAATCAATCCTAAGACCACTCTCTCTCTCTTTTTTTTCTATCTATACTTACTCATTTGGCATTTGTATGCAGTCTTGGGACTTTCAATATCCCCAATACTCTAGTATTAAAATTCTATCTCTGGGCTAGATTTCTCTCGTGAATCTCAGTCATATATATCCTTACTGTGTAGCAGACAACTCTGAAAGGGCTTCCCTGGTATGGTAGCTCAGATGGTAAAGAATATGCCTGCAATGCAAGAGATCCAGGTTAGATCCTTGGGTAGGGAAGATCCTCTGAATAAGGAAATGGCAACCCACTCCAGTATTCTTGCCTGGAGAATCCCATGGACAGAGGAGCCTGGTGGGCTACAGTCCATGAGGTCTCAAAGAGTAGGACATGTGTATGTCCTTACTATGTAGCAGACAGCTCTACCTAGATGTTAATAGGCATCTCAGACTTAATATGTACAAAACAGAACTCCTAATCCTGCCCCACCTGCACCATCTGAAACCCATTTCCTTCAGGCTTTCACCAATCCCAGGTAACAGCAACTTCATCCTCCCAACAGTCTACCCAAACCTTGGAGTTATCCTTAACTCTTTCTCTTTCACCCTGTATTTAATCTACAGAATCCCATAAGCTCTACCTTCAAAATATTACCAGAGGGACTTCCCTGGTGGTCCAGTGGTTAGGACCCCATGCTTCTACTGAATGGGACCGAGGTTTGATCCCTGGTCAGAGAACGAAAAGCCCTCAAGCTGAGCAGCCAAACAAACAGATGTTTGCAAACTTAAAAAAAAAAATATTACCGGAATCTAACACTGATCACCACTCCACTGCTATCGCCCTGGTCTGGTCACGTCAGGCCTGGTTTGCTGCCTCATCGTCTTCAACGCTTTCCTTGTTATGCCCTTATCCTCTTTCAATTTATCCTCACCCAGCAGTCAAAGTTATCTTTTCCCGTGAAACCCTCCACTGGCCTCCCAGCTCATTCCAAGGAAAGGTGATGCGCCCTGCTTGTCCCTGGTTCTTCTCTGCTCTGCCACCTTCCACGTACCCTTTGTTCGTGTCATTACTGTGTGTCAAACAGGCCAGGCCGTTCGTTCTAGCCTCAGGGCCTCTTCCTTGCCATTCCTTCCACCTGGATCACTCTTCCTCCACAGGTCAGCATGGCTGTCTCCCTCACCTTTTTCAGGTGCTTATACAAAAATCATCCCCCAGGGACTTCCCTGGTGGTCCAGTGGTTAAGAATCCACCTTCCAAAGCAGTAGACACAGGTTCGACTTCTGGTCGGAGAACTAAGGTCCCACATGCCTCGGAGTGACTAAGCCCAGTGCGCCACACCTGAGAGAGAAGTGTTAGCATCGCAGCTAAGATCCCATGTGCTCCCACGTACTGCAACTAAGACCCAATGCGGCCAAATATAAAATAAATAAATACATTAAAAAAAAGTCATCCTCCAATCAGGCCTTTCCTGACCACCCTATTCAGAATGGCAGTATCTGAACCCTGATGATTCTTAATCCCCTCCCCTGTTTTATTTTCCTNCACTGGAGTGGGTTGCCATTTCCTTCTCCAATGCATGCATGCATGCTAAGTTGCTTCAGTCGTGTCCGACCCTGTGTGATCCCATTAACAGCAGCCCACCAGGCTCCCCTGACCGTGGGATTCTCCAGCCAAGGACACATATTGAGTAGAGTTAAAGTGAATATAGTTGACATACAGCATCGATTCAATGCATTTCTATATTGTAATATTATTTTTGGTATGGCTATATTAAGAACCTGTATCACATTATATAATTATCCTTTATTTCTACTAGTTAGGATAATCCAGTTATAGTTTTTTATCAAGTTTGATGTTTATAGCATGATATATTTTTCATACTGTGCATTATATTTCTATGGTTGATTTATTACCAATTGCAAGTGTGTACCCTTAAACATCAATATTATAACTCCCCACCCCCTGATGACTATCATTCTGATTTTTTTATTAGTTTAACTTTTTTAGATTATACATGGTTAAGTGTCATTATTTGGTGCTTTTCTTTTTCTTCCTTATCAAATGTGCTCAGGGTCCATCCACGTCACTGCATATAGTTTTCAATTTTCTAATTCAGCAACACCAAAATTTTACACTTTAGAAAATTTAATGTTATTGAATTGACTATTAGACAAATAAAATAATACAGTCAGAATTTAATTCTCCAAAAATATTATAGCAGAAATTGTGCTAGCTCTTCCTAATATCCACTCCCTTCTTTTCCCTTCTAAAAGAATTAAACATTCCATTCTTTAGTTGAGTACATTTACATTGGTTAGAAATAATATTTTCCGCATTCCTTTGTGTTAGATATATACATGTAAAACTATAGAAATAGAATTGAGGTTGGTTCTGGAATGTCATAAAATGGGGAGTGCTTCTTTTTTATTATCCATTTGGCTGTTCAGCATGTACATATGACGCTTACCAATTCATCCTATAAGGCCAGCATCAACCTGATATCAAAACCATACAAAGACATTACAAAAATAAAATTACAGGCCAATAACACTGATAAACACAGATCCAGAAATCTTCAGCAGAATATTAGAAAACAAAATTTAAAATATATATTAAAAGGATCATGGGCTTCTTTTGTGACTTAGCTGGTAAAGAATCCACCTGTAATGCAGGCGACCTGGATTCGATCCCTGGGTTGGGAAGATCCCCTGGAGAAGGGAAAGGCTACCCACTCCAGTTTTCTGGCCNGGGCCAGAAGGTGATCTGACCATGATGGATTATGATGAAGATTTCCAAGGAGCTAATGAAATGCTTTTTCTTACATCATAGGAACCAAACGCCAGTGAGATCCAGGCAGCTACTTTTCAAGGTAGTGTTTGTGATGTTTATTCACCACTTAATTCAAATTCTATGAAGTCATTCACTGAGCTAAGTAGGACAATGATCTTTGAGCCTGCAGGGACCTTGCAGTGTGCACACAGCAAGGAGAGAAAACAATGCTCGGTGCTGGGGGCCACAGGAGGGGCCTCTCAGCAGAGGCAACAGGCTTGGAAGCGGGTCTCAGAAAAAAACTACAGACCCACAAAGGAAAATGCCATGGAGGTTTGCTTGCATGCCCGTTAGCGAGATGCTTAGAGCTGGGTTACTGACTATGAATTCACATATCATAGGACGGAAAAAAAAACAAAAACGTTTAGTTATATCTGAAGGTTTCAGGCACATAAATAACCAGAATGTTTTAATGATTTGGAAATGCAGATGACACAGGGGCAGAAATCATTTCACGCGACTAGAAAGAAGAAAATCAGCATTTAGCAGATTCTCACTTAACTGGAAGACAGACAACCGAAAAGTTCCAACAGCAGATTTTTGTGTGACATCTCTACAGCATGCCTCTGACTCCAGCACCCAGTGCCAGGGAAATAAGTGATCATCAGGGATTTGATCTAAAAAGAAACTTTTCGGTTAGGTTTTATTGCCTTGGCATTGTATTATGATACATAATCTAAGGACTTCAGAATTTTAGGGGTTTTTACAGGTAAGAACTGGGGCTCAGAAGGGTTAAGGGACTAGATGAGGATTACAGAGCTTACTGGGATAGGGGAGGCCAGGGCTTATAAGGTACAGGGTCCAGGGAGTTTTAAGATGTGGTCAGCAGTCATGCAAGAGAGACTAAATTATGGTTTTCATTTGCAAATATAGTTTAAAATAATCTAACTTTTTAAAAGCAGTAAAAAACATAAATTAGGTGGTTCTCAAACAGATACAGATAGTAAATTAACTGTAAACTCCACCCCCTCCCCAAAACCATTCTGGATAAGTGGGATTCTTGTCAGATATTTTCAGAGAATTCTAGAGCGAAAGTAAATTCAAAAGGCATTCTTGACACCCGCCCCTCTAGAGACGAAGAAGAATCTTACATTTGATGAAGTCCTACTAGTTTAAATGGAGACTTTTATATTTATCCTATCACCTCATGATGGATTAAGTAGCTGCCCATTAACACAGACGAGGACAGTCCAGCTCAGGATCACTAGTCACCAGGCAGCTGCCTCTCCTTGGCATTCCCACATCACTTGGCATATAAACGTCCCTCCCTACCCCAGCCCCAATTACATGGCTTTCAGCTGATTGGCTCTTTGGCATCTTATATTGGGACCTTTTTAGTTATGCTCTTGCCAGTGGTGTGAGGAGTAGTAATGGAGCCTTTTACATGGGTACATAACAAAGAATATTCATGTGAAACTCTATGCCACCTTCATTTTGCTAGCTGGCCACTCTCCTGCTTTGCAGACATTGCTTAACAGGGGACTGGATCTGGTGATCCTTCTGACTCCCTGTCTATTTTGTTTCTTTTGGGCGGGGGGTGGGTATAGAGCGACTTTTAAAAATTGAAGAACAGTTGATTTAAATTGTTTCAGGTGTACAGCAAAGTGTTTCAGATTTATAGATAGGAATATATATGCATCTATATTCTTTATCAGATTCTTTTCCATTACAGGTTATTATAAGATATTGAACCTAGCTCCCCGTGCAAATAATGTTGTCTTAAAGTCTATTTTGACTAATATCAATAAAGCTCCCCTAGCTTCCTTGCTCTTTATCTATTTTATATTTCGTATATAGTAGTGTGTATGTTTGTTTCTTAGGTTGAACTTGAATGTCTTTCTGCAGAGCAGGTGCTTGCCTCACCATTGCCTACTTCTTATATAATGAAAGTGAAAGGTGTTCAGTCATGTCCGACTCTTTGTAACCGCATGGACTATACAGTCCATGGAATTCTCCAGGCTGGAATACTGGGGTGGGTAGCTGTTCCCTTCAACAGGGGATCTTCCCAACCCAGGGATCAAACCTGGGTCTCCCGCATTGCAGGGAGATTGTTTATTGTCTGAGCCACTAGGGAAGCCCACTTTTTATATACAACCTGCTTTATTCATTTACATGATTTCTAGGCCTCTGGAGGCCCTGGATTTATGACCTCTGGGACTTAAAGATAGTTGCACCCCTCATTCCCTCAGGGTGACTGGGTCCTTGGTTTCTCCTAGGAGTGCTGTGAAGATCATGGCACAACTCTGGGGCTCTCTTTGTACAGACTATGGATGTGAGTTGTGCAGTGCACAGCCTGTGCAACCGTCAGTGGCCCTGGTGTTGGTGGTGCACAGGAAACGATTCTGGCCCGAACACAAAGCCTAAGGCTGCTCAGTGTTACTCTTAGTCCCACAAAAATGAAGAGGGGTCAGGATGATGGAAGAAGAGAAAGAGCATATGCAGTTCAAAGGGGTGACCAATTCAAAGGTCTGTCAGCATGAAGCCTACCTTTTGAGTGACGGCAGCTCAAGCCAGTCGATTGAGTATCATCTCTGGACAGAGCAAGTACATCTACTAGTGTCCCCGAGGTACAGAAGTGACTGGACTCCCCAAAGTAATTAAGAAACCTGAGTAGGGTATTTTCAACAATGGTGAGAAAAGCACAGTTTACACTTCTTAGAATCTTACTATATTAACTGTGAAAACGACCGCTTGCTTTTACTTTGCCCCTGGGCAAGGAAGGTGCTGTGAATCCTTTCATTCTTTTACTCTCAAGGTAAGTCAAGTGTTCCTTCAACCATTTGAAAGAGAAAAATCATAGCGACAGCCCCAGTGATTCAGATCCCACATCTAGGATTGCACTAAACTTCGGTCAAACGCCTCAAAACCCGAAGAGTAAGTGAACTAGAAACTACGAGAGGCTGCGAGCCACAGGTGAGGTTCAGATTCACGCTTCCGAGACTTGAAATGCATCAAATAGAAACCGGCTCAGCCACAAACCTAACATGTGGGTGACTTGATCATCAACCCGCAAGCGGGGATTGTGACACTGTGCCCACCTTCCAGGTCCACCTCCCAGTCAACAGGCCTCTGTAGCAACCACACGAACAAACCACAGTACTGTACCTCCTCGGGCAAGCTGACCACCAAATCATTTTTCGTCTGTCCGACCAGCGCCTGCCAGAAGTATTCACTGCATGCGGCCAGCACAGCTCGGTGGGCCCGGAACTCCTTCCTTTCCACGATCAGGGTCACGTCACAGAGAATATCCTTTTTGCGCTGGTCATTGAGGCCCAGGAGGATGTTGGTGCAGTGGACTGTGGACTCATACACATACATGGGGGAGTCAGGCTTCTCATCCACAGACATGCCGTTCACACCCTGAAAGAGAGCAAGCCAGCCTGGGTCATCGCGGCTCCCTGCGTCAGAGAGATGGTGAGAAAGGATGCCGACCTCCTGAGAACCACCACCCTGATGGAGCCAGGCTGAAAGGCGCAGAACTGTCTGTTAGCATCTTATGCTCAGTTAGCACCGTGAACTCATAAAACATCTGGAAAGTCGTGTTCTATGGCTGACTTTTCTCCTTTCCCCTTACTGCGTCTTTTTAAACCCCAATGGAAACAAAGCCAGGTCTTTTAATGGAACACCCCAAACACTCAAAACACATACCCACTTTAAAACGTGGTAGTTTTGATTTTGTTAGTGGACTGAAAGGGAACTTTCACACATACTCAGTCCCAGTGCAAGTATTAACAGAGCTTTGTGTTAAGAGGAAATGAATCATTCAGAAGTATTGGCAATGCTGCCTTGATGAAGCACGTGTTTAAGTTTCTGGGCTGAAATTTGGCCAAGACGCCAAGCGGTTAAACATCTAATCACAATGTGTAATTTAACATGGGAACTAAACGGACTGTGTGTGATGGAGTGGATGTGGCCACTTATCTATCACAACTGCCCTCCACCACTTCAAGCACAGCCACCATAATGCTACTACTGTCATGAAAGGCTCTTGAAAAGAAGTGGAAGTGTGCTATCACTACTCCAGCAGACTGGATGTACACTCTCTTCAAGGAAATACAGTATATCACATTAGCAGTCCAAAAAAGATATACTCAACAGTGAAGATTACTTTTATAAAGGGGTTCTTCGCTTTAAAAAGNGGCTCTTGAAAAGAAGTGGAAGTGTGCTATCACTACTCCAGCAGACTGGATGTACACTCTCTTCAAGGAAATACAGTATATCACATTAGCAGTCCAAAAAAGATATACTCAACAGTGAAGATTACTTTTATAAAGGGGTTCTTCGCTTTAAAAAGTGTCCACTGACGAATTTAAAACATCTAATTAATTTACCTAATAGTTGCGCTAGTGGTAAAGAACCTACCTACCAGCCAATGCAGGAGACATAAGAGATGTAGGTTTGATCCTTGGGTAAGGAAGATCCCCTAGAGTAGGAAACGGCAACTCACTCCAGTATTCCTGCCTGGAAAATCCCATGGACAGAGGAGCCTGGCAGGCCACAGTCCATGGGGTCACAAGAGTCAGACATGACTTAGCATGCAACAGTTTTCCAGTAACGTTTACACTAGTATGAATTTCAATAGTGAGTCTTACTTTCTTTTTGGCTTTATTCTTATTTACTCCATTAAAAAAATTTAAACAATTTTTTGGCAGTGTTGCCTGGCATTCGGGATCTTAGTTCCTTGACCAGGGATTGAACCCATGTTCTGTAGTGGAAGTGTGGAGTCTTAAGTACAAGACTGCCAGAGAAGGCCTTCTTATTTATTTTTTAAAGAGTTTTAACATACCATAAAACTGCATAGCCTAGAGCATGCAATCTTGAAATATTTTGGCAGATATTCACAACTGTGAAACAATACTATGTCACTTCAGTTGTGTCCAACTCTTTGTGACCCTAAGGACTGCAGCCCGCCAGGCTCCTCTGTCCATGGGATTCTCCAGGCAAGAGTACTGGAGTGGGTTGCCATTTCATTCTCCAGGGGATCTTCCTGACCTAGGGATGAAACCTGTGTCTCTTATGTCTCCTGCACTGGCAGGTGGGTTCCTTATCACTAGTGTCACCTGGGAAGTCCAAAAATGTATTCTCTGAATACAGTAGTCCCTTGGTATCCACTGGAATTGACCCAGGACTGCCCACAAATACCAAAATCCATGGATTTTTGAAAGCATAATCACAACCAATACACTGAACATATTCTTCACCACCAAGTCTCTTTACATCCCTTAACAATCTCTCCCTTGTACTCCTCCATTCACCTACTGATGGATACTTGGGTATTTCCAGCTTTGGGTTGTTAGAAATAAAGCTCCTCTGGATTAGTGTATAAATCTCTGTATGAATGTAAGCTTTCATTTCTTTCATGTAAACACCTAGAGGTAGAATTGATGGATCATTTTGTATGTGCAAGTCTAACTTATGAAGAAACAGCCCCTGTTTTCTAAAGCGGCTGTGCCATTTTACATTTTCAATGGCAATGGATGAGAGTTCACTTCTTTCCCATCCTTGCCACCATGTGGTATGGTCAGCCTTTCTAAGTTGGGTAGTTATAATAGGTGCACTGTGGCATCTCTCAGTGATTTCAGTTTGCTTTTCTCCACTGATTGAAGATATTGAGAATCTTTCATGTGCTCATTTGTCATCTATCCATTTTCTCGGTAGAGCATTTAATCTCGGAGTCGTGGGTTCATGTCCCACGTTGAGTGGCATGTTGGGGCTTCCCTGGTGGCTCAGATGGTACTGCTTGCAGTGCAGGAGACCTGAGTTCGATCCCTGAGTCAGTAAGAACCTCTGGAGAAGGCAATGGCAACCCACTCCAGTACTCGTGCCTGGAGAATCCCATAGACAGAGGAGCCTGGTAGGCTTATGGTCCATGGGGTCGCCAAGAGTCAGGTGTGACCAAGCAACTAACACTTTCACTTTCATACCTTTGCTCTGGAGAGATTCTTTGCCCATTTTATACTGGGTTGTTTCCTTATTACTGAGTTTTGAACATTCTTTATAAAAGTTCTTAATAAAAGTCTATCAGATATGTGATTTGCAAATGTTTTCTCCAAGTCTATAGCTTGTCATTTTATTCTCTTAGCAGTGTCTTTCAAAAAGCAGAAAATCTTCATTTGATGAATGAATCATGCTTTTGGTGTCATATCTAAAAACACTTCGCACAAACCAAGGTCACATCTTTTGTCAGATTTACAACTAGATATTAATATTTTAACGCAATTAGAAATGGTTTTGTTTTTAACTTACATTTATGATTTTTCATTGTGAGTATATAGATATATAAATTATTTTTGCATATTCATATTGTATCCTGCAGCTTTTTAAAACTTGCTTATCAGTTCCCATAGACTTTTCAAGGCCTGGAGTTTTAATTATAAATTCAATTTAAAAACTACTATCAAATTTATTGGCATAAAGTTAAACATAATATTTCCTTATGTTCCTTTAATATCAGTAAAATCTGTACCAATGGCACCTCTCAGCCTGTAGATACTAGACATTTGTGTCACGTCTTTTTTTTTCCTGATCACTTTGGCTCAAGGTTTATCAATTTTATTGATATTCTCAATGAACAAGTTTTTGCTTAAATTGATTACTTTCTGTTTTCTATTATACTGAATTCTGCTCTCATTATTATATCCTTTCTTGTCCTTACTTTGGGTTTAATTTGCTCTTCTTTACCAGTCTCCTAAGGTGGAAGTTGAATTCACTGACCTGAGATCTTTCATCTTTTCTAATGAAAACTTTAATGCTACACGTTTCATTCTAGTTACTTTGGCAGCAAGAAATGTTGAGCTTTTATTTTAATTCAGTTCAAAATACTTTCTAATTTTCATTTTGATTTCTTCTTTGATGCATATATTATTTGGAAATACATTAACAGTGAGTTCCCTACATACAAATGAGTTCCATTTCAAGAGTGTGTTCGTAAGTCCAATTCGTTCTTAAGTTCAACAAAGTTAGCCAAGGTACACAACTAACACAGTTGGTTATAGGGTACTGCACTGCAATGGATTTATAATACTTTTCACACAAATAAAACATAAAACACAAACAAACTAAAAAGCCTGCTGGGAGAGAAGGAACCAGAAACCCAGCCTCTGCTCACACAGGTTTCAAGTGAGGAAGATCTGATAGGCTAGATCATGGTATCCTGGACGAAATGGAGGCAACAAGACCCTTGAAGAGAAGTTACTGTTAGGAAATGGAGAATTCAAACCTAGAGGGACATTTTAGCATAATATGTGGAGCTGATGCCACCAGCTCCTCTAGTCCTATGTATCTTAGTCCAGAGGTTTGTTCTACAAACCATGGCTGAGCAAGGGAATATAAACTAAACAAATATGCCACCTGGGAACCCAATGTGGAGCTCCACTGAGGTTTGAGTGGGGCTGACTGCTATATGGCAGGATTGGACAAGGGTTCACCTACCAGGCAGGAACAGTCATCGATAGTGATGAAGTCAAGGCAGCAGGTGGATTCTCAGATTCTAGTTCACGAGTAAGATGGTCTCTTTCTGCAGATGACATACTATACATAGGAAACCCTAAACATGCCACCAGAAAACTACCAGAACTCATCAATTAATACAGTAAAGTTACAGGATAAAAAATTAATATATACAGAAACCTGTTGCATTTCTGTACACTAACAATGAAAAATCAGAACAAGAAATTAAGGAAACAATCTCATTTACTATTGCATCAAAAATAATAAAATATCTAGGAATAAACCTACCCAAGGAGGTAAAAGATCTGTAATGGGAAAACTGTAAGATACTGATGGAGGATTTCTCTGGTGGCCCAGTGGCTAACTCCACGCTCCCAATGCAGAGGGCCTGGGTTAGATCCCGGATCAGGGAACTACATCTCACATGTTGCAGCTATGAGTTCACATGCCTCAGCTAAAGATTCAGTACAGCCAAATAGATAAATAAACTAAGTATTTTTAAAAAGATACTGATGGAAGAAATGGAAGATGACACAAACAGCTGGAAAGATATATGTGTTCTAGGACTGAATAATTAATACTGTTAAAATGACCATACTACCCAAGGCAATCTACAGATTCAATGCAATTCCTATAAAATACCAAGGGTTTTTTTCACAGATCTAAAGTATAATTTTAAAAATTTTATGGAAACACTAAAGACTGAATTACCACAGCAATCTTGAGAAAGGACACAACTGGGGGCATCATGCTCCCTGGCTGCAGACTACAGTAAAAGCTAAAGTGATCGAAAAAGGATGATACTGGCACAAAAACAGACACATGGATCAATGGAACAGAACAGAGAGCTCAGAAATAAACTCACACATTTATGGCCAATTAATCTATGATAAAGGAAGCAAGAATATACAATGGAGAAGAGACAGTCTCTTCATTCAAGTCTCTTCTCTCAAGTGGTGCTGGGGAAACCAGAAAGAATGATATTAAAATGTCACTCTTTATAAAATTAATGTCACATCACATATAAAAATAAACTCAAAATGGATTAAGGACATAAATTTAAGAACATAAAAATCCTAGAAGAATACACAAGCAGGACACTCTTTGATATAAATTATAGCAATTGTTTTTGAATCTGTCTCGTAAAGCAAAGGAAATAAAAACAAAAATAAACAAATGGGATCTAATTAGACTTAAATGTTTTTGCACAGCAAAGGAAACCATAATAAAAAAACAAATAAAAAGACAACCTACAGAATAGGAGAAAATATTTGCAAATGATGTGACTGACAAGGGGTTAATATCCAAAATATATTTCAAACAACAACAACAAGCAAACAACCCAAGCAAAAAATCAGCAGATCTAAATAAACATTTCTCCAAAGAAGACATACTAATTGCCAACAATCACATTAAAAGATGTTCAACATCACTAATTATTAGAGAAATGCAAATCAAAACAACAATGAGGTATCACCTCACAACAGCCAGAAAGTCCATCAACAAAAAATCTACAAATAATATGTGTACCTATGGTTGATTCGTGTTGATGTATCAGAAACCAACACAACATTGTAAAGCAATTATTCTCCAATTAAAAATAAATTAAAAAAACAAACACATGCACACACACACAAGAGTCTACAAATAATAAATGCTGGACAGGGTGTGGAGAAAAGGCAACCCTTCTACACTATTGGTGAGAATGTAAATTGGTGTAACTACTATAGCAAACGGTATGGAAGTTCCCTGAAAAACTAAAAAGAGAACTACCATATGATCCAGCAATCCTACTCCTGGGCATATACCTGGAGAAAACTCTCATTTGAAAAGATACACGCACTCCAATGTTCATAGCAGCACTGCTTACAACAGTCAAGACATGGAAGCAAGCTAAGAGTCAATCAACAGATGAATATAGACAATAAAGAAAGTATACATGTGTGTGTGAAGTGAAGTGAAGTGAAAGTCCCTCGGTTGTTTCTGACTCTTTGAGATCACATGGACCATTCAGTCCATGGAATTCTCCAGGCCAGAATATATACGTGTGTGTGTATACACACGTAGACACACAGTGGAATACTTCTCAGACCCAACAAGAATGAAAATTTTCCATTTGCAGCAACATAGATGGGGTTGGAGGATATTGTGCTAAGTGAAATAAGTCAGAGAAAGACAAAGACTGTATTGATATCACTTGTATGTGGAATCTAAAAAAAAAAAAAATACAACATACTAGTGAATACAACAAAAAGGAAAAAATATCTATCATTCCCATGACGCTGTTGCTAGACTCTAATATGTCTGAGGATTTTCTTGACTTTATTACAGTATTCCTGGATAATCCTTCCAATGCCATGCCAAGCCCACTCTGTGCCTCTTGGTTTTTACATTCCTACCAGAGCTTATCATACCCCTCCCCGTTGGCCCCTCTTCAAGCATAATGGAACATGATGTTTCTCTTCTTCTTTTAGAAATCAGTCAGCCCTTCCCATGCTCCAGTTATCATCGGTGCTCTTCTAGGAATTCTGTCTAACTTGTCTGTCTTGGACTGACCAATGCCAACCAGAAATCTGGTTCTCCTATCAATGCATTATGTTCTATTTTCTTTTTTTTTTTAACCTACCGTACTAACATAAAAACACATTTTTNGCATAATGGAACATGATGTTTCTCTTCTTCTTTTAGAAATCAGTCAGCCCTTCCCATGCTCCAGTTATCATCGGTGCTCTTCTAGGAATTCTGTCTAACTTGTCTGTCTTGGACTGACCAATGCCAACCAGAAATCTGGTTCTCCTATCAATGCATTATGTTCTATTTTCTTTTTTTTTTTAACCTACCGTACTAACATAAAAACACATTTTTCCCCCCTAATGCAGCAAATCTTGAAATCTGTAGCAGTACCCATGGGATCTAAGAATGAAGTACTTTGTAGTGAGTAACAGCCCAGAATAGCATATAGGAATCTGACAGCCAGTCTTTACGCTAAGCATTAGACAATGTGTTAAAGTGTGCAGACATTAGCTGAAATCAGATTGTAAGGAAGCTTTCCAAAGGTTCTCATTTGGGTTTTGGCTGGATCTCATTCTTCTTTTTGTAGGCCAAAAAACCCCCAGCTGCACAAGTACACACACATATACCCCAATCATCTTATCATATGGTTTGGCAGTAAAAGATAATTAGTATAATTTTATCAGAGTATGCTCATCCTCTCAAAAAGCTACACAGACCACAACTCTTATCATTCAAAGATGAAGTGTTAATGAATACAGACTCACTTGTTAACTCCCTCTTTCACTTTTCATTCACTATTGGGTCATATTCAGAAATTAAAACGTCTAACACTTAATTCTGAAGGTAAAAGTCTACATTGAAAAGCCAAGAAAAGAAAAAGAACTACAATGGGAAACCTGAAAAGTTTCAATTCACAAAAAAGTAGAACGTTAAGTTTTTCAGATAATGTGTCATGTTTACAATGTTTCATAAGAGAAGACATGAATATGCCTTGCAGGTAATGAAAAAGACCAAATTACAAAGCATTTCACTTGAAATTCCAACCACACTTCTCCTAGAAACAGTACATTAAGTAAACACTTCTGTGAATCAAACACTAAATTATTTAGTATTTGCTGAGTAAATTTCTGCTCTTATGAAGCATTCTTTAAAAGTCACTTACTACAGAACTGTAAGGGTTAGTTTATATAAAAGAAAGTTATCAAGTCTATAGAAGTTTTAGAGTGCACTGTGCCANCAAAAATAAACAAATGGGATCTAATTAGACTTAAATGTTTTTGCACAGCAAAGGAAACCATAATAAAAAAACAAATAAAAAGACAACCTACAGAATAGGAGAAAATATTTGCAAATGATGTGACTGACAAGGGGTTAATATCCAAAATATATTTCAAACAACAACAACAAGCAAACAACCCAAGCAAAAAATCAGCAGATCTAAATAAACATTTCTCCAAAGAAGACATACTAATTGCCAACAATCACATTAAAAGATGTTCAACATCACTAATTATTAGAGAAATGCAAATCAAAACAACAATGAGGTATCACCTCACAACAGCCAGAAAGTCCATCAACAAAAAATCTACAAATAATATGTGTACCTATGGTTGATTCGTGTTGATGTATCAGAAACCAACACAACATTGTAAAGCAATTATTCTCCAATTAAAAATAAATTAAAAAAACAAACACATGCACACACACACAAGAGTCTACAAATAATAAATGCTGGACAGGGTGTGGAGAAAAGGCAACCCTTCTACACTATTGGTGAGAATGTAAATTGGTGTAACTACTATAGCAAACGGTATGGAAGTTCCCTGAAAAACTAAAAAGAGAACTACCATATGATCCAGCAATCCTACTCCTGGGCATATACCTGGAGAAAACTCTCATTTGAAAAGATACACGCACTCCAATGTTCATAGCAGCACTGCTTACAACAGTCAAGACATGGAAGCAAGCTAAGAGTCAATCAACAGATGAATATAGACAATAAAGAAAGTATACATGTGTGTGTGAAGTGAAGTGAAGTGAAAGTCCCTCGGTTGTTTCTGACTCTTTGAGATCACATGGACCATTCAGTCCATGGAATTCTCCAGGCCAGAATATATACGTGTGTGTGTATACACACGTAGACACACAGTGGAATACTTCTCAGACCCAACAAGAATGAAAATTTTCCATTTGCAGCAACATAGATGGGGTTGGAGGATATTGTGCTAAGTGAAATAAGTCAGAGAAAGACAAAGACTGTATTGATATCACTTGTATGTGGAATCTAAAAAAAAAAAAAATACAACATACTAGTGAATACAACAAAAAGGAAAAAATATCTATCATTCCCATGACGCTGTTGCTAGACTCTAATATGTCTGAGGATTTTCTTGACTTTATTACAGTATTCCTGGATAATCCTTCCAATGCCATGCCAAGCCCACTCTGTGCCTCTTGGTTTTTACATTCCTACCAGAGCTTATCATACCCCTCCCCGTTGGCCCCTCTTCAAGCATAATGGAACATGATGTTTCTCTTCTTCTTTTAGAAATCAGTCAGCCCTTCCCATGCTCCAGTTATCATCGGTGCTCTTCTAGGAATTCTGTCTAACTTGTCTGTCTTGGACTGACCAATGCCAACCAGAAATCTGGTTCTCCTATCAATGCATTATGTTCTATTTTCTTTTTTTTTTTAACCTACCGTACTAACATAAAAACACATTTTTCCCCCCTAATGCAGCAAATCTTGAAATCTGTAGCAGTACCCATGGGATCTAAGAATGAAGTACTTTGTAGTGAGTAACAGCCCAGAATAGCATATAGGAATCTGACAGCCAGTCTTTACGCTAAGCATTAGACAATGTGTTAAAGTGTGCAGACATTAGCTGAAATCAGATTGTAAGGAAGCTTTCCAAAGGTTCTCATTTGGGTTTTGGCTGGATCTCATTCTTCTTTTTGTAGGCCAAAAAACCCCCAGCTGCACAAGTACACACACATATACCCCAATCATCTTATCATATGGTTTGGCAGTAAAAGATAATTAGTATAATTTTATCAGAGTATGCTCATCCTCTCAAAAAGCTACACAGACCACAACTCTTATCATTCAAAGATGAAGTGTTAATGAATACAGACTCACTTGTTAACTCCCTCTTTCACTTTTCATTCACTATTGGGTCATGTTCAGAAATTAAAACGTCTAACACTTAATTCTGAAGGTAAAAGTCTACATTGAAAAGCCAAGAAAAGAAAAAGAACTACAATGGGAAACCTGAAAAGTTTCAATTCACAAAAAAGTAGAACGTTAAGTTTTTCAGATAATGTGTCATGTTTACAATGTTTCATAAGAGAAGACATGAATATGCCTTGCAGGTAATGAAAAAGACCAAATTACAAAGCATTTCACTTGAAATTCCAACCACACTTCTCCTAGAAACAGTACATTAAGTAAACACTTCTGTGAATCAAACACTAAATTATTTAGTATTTGCTGAGTAAATTTCTGCTCTTATGAAGCATTCTTTAAAAGTCACTTACTACAGAACTGTAAGGGTTAGTTTATATAAAAGAAAGTTATCAAGTCTATATAAGTTTTAGAGTGCACTGTGCCATTAAAATTACGAAGTTATTACTTTGGGATTGGAAACACTTTTCAATCACATCAGGACTCAAACTTCTTAAAGTGGAAAGCAATCCAATTTTGGCATTTTCTAATGGAAAACTGCAGTGCCTGTCATTTAATGTCTCTAATGCCTTTAGATAGCTAAATTGAGGGCCTGACATGGAGCACTAAAACGTTCCATGTTCTTTATTTACTCAAACACTCCATCTGCGTGTGTACTAGTTAGTGGCCAGGGAACTGAAATTTAAGGCCGTTATTAGGAGGAAGCACTTAGAATTATATCATCAAATCCTTAATAGCTCTGAATGGTTCTCCTACTTCAACATAAACTTCCATTTTCCTTGACCTTTCAGGAGGAAGTTCAATTTACTGATACAGTTTGTGACAATGGTTTTTACTGTGCAGTTGAGAAAAATTAGGAACCATCATAACAGGCCCCGATTTCAGGGGTAATTTTAGCTGTTGGTGGTGTTGTTTTACTTCTTATAAACAGAGCCAAATAAAAAAGAATCGAAACTTTCAAACTATTGGGTAACATAATATTAGTGACAACGACTAGCATTTCCATTTTCAAAAGTAAACTGGAAGTCTTCCTTGGCAGTCCAGTGGTTAAGACTGCACTTTCACTGCAGGGAGTGTGGGTCCCATCGCTGGCCCGGGAACTAAGATGTCGCATGCTGAGCGGCCAAACACAAACAAAACCAAAAGTACATTCATGCTATGGCTTCATAAAAAAAAAAAGCAAACTATTTGTAGAGGCACAGGATGGTACAGAGACTGAGCTAAAAGAAATACTAGAATGCTGGCAGCAGATGGTCTGTAATAATCTAAAGGCAATAAAGAATTAAAGATTTACTGCATATCCACAATACTGGAAAGAATGGGAAAATTAGATAAATAAAGTATTTGTGAAGATATAAAGCCACAGGGACTCACACACTGACCACTGGTTCAGATTCCTTGGCAAACACTTTGGCATTATCTAATGAAGTTGAAGACTGTCACTCAGTAATTCCGTTCTGAGACTACACACAAGTGATGCTTCTGCAGAACTCTGGACAAGAGGGGTCACAGCAGTGTTGTTCAGCTTCTAACTGGAAACAACGCGATGTCGGCTGGTAGCAGAATGAATAAACACACTGAGGTATATGTATATATTGTTTTGATGGAAGAATACAGAGCAAATTAGAGTCAGATGCAACATGGACAAATCTCACAAACCTAACGTTGAGTACTGAGCTAGAGAAGCAAGGCACAAAATAACAACACGGTTGGATTCCATGGACATCAAGTTCAAAAACAGATAAAACTTCAGTATCTATGGATACACACATAGGTGGTGAAACTAAAAAGAGGACTCAGGAACTTGCCTGGTGGGCCAGTGATTAAAACTCCATGCTCCCAATTCAGGGGGCACTGGTTCAATCCCTGGTCTGGGAACTAAGATCCCACATGCAATGCAACGGCGCCAAAAAATAAAAAACAGAAAAAAGAAAAAAGACACAGAAGGGAGAGACTTATTAGAAAGTGGTACTGGGAAGGTCTCAGGGGTGCAGTCACAAAGTTCTATTTCTTGACATCAGTGATAGGCAGATATTTGTTTGCTTTCTATTGAATTACACATTTGTTTATGCACTTTTCTTTTTCTACATTGTATTTTATCAAAAAAAACCCTATGATTGTGTCCTCAGACACTCAGTTGTATCCGACTCTTTGAAACTCCATGAAATGGAGTCCACCAGGCTCCTCTGTCCATGGAATTTTGGAATGGGTTGCCATTTTCTACTCCAGGGGATCTTCCTGACCCAGGGATTGAACCAACATCTCTTGCATTGCAGGCAGACTCTTCACCACTGAGCCCTCTCACTCTAAATGGAAGATTTTAGGAACGAGTTTACAGCTCAAGTTCCCTGCCTCAGGTTCAGTGACTTAACTACAAAGGTCCTGGGGTGGACTTTGGGCTTTAAAGAAAAATACATACCCACATCTTATAACCTACAATTTAAGGTCTGAAGGGACCTTAAAGGCAATCAAATCTAGCTGGACGTTTTAAATAAGAATCTTCAAAAATGGGCAGAATACAGGGACAAGGCCCTTCAGGAGGTGGTGAGACATCTGAGAACAAGCTTACTTCCAAACAAGACTCTTTTCAGAGATCTCATGTTTCATCTTCTTTCTCTGAAAACCCAATCACTTCAATGCACTTCCACTTCCTTATCTATAAAATGAGGAAATGGACTAGGTGACCTGCAAGGTATTTCTAGTTTTGATTTCAATGGTTCTGTGAAAGTATAGAAAGTTTAAGAAAAACTTGAAATGTGAGCTTTTCTAAATACAGTCTTGAAAAAAAATTTTTTTTTTGATCTTTTTTTTGGAAGTTAGAGATGCTCAAAATAACATAGCTGGTTGGAATGGAGAAANCCGGGTGGGAGGGGAGTTCCCAGAACTTGACAGAAATTATTCTGTCTTAGAGAAGCACCAAGTCAAAACTCACAACAGAGAATCAAAGACTAAGAAAAGACAAAGATGTGTATAAGAGACAGGAATGGAGAAATACCACCACAAAACTTTTGGGAAAGATGAACAAGAAAGGAAGACTTTCCCCAAAACAATCCGAACTTTTTCTCCTTAAAAACAAGTCAACCCAAAGGAAAGATGGATCAAGGGCCAATTTGTTCATATCAATGGGGTGCAGTGCCCACTGGGACTGAACAGTGGTTCAACACCTTGCTCTCTTCTCACCCTGCTCCCCTCGAAGAGGGCTGTGGTGTACAGGATGGGTTCTCAGAAACGGTAGCTCTTGAATCAAGTGGGATGTCCATCAGCTGCTCCTATCGGAATCCATACCCAGTGATGTCAGGTGACACAACAGTGATGTCAGGCTGTTTGGGAGCCAGGATGAGGTTATGATTTGGATTTAGCAATCACATAGGACATATACTGTCATTTCAAAAAGCAGATGAAAGAATTACATGCTTTGAAATCAATGGGGGAAAGGAATTCCATGCCAGACTGTTCAAGATACACAATTATTCTGTCATACAGAGTCAAGTAAGTCAGAAGGAGAAAAACAAATATTGTACAATAACACATAAATATGGAATCTAGAAAAGTGGTACTGATGAACCTATTTTCAGAGCAGGAATGGACACACAGACATAGATGGACCCAAAGGGGTAAGGCAAGTAGAGACTGGGACAAATTAAGAATGTAGCCCTGACATATTCTCCAGGCAAGAATACTGGAGTTGGTTGCCATTCCCTTCTCCACGGGGTCTTCCCCACCCAGGGATCAAACCGGGTCTCCTGCATTGCAGGCAGATTATTTACCTTCTGAGCCACCAGGGAAACCCACTATCTACACTATTATATGTAAAATATATAGCTAGTGGAAAGCCGCTGTATAGCATTGGGAGCTGGGTTTGGTGCTCTGTGATGACCTCGAGGGGTGGGATGTGGGGGCTTATAGGGAGGCTCAAAGAGGGAACGGATATGTGTATATACATGGCTGATTGACACTGTTCAACAGCAGCAACTAATACAACACTGTAAAACAATTATACTCCAATTTAAAAAATGATAAACAATTATCATCAGTGGGGTTTGGGTGATAGTGGGGTGGGGGTAAGGGAGGAGTGTGGGCAGGAAGGAAGTGTGGAATTAGGAACGGAGAGATTGGAAATATGCGACTCTGCCATCATCTCCTTTGCTCGTCTTTTCTATATTTTGATGCCTGCTTTTGGTTCTTTTGTGGCCAGCTCCCAGCTAAGGGTATAGCCGAAGCCCCCATTTATTCCGCTGGGGTAGGTCCATTCCTACCTTTGCCTATCTTGTCACTTCCAGTTTGTCTCCGTTCCTACTTCTTTGTATCCGTGTTCTCCATTTATATTCATTTCTCATACATCAATCTCTGCTTCCTATTAGCATTTGCTTCTTGCACATTAGGAGTTAGAGGACAGAAAGAAGTCATTTCCCTTCTCCATTTTTCTCTGTCAGGGCATCTGTGTGAATTGTTCTCTCCTGGTGTTCCCTTCCAGCCAGAGAAATATGACCCTAGAGCCTCACGCTGCTAATGTGAGAAGAAATTATGAACAGTGATTAGGAGGCTAAATGAGAGTGGTGGAACCTATTTACTTCATTAAGGTTCCTTCAGGGAAAATGCAAGAATGGGAAACTGAGAGATAAGGGTTAATACTCAAAGAATAAAAGATCCATTTGACTCAGAGCAATCTTCAGTCTGCCTGGATTCTATCAGACGCCCTTCTCCATGGGGAAATCATTACAGAGAAATGACATGCAAAGTGCACCATAAAGCATCTGAGTCAAACCAGAGAGAGGATGACTCAACGGATCATTTTACGTTTTAATAGAAGGTGCTGCAGATTTGTATCCAGTACACAGTTCGACACGGGGCGCGCACTCCCCCCGCTAAAACTTCTCTACCGGGTGGGAGGGGAGTTCCCAGAACTTGACAGAAATTATTCTGTCTTAGAGAAGCACCAAGTCAAAACTCACAACAGAGAATCAAAGACTAAGAAAAGACAACTGATAGTCAAATGCAGAAACAAAGGGAGCCTGCGAGTCTGTCTAATTCCAACTTTAGCATTACTGTCAGATCTCAGACTGTCAAAAAACCGAACTCAGTAATTAGTGGACTTCAAATCTGATAAAGGGGGTGGCAGAAAGAAAAGGGAGAGAGAGGGAGGGAAGGAAAGAAGGGAAGAGGAAGGTGGGGGGCGCAGAAAAGGAAAAAAGAATATTAAGTGTCATCATTTGAAAATTTTGCTCCTTGAATTCATTTCAATAGATAATCATGTCATTCATTTCAGAAGTTTACTCACCAGGTGACAATGCTGGGCTTGGTTATTGACGTGAAGAAACCACGTTAACGAAGCCATTGTTTCCTGGGCTAGTTTTCTGGGCTAGTTTCTGCTTGTAAGTGCTAAAACGTGTAAGTTGCCAAAGGTAAAATCATCTGATATAGTATAATGCTATAGTATAGTGCTACCTAGAGAAGGAATCATCAAACCTAACTCTTTCTCGGGGAAGGGAGTGGGGATAGGCTCACCTCCAGATGCACTTTTGACAGAAAGGTCTGCCTGTACATAAAGAACATCTACAGTTACGTGGCTGTTCATCCCTGTGATCTCTAGCAATGGCTGTTCCGCTTCCTGAGAAGGTATGCTGTTTACAGGTGGCAAAGAAAACAGAACTGAGTTTCTGTGACTTGGCAGAAAGACAGCTTTCACAGAAAAGGTACTGAATGAGAGGAAACTTGGTTCTTTCATGCACTGGGGTCTTTTGGACTATGTGATTCTGTCCTGAAATAATGTCGTCTTTGCAGAGATGCAGGCTGGCATGGATGAATTTCAGATTGCAAGGTGATTCAGCTGGTAACTAAAAACAAAACTCGGCACGCATGGCAGCAGCGCCCAGTCAAGGCATCAAGGCAGAGGAGTCACCTGGTTTGAGGGTCCCTTCGGGAGACACTTTGAAAATGGTCAGTGGATTTTCCACTAAAGCCTGGGCACCCTCACTCCTATTTTTCCATTTCAAAATGATTAAAACCAGGAAGCTAAGACCATTGCTTGGGAGTCTGTTAAATCCCACATCAGGTAATAAAAGCACTTGGACCATCTGTCACCAGGAAGGAGATCAAACGGAGCTGAAATATGAACACACAGGTGAAGTGCACTCCTGGGAGGATGAGGGAATGGCAGGAGGTCAGTGAAGAGAGACGCGGGGAAGGATGTGCTCGGAGCCCTCTAAGTCCCTGTCCTGTCCTTGGCAGCTTCTCAGTGTGATGAGAAAGATATGCCTCAGATACAGCAGAGTCTGTTAGGAAGAGATTTTGTTCTAACTCACTCATTGTAAAAAGTCAGATTTGCACTGCCATGGCGGAGAAAATACCCTCTCTCCAAATGGAAAGGAAGAGGTATGACCAGACTGTGCCAGAGAAGCATCCAGAAGCATTCAGGCAGGAAGAGACTACTCAGTACTTTCTTTCCTTTCCTTTTTGTTTTGGGTTCTGGGTAAGTTCTCTCTCTCTCTCTTTTTAAAATAAGAGTATAGTTGATGTACGATATTATATAAATTATGGATGTACAATACAGTGATTCATGATTTTTAGAAGTTATACTTCATTCATAGTTATTATAAAATATTGGGGATATTCTCTGTGTTGTACAATATATCTTGGTAGCTTATTTTATACCTAGTAGCTTGTATCACTTACTCCCTATTCCTGTTGCCCCTTCCTTCCCCACTGGTACCCATGTGAGCTTGTTCTCTATCTGTGAGTCTGCTTCTTTTTGTTATAGACACTAGGTTGTTGTATTTTTCAGATTCTATGTATAAATAATAGCAGACAGTATTTTTCTTTCTGTCTCAGTGCTTTCTTGATTCTGCAGTGTACCTGATTCCTATTTCTCCTTCCAACCCTAGACAGAGGGCCCTCCATTTGAGTTTCTGCTGTCCCACCTCTTGGCTGTGGGACATTGGGTACATTAATTAATGGACCCAATTAGACTCTGTAATCCTTGGTTTTTCCATCTGCAAAATGACATGTGAAGATTAAATGAGATGAAGCAATAAGATATTTGATCTTCCCTGGTGGCTCAGACAGTAAAGAATCCACCTGCAAAGCAGGAGACCCAGGTTTGATTCCTGGTTTGGGAAGATCCCCTGCAGAAGGAAATGGCAACCCACTCCAGTATTCTTGCCTGGACAATTCCATGGATAGAGAAGCCTGGCAGGCTACAGTCCATGGAGTCACAGAGTCAGACACAACTCAGCAACCGACTATAGGGAGCTATTCAACTAGTTCAATAAGGTATTTAAGATGGTCTTTGTTTTACAGTAAACACTCCACAAATGGAAACTATAATTATGAAAGGAAAATGAATTTCTTTGTGCATTATAAAAAAATTGTAATTCTGCACAGAATGAGAGTTTCTTATATTGAGGCAAACCCAAACTGTATGAAGAGTGAGGTATGTCTTTGTTTGCTAGATTCTCCTGCTTAATTAAACCTGAGGAAAGCCCAATTTGCCTGATTTCTATCCATAGTCTAGGAGAAAATGATTAAATAATGTGTGGGATCTGGTGTTTTCTGGCAACTTTGACCATGACGTCACTGCAGCCTTCCCTTTCTAACACCCACAATGACCATGGATTGGGCAGCAGATTTGAGGGCTTTCTGAGAAGCAGAAAGTACTCTTTGCATCAGGAACAATCCTCCCCACCATTTGGCTAATTCTACACATGACTATGGTGGTATACATGATTATATTACTAATATCAAGAATGTCTGCTCTGCTGGGCACTTAACTCTGATATATTTCTTCCTCATGCCAAGAGAAGGCATCTGGCAGATGGGGGGAGGCTCGTACTGATTCTCATCTAACAAAGTTTCCCAAAGATTCCATCCCATCAATGCTTGTTAGAAGGATGAGCTTTGAACAGTCCACTTGCTATGACAGGCTTTCCCAGTTTTCTCCCTTTGCAACCTTTTGCATGTTTCATACAAATCAGAACCTTCCTGAATCTTCAGAGACAGTGTGTGTAGCACTGGCCAGCCAGGCTCTGGAGCCAGTCTGAAGGCATCTGCATACTGACCAGAAGCTTTCCGTGAGGATCCCCCATCTGTAATCCAGTTGTCATGAGGACCAAGCAAGCTAAAGCATAAAGTGCCTGGAGCAATTCCTGGAGTATAGAATCAGCATGCACTAAGCACTGTTTCAGCAGGGTTAACAGAAGCAAGACAGTGCAGTGGTCGAGGACAGCCAGCCTGCCTGCTTGGAATCCTGATTCTGCCACTCATTTCTGGCCCAATCTCCATTAGCACATAACTTTTCCGGGCCTCATTCTTCTGATTTATACAAAAAGGGTATGATAAAGAACACCTACCCTGTAGGCTCATGAGGATGAAAACATTCTACGTGTGTGTCCATTCATTAATTCACTCATTCAGTATGCAGTATGTGGCCAATAAAATTAGCTCTTCTCTCTCAACATGCCAACTGTTTCCATCCACTTTTCATTCCCAGACTGATGACAACTTATCCTTTTTTTTTTAAATTTTTTTCTCTGGTATTGAGCTACATGGGCTGCTTATGTATTTTGCAGATTAATTCTTTGTCAGTTGGTTTGTTTGCTATTATTTTCTCCCATGCTGAGGGTTGTCTTTTCACCTTTCTTATGGTTTCCTTCATTGTGTGAAAGCTTTTAAGTTTAATTAGGTCCCATTTGGTTATTTTTGCTTTTATTTCCATTACTCTAGGACATGGGTCAGGGAGGATTTTGCTCTGATTTATGTCAGAGAGTGTTCTGCCTATATTTTCATCTAAGAGTTTTAAGTTTCTGGTCTTACATTTAGGTCTTTAATCCAGTTTGTTTTCATGTATAGTGTTAGGAAAAATATACAAGATGCTCATGCAGCCCAATACCAGAAAAATAAACAACCCAGTCAAAAAGTGGGCAGAAGACCTAAACAGACATTTCTCCAAAGAAGACATACAGATGGCCAATAAACATATGAAAAGATGCTCAACATCACTCATTATTGGTGATTGAGTCACTAAGTCATGTTCCACTCTTGCAACCAAATGGACTCTAGCCTATCAGGATCCTCTCCATGGGATTCTCCAGGCAAGAATACTGGACTGGGTTGCCATTTCCTTCTGCAAGGGATCTTCCTGACCCAGGAACCAAACCCAGGTCTCCTGCGTTGCAGGCAGATTCTTTACCAACTGAGCTATAATGCAAATCAAAACTACAATAAGGTGTCATTTCACACTGGTTAGAATGGCCATCATCAAAAAGTCTACAAACAATAAATACTGGAGAGGGTATGGAGAAAAGAGAACCTTCTTACACTGTTGATGGGGATGCAAATTGATTCAGCCACTATGGAAAACAGTATGGAGATTCCTTAAAAAACAAAAAACAAAAACAGGAATAAACTGCCATATGATCCAGAAATCCCACTACTGAGCATATACCTGGAGGAAACCATAATTGAAAATGACACACTGTACCCTAATGTTCACTGCAGCACTATTTCCAATAGTTAGTACATGGAAGCAACCTACATGTCCATTGACAGATGAGTGGATAAGGAAGGAACTTACGTTACATACATACAATGGAATATTACTCAACTATAAACTCCAGTACTTTGGCCACCTCATGTGAAGAGCTGACTTACTGGAAAAGACTCTGATGCTGGGAGGGATTGGGGGCAGGAGAAGGGGACGACCGAGGATGAGATGGCTGGATGGCATCACTGACTCGATGGACGTGGCTCTGAGTGAAGTCCGGGAGTTGGTGATGGACAGGGAGGCCTGGTGTGCTGCGATTCATGGGGTTGCAAAGAGTCGGACATGACTGAGCGACTGAACTGAACTGAACTGATACAGAGAAATGCATTTGAATCAGTTCTAATCAGGTGGATGAACCCAGAGCCTATTACACAGAGTGAAGTAAATCAGAAAGAGAAAGAGAAACATTGTATATTAACACACATAAGGAATCTTAGAAAGATAGCCCTGACAATCCTGTTTGCAGGGCAGCACAGAAGACACGGACATAAAGAATAGACTTTGGGACACAGTGGGGGCATGGGGTGGTGCGGTGACTGGAGGGGCAGCATTGAAACATATATGTTACCATTTGTAAAACAGACAACCAGTGGAGGTTTGAGGTAAGACTCAGGGAACCCAAAGCCAGTGCTCTGTGACAACCTAGAGGACTGGGATGGGGAGGGAGGCGAGAAAGGAGTTCAAGAAGGAGAGGACATATGTATAGCTATGGCCGACTCATGTTGATGTATGGCAAAAACCACCACAATATTGTCAAGTAATTATCCTCTAATTAAAAATTTAAAAATGTAAAAAAAAAGGAAGTGGAGAGAGTTGAGGGACTGAACTGAACTGAAGTGAATATAGTACTTCCCTGGTGGCTCAGCGGTAAAGAACCCACCTGCCAATGCAGGAGACACAGGTTCGATCTCTTTGTTAGGAGGATTCCACGTGCCACTGAGCAGGTAAGCCTGTGAGCCACAATCATTGAGCTTGTGTTCTACCGCCCAGGAGCCACAACTAGTGAGCCCACATGCTGCAACTATTGAAGCTCACGTGACTTAGAGACAGTGCGCCGCAGCAAGAGAAGCCGCCACGATGAGCAGCTGAAGCCCTACATCCAGAGAACAGCTCCCATTCACCGCTCCTAGAGAAAAGCCCACGCAGCAACGAAGACCTAGAACAGCCACAAAAACAGAAAGATGCTGCATACAGTTCCCTGTGCTATACAGTAGGTCCGTGTTGTTTCTCTCTTATATACAGTAGGGTGCATCTCCCTGGTCCTTTTTGCACATCAGCATCTCCTACTTCCAGTCCTGCCTACATAACTTAGACTTGCCTAGCTGCTTCCTATCTCTTGGAATTACAAGAGTTTGTTCATTGTGTGGTTTAGGGTAACTGGAGGGGGTGGGAACCTGCATTTTAACCCCCAGGGCAGTTCATTCAAGGCAGCCCTACAAACCAGGAAGGGTCCCCTGCCACTTCCTAGAGTTGGAGGACGGGGACAGCTCATGTAAGTTCTCATCTCCTTATATATGAAAAGAAGATAAACCGGCCTTTCATGAGGCTGTTTGGAGATGTGACTGTGTTGGCTCACTCCCTGATGTCCTTCAAGTCTCTGCCCAGACGTCATGTTCTCAGGATGGCTTTGCTGACCACCTCCTCAAAGCCCACCCCCTGGCCTGCTGCCTGCCTCTCCATCCTCCTGCCCCTCTTGGTGCTGCTTTTGTTTTTGGTGAGGTTCCCTTCAAAGCTGCTTCTTCTCACATTTTCCTATGCGCTCCGGAGCTGTCTGTCTTCTCTGGGCCACCAGGCTGCCTTGAGTGTCTATTTATCCACAGAAAACTCCGTCCCTTCTGAATAATGTGAATGTTAGCGGAAACTAATGCCATAACCGCCAAGGTACACACCGAGAGAACGGGAAGGTAGAAAACTACAGGGGACAAATGGAGAGAGTACCATGGAAACATATACACACCAAACGTAAAGCAGATCGCCAGTGGGAATTTGGTATATGCCTCAGGGAACTTAAACTGGAGTTTTGTGACAACCTAGAGGGGTGGGAGGG
>SJYV01042900.1:332864-361036 GCA_006410875.1 Neotragus pygmaeus | reverse complement strand
ATCCTTTCATGTTGATGTATGGCATAAACCAACACAATACTGTAAATCAATTATCCTTCAATTAAAAATACATTTTTTTTAAAAGCTATAGGAAAAGCCTAGGTTGGCACAGTAAAGGAAAAGCTAACATTTGCAGACTTTCTCAGTGGAAGGGACTTAAGTGTGTTTTGTTTCCAAGCTTTCTGGACCCAACTATGCACTAACAGTGCAACATATTCTTTTTTCTTTTTAATTTGTCTTTAATCGGAGGACTATTGCTTTACAATTTGTGTTGGCTTCTGTCATACAACAACATGAATCCATCACATATATCCCCTCCCTCATGAACCTCTCTTTCCCACTCCTCACCCTATCCCACCCCTCTAGGTTGTTACAGAGTACGGCACTGAGCTTCCTGTGTGTGTGTGCTGTGTTGCTAGGTCGCTTCAACCATGTCTGACTCTATGTGACCCCATGGACTGTAGTCTGCCAGGTTCCTCTGTTCGTTCATGTGGTTCCCCAGGCAAGAATAGTGGAGTGGGTTGCCATGCCCGGCTGCAGGGGATCTTCCCGACCCAGAGATCAAACCCACATCTCTAATGTCTCCTTCATTGGTGGGCGGGTTCTTCCCTGAAACATAGTCTTTGTCCACTGGATCTGTACATGGTGGATCCCCGCAGAGCATAATTTAGCTCTCCTAGCCTGGGAAAAGCACAATGGCTGATTTCTCTCCCTAAGTTCACAGCCTCTAATCTCAAACTGCCAAACAGACGGCCAATGATGCCCTCCCTTTCAGCAGCACGTAGGCTGCCAAATCCTCAAGAGATGAAGGGCACACAGGACTCTCAACCGCATCCCCAAGATTATATTTTGAGAGTATGACCGAACTCAGCAGGCTCACCTCCTGGGTACTGGCTGCTCTGGGATCATGCATAGCTCTGGAGGGCCTGGAATTGAGAGAAGACGGTAAGAGGAAGGTTTCTGATGCTCACTCCAGCATCAGACAAGGGCTACTGAGCAACTTGCTCCCAGATGCTACAGGAATGCGCCTCAGTGCCACTCACAGGGGTATGTTGACAAACTCCTCTTTAATAATTGGTCATTTGGAGTTGTAAGACACTGGAGTCAGGGCAACCAATGCAAAAGTAAACCACTCACAATCTTTCTGGGAAAGTAGAGGTGTATTTGCCCAGCAATTCCCAAGAACAGTCCCCGGTGGATAGTTTTCTGACCAGCTTAGAAAAGAACTGATTGAAAAATAGCACATGCATTGTAAAGTTTCCTATCACAGTGCCTTCAAAATTCTTTGGAAAGGAAAAAGATGTTCACCTATTTTTTTTTTTTAACTTGTATGTTTCTAAAGAAGACCCTTGAAAACCAGAAAAAAGTATTACCTTCTTTAAAAAAAAAAGTCAAATAAAATGGCACAGCAGAAGTTCACATAAAATGCCTGACAATGTTTCTTTTCAACAGAACTCAGGCTGAGTGAAAGACATTCTTGGATTCTGAACGTTGGCTGGTTACCTAGGTTGCAAAGGATACCAAAAGAGACTCACACCAGGATTTCTTCGTTAGAATGCCAGTCAATGAAAAGCTCATAATCCTTTCAGATTTTAAATTCTCTGTGTCTGTGCAGAGGAAAACCATTTAGCAGTTTGGACAATTGGAAAAGAAGATTACACCAGACTTTGTCTATAAAGATGTGGGTTATACTCTTTAAAGGCAGAGAGAAATGGCTTTTCAGACTGTAGCACTGTTATACTGTTTTTAAAACTGTGGCTATATGGAGACTGCTGGTTGCTTAATTGGAATGGAAACTGATACACAGAAAAGAATACCAACTGAATCTAGAGTAGTAAGCCTGATAGTCATAATCAACATCTGATTACTTAAAACTGACCAGATTTGAAATCTATTAAGATTTCTTAATTATAAATATGTGCTCACAGTTATTACTTTATTTTAAAGAAACATCGAAAAGCTTAATGATTTAATGTAACAATTTCAAAAGTTTTTCCATCAGATTGGACTGGATTACNGATACACAGAAAAGAATACCAACTGAATCTAGAGTAGTAATAATCAACATCTGATTACTTAAAACTGACCAGATTTGAAATCTATTAAGATTTCTTAATTATTAATATGTGCTCACAGTTATTACTTTATTTTAAAGAAACATCAAAAAGCTTAATGATTTAATGTAACAATTTCAAAAGTTTTTCCATCATATTGGACTGGATTATATGATCGTTACAGAATGATCATTACTTAGTTAATGAACTCAGCATGCTGAACCTTTTCCAGCCACCTGAAACTCCCAAGTACTGTGTGAATTTTTGGCCAATTAATTATCAATTACAACATCATAAAACATTAGCACAAAAATAGGAATAATGAAACTTAATTATACATTATTCTTCAGAGTTGCTGCAAATACTATACAAGACTGATTCTGATTAATAATTCATTCAGCAATAAAGTATCAAGAAAGATACTTATGCAGTGCCACAATCCTCACACTGATTTCTATAATTACAGATTACAACAGTGGCAATTTAAAAAGTTAGAGAGCTGTGGTAATTTGCTATGTCATCCTCAGCTATATTAATGTCTCTGCACACCAAAGATAATTGAAAATATAATAATGGGCCAAATCAGATGGCTTGCCCATGGTCTTGTCACCAAAAACATCTCCAACCTGAGTATATTAGTAAAGTCAAGTCCTTGATAATTAGCCTCTTTCATTATTAAGTAGTCCCACTACTCATTTGGTTTACAGTGAAGGGAAGGGAGAAAATATGCAGATATATGGGCCAGGATACGCAAACACAGAAACAGAAGCTATGGAAAAGATGCAACACGGAGACAACTACAATTGATATGTAATTTACATCTGGCATGACTATGTCTGTGTAATTACTCCTCAGGTAGTTAGACCTGCCAAGGAACCCACATGATGAAAGCTGAGTCTCTGTCTTCGGTAATATAGTTGAGTAAGCAGCACAGCACAGGAAGAGATTCAAAGTTTATCAAATTATCCTCTCTGGGTTGTTTCTGTATTGTGACACACCAAATCGTTCTTTCCTTGGAGTTCTATTATATCCTGAGAATGGAAATAGACACATCCCAACAGGCATATTTACTCTGTTTTGCTTTCAGTGCTTGGGGAAAATACCTGGCTAGTAATTGATAGCCTCTTTACGTAATAAGTATTTAAATGAACTTTTCACCTAGGGAGAAGCCCAAGTGAAACAAAACATACAGATCTACACATGGAAAAATCGCTTTCTTCTCTGCTTTCACTGATATTTTTGGAAGAAATGTAAGACATCATGGCTTTCCTCTCTTGAATGTCTTAAATATTCGACTAACTTCAAATCTGGCTAATATGGAGGAGCAGATGGAATATTCACCGGGACTAAAATCTTTAGCATTATTTAAAATGAGCTCCTAGCAGAGTGTGTGTCTTGTTGGGAAAGGGAGTTATTCCTTCTAGAGTATGCCAGGGTCTGGATTCAAGATTTCACTACAAGCTGATCGCCCAAAAGATAATACAGGAAGATACAGTTTTAAAAAAACTAAGCTTAGTTTCATTCCAGTACTAGAAGGGCTCTATAGATCACTTGGTTGAATTCTCTCCTTTTACAATAGTGGAAAT
Source organism: Neotragus pygmaeus (assembly GCA_006410875.1). NCBI lineage: Eukaryota > Metazoa > Chordata > Mammalia > Artiodactyla > Bovidae > Neotragus > Neotragus pygmaeus. The sequence continues at coordinate 357,396 of SJYV01042900.1, read as the reverse complement.
CTAGGCTCAAAGTAATCCACTCAAGATCATAGAACTAGTCAGCAACAGACACAGGAGAACCTAAGTATTTGTTCCCAAATTAGGCCCTTTTCTTGATATTTAATTTCCACAGGGCTGATAAGTATAAATTTAGGGGGGGGTAGAAGAAGAGTGTAAAAGTGTAAAGAATTTTACATTAAACACCTATATACCCATATCTAGATGCTGCAATAAGCATTTTATTCTGCTTATTACATTATAATAAGCATCTATATGCATTCCTCTATCCACCTGTCAATCCATATGAGTGCATATCAAAGTATAAATTGCCAACATTGGCGCACTTTCCCCTAAATACTTTAACAGACATATCACTTGCTAGAGTTCAAAATTTGTTTATAGTTTTTCTCTTCTGAGGTATAATTTACATTCAATGAAATGTACAAATCATTTCATACTCACTGAGTTTTGATAAATGTAAATAACTGTGTCATCTGAACCTTATCAAGCTACAGAATATAATCATCACACCAGATAGCTTCCCCATCCCCGTTACCCACCCCCAACACCTGCTTAAGGCAACCACCATTCTAATGTTTTTCTAGCATGGACAAATTTTCTCTCTCCTCGAATGGTTGAATTTTGAATGATTAAAAACCTCCTTCAACAGTTAAGCGGCTTAATGTTGTTCTGTCTTCCTCCCTTTGGCTAACCAGCACTTTTTGAACACACACTAGAAACCAGTGACAACCAGATAATCATTTCATTAACCTAGGAGAATAACTTCAATGGTGGTGAGAACTGCAGGATTAATTATATCTCAAGGGTGATCTGGATGTGCAACCGAAAGGAAAGCCACACACCGCGCTCTGGGTTTGTTACTCATTTGGAAACTGGTTGACTCTTCGACAGAAAAATAAAATGCGTACCCACAGAAAAATGAGGGCTCTACAGGATCCTTGGAGTGAATAGGACAAACGAGGAGGCCTTTAAAAAACGCCCAACTCCAAATCGGCATTGCGATGGATGGTCACTGTGCGCCAAGCTGTAATCTATTAGGGTTCAGAACTTAGTTCTAAGAATGTACAACCAAGAAGGGGTTACCAAAGGACCCCCCAAAACCCCCTGCTTATTTTCTTTTCACCTGTCAGTGGGGAGTGAGCGGACTAGGCCTTTTTTTTTTTTCCTCCAGCAGCTGAATGATTCCCAAGGAGAGATACCCTTAGCAGGCAAAGACCTGGGTTACTTCTTTACCAAAGAGCTCAACAATGGGACACGTCACAAATCGGTTACTGAAATGGAATTATAACGGACTTCTAAAGAAACTCCAACATTCTTTAACAATTCTCCATTAACCCTTGTTATGAACTGATTGTGTTCAACAACAAAAAGTTGAGACCCTAACCCCCAATACCTCAGAACGGGACTTTATTTGGAAACAGGATCACTGCAGATGTAAATGTTTAAGATGAAGTCACACTGGGGTGGGGCTTCCCCAAGGGTTCAGTGGTAATAGGCCACCTATAATGGAGGCGATGCAGAGACACGATTTTGGTCCCTGGATCAGGAAGATTCCCTGGAGGAGGAAATGACAACCCACTCCAGTAATCTTGCCTAGAAAATCCCATGGACAGAGGAGCCTGGTGGGCTACAATCCATGGGGTCACAAAAGAGTCAGACATGACTGAGCGACTAAACACCACCACCACCACACTGGGGTATGGTGGTGTTTTTATAAAAGGAACTCTGTGGAAAGGCAGAAGAGAACAGCATGTGGGATGGAGGCAGAGATGATAGCGATGCATCTGCCAGCCAAGGAATGTCAAGAATCGCTGGGCACCAACAAGAAGCTAGGAGGAGGCAAAGACAGATATTCCTCTACAAGTTTCAGAGGGAACGTGTCCCTGCAGACACCTTGATTTTGAGCTTCTAGCAACTACTTCTGTAGTTTTAAGAATACCAGTTTGTGCTATTTTGTTACTGCAGGCTTCTGAAACTAATCCTAAAGATTTTTTTTTCCTTTTTGGTAATTTTTTTAAAANGGGAACGTGTCCCTGCAGACACCTTGATTTTGAGCTTCTAGCAACTACTTCTGTAGTTTTAAGAATACCAGTTTGTGCTATTTTGTTACTGCAGGCTTCTGAAACTAATCCTAAAGATTTTTTTTTCCTTTTTGGTAATTTTTTTAAAAAAATGAAGCATAGTCCACATGCAGAAAAATGTATCAACCATAAGAGTACACTACAGTGAATTTTTTCAAGTTACTCACGTAAACACCACCCAGATCAAGAATGCCAGCAGCACCCAGAAGTCTCCTTCCTGCCCTGTCCCATTCATTATCTCCACACCAAGACATTTGTTGTTGTTTAATCACTAAATTGTGTTCGACTCTTTAGCAACCCAATGAACTGCAGCCTGCCAGGCTCCTCTGTCCATGGGATTTCCCAGGCAAGAATATTGGAGTGGGTTGCCATGACCTTTTGGGATCTTCCCCACCCAGAGGGGACAGCCATTCTAACTTCTTAGATTTATTCTGTCTCCTTTTTAGCTTTAAATATATGGGAAAATATACTACTTTTTTCCTGGTGGCAGGGAGGCGGGGGGAATGTGTATGTCTGGCTTCCTTTGCATCTTGTATTTGAAGGATTCATCCATGCTGTTTGTAACACTGGTTTATTCTGATGAGGATTTCAAAAATAGTATTAACATTTTTTGGTTTGTTTTGTCTGGATCAAATTTCAAAAGGTACAAATGGTACATAGTGCAAATTTCCTAAATCGANCTTTGCATCTTGTATTTGAAGGATTCATCCATGCTGTTTGTAACACTGGTTTATTCTGATGAGGATTTCAAAAATAGTATTAACATTTTTTTGTTTGTTTTGGCTGGATCAAATTTCAAAAGGTACAAATGGTACATAGTGCAAATTTCCTAAAGTGCGCCATCCCAACCACACAGTTCCATTTCTTAGAGGCAACTCATGCTAATTGTATATCCTTCTAGAAGAATCCTATGCCTATTTAAGCAAATATATATACATTTATAGATATCTCTTTCTCTTTTTTTACACAAAACCTAACATACCACTATTTGGTACCTTGCTCTTTTACTCAAAAATGTATTTTGAGCTTCACCCCATATCAACATATGAAAATTTCCTCATCCTTGCTTTTTGGTTACAACCAAAATTCAACTATGAGAATACAGTATAATGTATATAACCAAATTCTCTATTCATAGCCATTTGACTTGTTGTTATTATAAACAAGGTTACAATGTATAACCTTGTAATTTTGCACATCCATGTATTTTTCCCTAAGGCTGATGGGAAGATTAGCATTAAAATTATATAACCTTTTACAGTTGTGATATTGCCAAATTGTTCTCCATTTATATTGTACCAATTTAAATTCCTACCAGCAATGTGCAAGAGTACCTCTTTATCCAGTCTTGCTAATAGATAGTGTTATCGAACTGTAAGGAAAAAAATCTGTCTCTTTGGTAGGTAAATAACATCTCATGGTAGCTTTAAAATTTTTTAATTTATATTCATCTTAAAGCTTAAAAATATTTTAAAGTTTAAAAATATATTCATTTTAGTATATTTAATACATTTATGAACAGCTACTTATATGTCCTCAGAAGTAAATTCTCTGTTAAACTTATTTTTTTCAATTGCATTGATGGTCTTTTTTCTTAGTGTCTTGTAGAGGCTCTTTATATAGTAGAGAAATCTGCCTTTTCTCTTACAATGACTTGCAAAATATTTTTCCTAGTTTGTCACTTGCTTTTGTATGCAGAGGTGCTTGCCCTTCAAAAAATTTTCATTGTAATATAATTGGATTAATTTTATGGCTTTCTTTTTAAGGTTTTTAGCATGTATATGATAAATAGAAAAGCTTTTCCCAATTGTGGATATAAACAATTACCCCCTAAATTCTCATAGTATTTTTAGGGTTTTTAAATTAAATCTAATTTTATTTTTGGCTCTGCTGGGTGTTCACTGCTGTGCGGGGCTTTTTCTAGTTGTGGTGAGGGGGCTACTCTCTAGTTGCAGTGTACAGGCTTCTCACTGTGGTGCTTCTCTTGTTTTGGGGCATGGGCTCTAGGGCTCTGGGCTTCAGTAGTTGAGATTCCCAGGCTTGAGAGCATAGGCTCAATCACTGTGGCTCACAGGCTTAGTTGCTCTGTAGCAAGTGGGATCCTCCCGGACCAGGGATCAAACCTGTGTCTTCTGCATTGGCCGGGGGGTTCTTTACCACAGAGCCACCAGCAAAGCCCAGTTTTTTTGTTATTGTTTAAAAATGTATGTCTTCAATTCAATGAGAATTAACCTTGGTATAAAATACTGGGGCTTCCCTGATAGCTCATTTGGTAAAGAATCTGCCTGCAATGTAGGAGACCCTGGTTCGATTCCTGGGTTGAGAAGATCCCCTGAAAGAAGGGATAGGCTACCCACTCCAGTATTTTTATTGGGCTTTCCTTGTGGCTCAGCTGGCAAAGAATCCGCCTGCAATGTGGGAGACCTGGGTTCAATCCCTGGGTTGGGAAGATCCCCTGGAGAAAGGAAAGGCTACCCACTCTAGTATTCTGGCCTAGAGAATTTCTGGACTATACCTATAGGGTTGCAAAGAATTGGACACGACTAAGCGATAAAATACTAGCTATCAACAAACTTCATTATTTTTTTAACTTATTATTTTGTATTGGGGTATAGTTGACTAGGGCTTGCCAGGTGGCGCAATGGTAAAGAATCCGCCTGCAGTGCAGGAGATGCAAGAGATTTGGGTTCGATCCCTGGCTCAGGAAGATCCCCTGGACGAGGAAATGGCAACTCACACTAGTATTCTTGCCTGGAAAATTCCATGGGTAGAGGAGCCTGGCAGGCTATAGTCCATGGGGCTTCAAAGAGTAGGACACCCCTGAGAGAGCACAAGGGAGCAAGAGACTCAGCCACAGGTATACATGTATCCATTCTCCAAACTCCCCTCCCATTCAGGCTGCCAGGTAACACTGAGCAGAGTTCCATGTGCTATCCAGGAGGTCTTTGTTGGTTATCAATTTTAAACATGGCAGTGTGTACCTGTCCATCCCATACTCCTCAACTATCCCTTCTCCCCATCCTCCCCCACTCCACCCCTGGCAACCATAAGCTTGTTCTCAAAAATCTGTGAGTCTTTCTGTTTTCAACAAACTTCATTTTTTCCAGACAGCTATTATTGTCATTGCAACACCATTTATTGAACAGTCCAGTTTAACTGTACTGATCTGAGACACCTTTTTTAATGTAACCTAAATTTTCAAATGTATTTGAGATTATTCCTGGACTCCATACTCCACCATGGACCTATCTAATTAACGTCCTAACTCAAATGTATAAATATATTTGTAATATATTTTGATATCTAAAAAGCATTTTTTTTCTCACTTTTTAAAAATTCTAGACTATTCCTAATTAAAAACATTTTTTCCCATATGAACTTCAGCATCAGCTTGTGTGGTTACAAACAATTCTGTTGTTATTTTTATTAGGATTGTGTTAAATCTCTGATGTTGAGATTTTCCCTATAAGAACATGAATTGCCTTTTCACTTATTTACATCTTTTTTCCTTCTGCATCTCAGGGGAATGAAAAATTTCATTTATTTATAAGAATAAAGATTTATATCTTACAGATTCTTTGTGAAACTCAATACCTGTGTTTATATGCATAATGTATTTCTGTGCATATTTACATTTATTTTTGGATTTTTCTTTTTTTGCTGTTGTAAGATCTTTTTTTACCATTATATCATCTAGCTAGCTGTTGGTCCTGTACATGAAGAATGTTCATTTTTCACGTAATAAATTGACACTCAGCAACCTTTACTGAGTTCTGTTATTGTTTACAACATTTTTTCAGCTGATTCATAGAAATAAGCACCCAATCCAAGTACACAATCGTATCACCTGTAAATTACAAACAGTTTGACTTCTCCCTTCTGACTTTTTATGCTTTTAATTTCTTTCTCTAGTACTGCATGAGTTTGAGCAAGCTGTGGGAGTTGGTGATGGACTGGAAAGCCTGGCGTGCTGCAGTCCACGGGGTTGCAGAGTCAGACACAACTGAGCGACTGAACTGAACTGAGTACTGTACGGGCTATAGTACATTTAAAATAATGTATAATGTTAGGCACCTTTGTGTTCATTCTTTCTGACATAACATGAATTCTAGTACTACCCTCTCAAGCATGGTGCTCAATTTTAGGTGTAATACCTATACTTGATCATGTTAAGGAGATACCATCATTTCTTATTTTATAAAGTGCCTTTTAAAGGAAAAATGGATTTTGAATTACATCAATATCTTTGCAGCATCTATGAAGATGATCCAATGAGCTTTCATAAAGATCTATTAATTGGAGACTGGGACTGAAATAAATTATTGTCTGCTGAAAGCTCATGGTACAAACTCCTCTTATACAACTCTCCCATCAGTTGAATCAGTTGGTCATATTCAAGACCTTGGTCCTATCACAGCTCCACGCTGTTGTATGTTAAGTTTCCATACAACACCTGCCCTTCCCACTCTTCTCTGCCAAACACCTGCTCATCCTTCAAGAATAATCTTAGATGTCAGTTCCTCCAGTTACTTCCCGACTCCTGCGGGCACAGCTGAGGGATTCTTGCACCAGCTTCCGCAGCTCCCTAGTCATATCACTATCACAGAATTACTTCTGTGTCTGTCTGCCACCCAGGGCAAGTCCCTCAAGGGCAGAAACCATGCTTTGTTTCTCTTTCCTTTCATGCAGCATAACGTCTGAAGCAGAGTTGGCTACTCAATACGTGTTTTCACTCGCTCAATCAATACTGAATGTACACCCCCCATGTGTACAGTACATGATGTCATGTGTTGTCCTAAGCGTGTGAGGACACAGCCGTGAAGCCAGCAAAGCTGTGCTATCAAGGAACTTACATTCTACTAGAGTAGATGGCAATATATCAATACAAATACATGAATAAATTCCTTATCAAATGCACTACAGAGAAAAAAAAATAAGGCAGGGCAAGAGAACTGAAGGCGAGAATGGAGGTTCTGCTTTAGACAGTGTGGTCACAGAGGGTCTCATTGAAGCAGATTCCAAATGAAGTGAGAGGGTAAACGATCCAGGTATCTGAGAGAAGAGCCTGCCCGGCAGAGTTAACAGCTACCCAGAGCCTGGAAGGTGTGCCCAGAAGGCTGCCAAGGCAGTCACAGCAGTGAAAGGCATGCTTTTGGGGTAGGAGTCTGGATTTTATTCTAAGTGCTATGGGAAGCCAGAGCAGGCAAGTGACAGAATCTGATTTCTATTTTTTTCCTTTTTTTCTTTTTGGCCACACCATTAGGCATGCAGGATCTTAGTTCCCAACCAGGGATCGAACCCATGCCCCCAGCAGCAGAAGCTGAGTCCCAACTCCTGCACCGCCAGGGAAGTCTTGATTTCTATTTTTAAAAGATGAGTTTGGCTTCTCTGTGGAAAGTGGATTGTTGTGGGGTCAGCCTGGAAGCATGTCGGTGGGACTTGCAGCAGCCAAGGTGAGCAAGAATGATGGATTAGACTAGGGAGGGAACGGGAGAAGCAGTGACAAGTGGTTGGGCCTGGCATATATTTGGAAGGTAGAGCTGATGGGACTTGCTAGTGGATTGATGTGGGATGTGAGAGGAGTTAAGGATGCTTTCAAGGATTTCGGCTTACATGACCAAATGAATGGAGGTGTCATGTACTGAAATGGGACACCTCAGGGGAGGATCAAGTGTCAGGGCGGGGGTTGAGGGGGGAACAAGGGTTGGTTTTGGAAATGCTAAGTGAGGATAGCACTGTTTGACAGCCCTACGGAGATATTATATAAGCAGCTGAACACATAGCTTGAGATTCAGGGCAAAGTTATTCTAGAGATATAAATTTGAGAGGCATTAGGGTGGAGATAGTATTTAAAAGCTATAGTACTGGATGAGATCATCCAGGGAGTAAACTCGTGTGGGCTGAATGAATGAATAAGCAAGTTTGTGTGCAGGAACATGTTAACAGGGTCATATAACCTGACCCTGCAGAAACTGGACAAAGAAATAATACACAGAGAGATGAGAGTGCACAGGTGAAATTTTCTCCGTGTCTAGGTGACCAATTCAGATTTTTTCATTGCACTCTCAAGGAAATACAGCCTGTAGCCCAAGTTATTTGGGAACAAAGTGTATCACAGAGCTCTCTGGAATAAGTTTCCATTGCTCAGTAGGTGGATAATGTGTGTCAACTCTCTTCAAGCTGTTTGGGAATTCAGCACCCTGTCATAGCATGAAGTACAGGCTGGAATCAATAGGAGTGAGTAGTTCCAGAAAGAAAAGATATTAACAGGTATACACAATGTATTTCCAATTAGAAAGGGGAGAAAAGATAACAAGTCCAACATCTAGAGACATCTTTCCTGGAGAAGGAAATGGCAACCCACTCCAGGATTCTTGCCTGGAGAATCCCATGGACAGAGCAGTCTGGTAGGCTACAGTCCACGGGGTCACAAAGAGTCGGACATGACTGAGAGACGTCACTTCACTTCATATACATCTTTCATGGGCAACATGTCTCTACTGAAACAAACAGGCAGAAACAATTTTTCCCAATGAAGATAAAATAATCTTTGCCATAAACCCAGGACAAGTTTTGCAGAATTTGAGATAGTAAAGCTGTATTTCTCAGAAACAGGTCAGTGGGTCCACCAAATTCTTTTGGTTACTTCAAATATATTACCCTAAACCAATAGCTTCTCAGCCCATAGGAATATAATCACATTTAAAAATATGAAAACAGATGGCATTACAAGAGATATTCACTGTGAACATTTCTAAGGAGCAAAGTAGAAAAAGCACCAGACTTTTCTGGTTGGCCCTTTGAGTGATATTAACAGAGAAGGTACAGTGGAGGAGGCTGCTGCAGAGTAGTCAACAGGTTTTTTTTTTTAATATTTTCTCCACTGATCTAGAGAGATACCCCTGTGAAAAAGATCAACTTTGTACATATTCAGAAATGGACTGATTAGAAATATTAGAATCTTTCCAATTAGGACTACAGGTGAGTTTAGGTGTGATTAATAATGGCAGTCAAGGGAATTTGGGTATCAGGTGACAATACCTTTTAATATTAACATGAAAATATGACCCTGATAATTAGCATCTCCAAGCAAAGATGGTCTGTGCTATCACCTACATTCTGCCTGCCTGGGGGCAGCCCTACATTAAAGACACTAAATTTTTTTTTTTTTACATTTTAGAAATTGAAGTATAATTGAGTTACAACATTGTGTTAATTTCAGGCGTACAGCACAGTGATCCCTGGCAACCCCCTCCAGTGTTCTTGCCTGAAAAATCCCATGGACAGAGGAGCCTGGCAGGCTACAGTCCATGGGGTCACAAAGAGTCAGACATGGGGTCACAAAGAGTCAGACATGACTGAGTGACTAAGCACAGATTAAGCTGTGTGTGTGTGTGTGTGCGCGTGCGCATGGTGTGTGTGTGTGTGTGTGTGTGTGTGTGTGTGTGGTTTCCCCAGCGGCTCAGCAGGTACAGAAGTCGCCTGCAATGAAGGAAACACGGGAGACCCAGGTTCAATCCCTGGGTTAGGAAGATGCCCTGGAGAAGGGCATGGCAACCTGCGCCAGTATTGTTGCCTGGAGAATCTCCATGAACAGAGGAGCCTGGTGGGCTACAGTCCATGGGGTCACAGAGAGTTGGACATGATTGAGCTTGTATATATATATATATATAAATCTCCCTGTGCTATATAGTAGGTCCTTGTTGTTCATCTGTTTTATATGTAGTGTGTATCTGTTAATCCCATACTCGTAGTTTATCCCTCCTCTCCTCTCTTTCCACTGTGGAAACCACAGGTTTGTTTTCCGTGTCTGTGAGTCTGTTTCTGTTTTGTAATTAAGATTCAACTGTTTTTTTCTTTTTTCTTTTTAGATTCCATGTATAAATGATACCGTGTAATATTTGTCTTTCTCTGTTCGACTTACTTCATTTAGTATAATATTCTCTAGGTCCTTCCAGCAGCCCTACATTTTTATGGCTTGGTGCTTCTACTTCAGAAGCTAGAGACTCTTCAAACCCTGGCAGAATCTTAACAGATACTGAAGACCAAAAATAAAAACAAAAAAAGTTAATAAAAACTCTATAATGAATCAAATAAAGTCCCAAGATAAGCAGATACTATGAAAAGCAGAAATTTATATGAAACACATTAGAGTAGGGACTCTCCATGGCAAGCACACCCTGGAGTGGGAGACACATGTCTGAAAGAGGCTTCCTGAGCTATGTTAATCTTCTGTCACAAACTACAGACACTGAGTTGCTGGTGGGGATGTACACAAGACGAGTGAGTCATCCCTCAAGGGAATTGGGGCTAAAAAACTCAAGAAAACAACGTATCAGAAGATCCCTTTGAACACATTGCAAATATTTCACCTGTTGTGTTTCAGGGATGATTAGCAGAGACTGGCTTTTACACCATAATTATAAGAATGAAGGGAAGGGTGACCTCAAGATCAAGCCAAGTCATTAGCAGAGGCCAAGCCTAGGCCTTGACAAACTGGTCTTGTTGTTTGCACGAATCATTATCCTCTGGGTGCTTTGAGGAAGTTACTGGGGCTGGGGTAGTGGGAAGGGCCTGCGGTGTAGTCAGACAGGTGCCTCTCCCTTGGCTGGTGAGAATCCAGAGTCAGGATGAACTGTACTGGCACATTCATGGTCCACCCAAGGAAAGACCGAGGCTAGCAGAGGCTCTTCCGGACAGGTCCCCCCTTCCTTCCGTCTCCTGAATATCAGTGCTCTTCGGTGGTCAGAACCCTTTCCTTGGCACTCCATTTTCACAAATCACTTCTTCCTCTCCTTCTATTCTTCTCATCCTCCAGTTTCCTGGGTAAAGCTGAGCACCTTTGTGTGCTCAGAACTTCAGCTGGTTTTCAGAAAATTGGGACTGACTTATAATCTCTTCTGATGGTCCTAGGAGTTCAGTCATATTCTGAGGGTGAATTAATTTCATAGATAATTATGGATTTTCAGATGAGTGGAAGAAAAAGGCCCTGCCAGTCCCTACTGTAGCCACACCACTAGGCCCTGCAGGTGAAATGGTCCTGAATTCTCACAAGCAGCCTTTAAAATAAAAAGAACTCAGGTAGAACGTTGGTGCTCTACTTTATTTTTTAAAAGTTGTAACTCTCAGTGCTAGCAAACACAATCTTAGGGAATTGACTGTCAAAGGTTCCATATCTCTTGGTGTCTAATGAGCTGGTCTAGGAGCTCCCTTGAAAGACTCTTGGTGAGTCTCTCCTTGGTATTAAAGATTACACATAAAACCTGTAGTGAACATAGCATTTGTCTAGACAAAAAAAGACAGGGCTCATATTCCATGTCCACCGCTGACTTCTCCATGACGCCTAAAAATTCAGTCATAGTTTTTCTGTGGCATAATCTATGAAGTAAAGATAAAATAGTTGAGATCAGGTTAGGCTTAAGTCTTCATGCTGACATGTATGTCATCACATGTTATTGTAGCCTTGTTCCAGACAGAAAGCAGAGCAAAGGAGAGATCTTTGGTATGCATGTGACATGGGAACTCCATGCTCATCTGCTACAGTTTCTATGAAACCTCATGAACTTGGGGGCCAAGAATAGAAGAAACAACGGTTTCTTGGGAATTAAAATTTGAGGTAAACATTTCTAAAATGTACAAGGAAGTTAATTTTGAAAATTTGCTGCTCATTTGTTATAACTTCAGAGTTTCAATTTTAATTATTAAAAAAATTCCCTCTAACAAACACACTTTCTGAATGACTACTGCCTCATCACTGGCAGGCAGTTCTTGAAACCCTGGCCCTCTGAGTGATTCTTATGAGTATGTCTTAACGTGCATCCATTGAGCTGCTGTTTTTCACCTGGGAGGAAGTTGATGGATACAACTTTAATTTTTGGCTCTAATTCTTATCACATCTTTTGATTTAAAATAGTTCTTGTTGACCTTCCAATGCTTCTATAAAAAGTGGTAAATAAAACAGCTTTCAGGTTCTGGTGGGGACTGAATTAATACATGTAAAATGCAGAACTCAGAAATTCCTTCTGCTATTATCCACAGAACCAAGAATAAAAGCAAAATAGCTATTTACATCTATGAGGCCATCTGCGTGAAAAATGGTGAGAATGCCTCCAACTCCTTGTGCCCCATCTCAATGGGACTCAATCATTCCTTAGACATCTACTGAGTGCGCAGGTGTCAAATACCATTTTAGGTTTTGGAGATGCAGTTATTATATTGAACATGACAGACAAGGTTGCTACATTCTCAGGCCTTATATTCCAGTCGGGGGAGACACATACTAAACACATAAACAAATAAACAGTTCAATAGCGATAAACTTATCACTATCAAGTAGTGATAAGTGCTCTGTTAAAAGCAAAATGCAGTGCTATATTAGGGAGTCACTAGGGGCTAAATAGACTAGGGTTCTCTGAGGTCATGACATTTAAACTGAGGTCTGAATTATATGAAGGAGACAGCCACATGAAGGTCTATGGGAGCTGATCCCAGATGGTCTGTGGACCCCCTGGGGATTCTGAGACCCTTTCAGAAAATCAATGAAGTCACTACTCAGTTCAGTTCAGTCGCTNCCACTGCTGAGTTTTCCACATTTGCTGGCATATTGAGTGCAGCACTTTCACAGCACCATCTTTCAGGATTTGAAACAGCTCAATTGGAATTCCATCACCTTCACTAGCTTTGTTTATAGTGATGCTCTACTATTCTCATTATAATACTAAGACACTATTTGTTTTTTTCACGGGTTGACATCTGCATTGATGGTGCAAATTTAACAGTGGGTAAAACTGCTGGTGCTGTAGCATGACACAGGCAGTGGCCTCCACTGTGTTAGTTCCTCCCCACCAGACATGCAGTAAAACAATGCTAGTTTCACTGAAGAATGCACTTGATCAAGTAGTAAGAACTATTATTTGTATTAAATTTACATGAAATTTCAATATCTGAGTAATATCGTTTTAACATTCTGTATAACAAAAGAACTTCTGTTGTACACTAAGGTGTTACTGCTATGTCAAGGAAGAATATTTGTGGGACTGTCTGAGCTATAAGTTGAACAACAACTTTCATGGAACAACACTTTTACTTGAAAGAATGCCTTATGAACTACGGTTATTCAGATTTAGATATCTAGCAGGTATTTTCTTGAGAATAAAAAAGGTAAGCTGTTACTTCAAGGAAAACAACTGGCAGAATTTGCTGCCAAGGAGAAAATTCAAGCTTCTATAAGTTAGGATTTTTGAAAATGTGTATCTGGTACTATGAGCTTGCTAGCTTCTCAAACTTTAATACTTTTCTTTTGATATGGTGGTAATTTTAACATGTGAATTTTGGGGACATTGTAAAATGAAATGTGTCACCATTCTGAATATCTGTATGACTCAGTAAACCACTATTTTCCAAATAGCCAATCATGGACTTAAGAAATCATGCTTTGGTAATAGATTCCATTCAATATGCAAAGCAGATGAATACATTTTAACATAACAGAATATGAAAAGTTCATTGATATGGTTTTAGATTCAGCATGGCAACCAACCTTTAGGAAGTTACCATTTGTCAACTTTTGATGTCGTATCAAAAAAGAGTATCCACAACTGTTTGAAAAGACTCTTAAAATATACTTTATCCTTTTCCAACTATACATATGTGTGAGGTGGAATTTTCTTCATCTAATTTAACCAAACCATCGTATAACAACAGACTGAAGACTGAAACAGATATTAGAATCCAACTGTCTTACATGAGTGTCTTCTAATATACCAGACATTGAAGAGATTTGAAAAAGTATAAAACAATGCTANATCTAATTTAACCAAACCATCGTATAACAACAGACTGAAGACTGAAACAGATATTAGAATCCAACTGTCTTACATGAGTGTCTTCTAATATACCAGACATTGAAGAGATTTGAAAAAGTATAAAACAATGCTATTATTCTCTATTCTTTTTGTCTTGAAAGATTTAGTTTTTTTCATAAACACATGCTATTTATGTTAACATGTAGTGGGCTTATTATTGTTTTTTTAAAATTATCTAATAAATACTTTAAGCAATCTTAATAAGGTAAATATAGATGGAAAAACTCAAATAAACAAAAGCTCTTTGGGATTCTCAGTAATTTTTAAGAGTATAAACGTGACTGTGTAGCACAGGGAACTTCACTCAATATCTACAATGACCTATATGGGAAAAGAATCTAAAGAAGAGTTGTATATGTATACAAACAACTAATTTACTTTGCCGTACAGCAGAAAATAACATAATACTATAAATCAGCTATATTTCAACAAAAAAATTTTTTTGAAAAGAGTATAAAGGGGTCTTAAGACCAAAAAATTGAAAACCACTGGTCTTGGATTGAGAAAATAAGTTTATTTATTTCTAAGCAAATTTATTTAGGTCTTGCACAAATTTGGTTAGATTTATTCTTGGGTACTTAGATATTTTGTTGTTATTGTAAACCATAACTTTTTAAAGTTATTTTTCTGTATTCTTAGTATATTAAAATGCAACCAATTTTTGTATATTGATCTTATATCCAGCCACTTTGCCAAGTTTTGCCATTATTTTTTGCATATCAGTCTTCCCATTACATTAGTCCAGTGGTTAGTAAATTATGAGTCAGAGGCCAAAACTGTGCCACCAGTTTCTGTAAATAAAATTTAATTGAAATAGAACCACACATCCACATTTACATATTTGTAATTGTTTTCATACTACAATGCAGAGTTGAGTGACAGAGATTGTACTGCCAAGAGTCAAAAATACTTACTATCTGCCCTTTTACAAAAGTCTATGCTGTGAACTCCATTCAAAGAAGCAATTCTGGCTCTCTTGATTCCTTAAATGGTATTTTTTATTTTCCATTTAATTTCTGTTCCCATCTTTATTCATCCTCCCTTGTTTTCTTTATCTCTTTTCTAACTTCTCAAAATTCACTTTTTACTTTTCACTTTTTTTTCTTTTCTGGTTAAAGCACTTGAGGCTATAATTTTTCCTCTAAGTTCAAGTATCACTGCATCCCACAAGTTTTGACATGTAATATTTTCATTATCATTCAATTCTAAGTATTTAAAAATTTCCATTATGATATCTTTGATCAATGAGTTATTTAGAAATGCTTTAAAATTTCCAAATATAGGGGGGATTTTGTGGGGGGTTATCTTTTAGTTACTAACTTCTAATTTAATTGTATTATGATCAGAGAATGTGATCATTATTATAATGATTCTTGGAAATTTGATGAGACTTGTTTTGTGGCTCAGTATGAGGTCAATTTTTATAACTCTTCTTTGTGAAGAATACATGTATTGTAAATGTTTGGTACAAGGTCCTTATGTCCATGAGTCAAACTGTTTAATTGTGCTATCTAAAATTTCCATCTTTACTCATTATTTGTCATCTGCTTCACTGAGCAGTAGCTTAGAGAAACATAACAAATTTCTTTACAATTTTATTAACTTTTGTTTTTTATACTTTGAGGCTATTTTAGAAATGTTATACATTTTGCAATAAATTCAAACTTTTATCAATACATAGTACTCTCTTTACCTTAATAATGTTGTTATTTTTGTCTTTCACTTTTTAAAAATTGAAATATAGCTGATTTACAATACCGTGCTGATTTCTGGTATACAGCAAAGCAATTCAGTTATACATATATATACACAGTCTTTTTCATTAAAGGTTACTACAAGATATTGAATAAAGTTCCCTATGCAAATAATGTTGTCTTAAAGTCTATTTTGAGTGGTATCAATAAAGCTACTCTAGCTTTCTTTTGAGTACCATTTGCTGAAATATATTTTTCCATCCTTTTAGTTTGTCCTTCCATGTCATGGGTGTGTTTTGCAACACTGTAGAGCTGAATTATTATTTTATAAAATCTTAATTTAACTCTGTCTTTTAGCCAGAAAATTTATATATATTGTGACAGCTGATATACTTTTGATTTCTATTTGCCCTACTTTTTCTGTGTTTCATTGAGTTTTTATCTTTGCTTGACTTAAAAAAAAACTGTCTTTGAAACTATATACCACTTTTATTCTTTTATTTTTATTTAATTGTTTAGGCTATGCCTTGGTGGACCCGGGTGGTTCAGATGGTCAAGAATCTGCCTGCAATGCAGGAGATGTAAGACATGGGGGTTCCATCCCTGGGTTGCCCTGGAGGAGGAAATGTTGCCCCACTCCAGAATACTTGCTGAGAGAATCCCACGGACAAAGGAGCCTGGCTGGCTATAGTCCGTGGGGGTCACAAAGAGTCAGACACGTCTAAACATCTGAAAACACACAAGATCTTAATGTGTGAAAAAAATGGAAGTCTAAATTCTGTTTTGGATATGCTAAGTTTGCAGTGGTTATCAAACATCCAAGTGGATATGTCAGGTATACCACTGAATACATGACTCCAATATTCAATGGAAGACTCAGATCTGGAGATATAAACTGGGGAGTTAGTACCATGAAGTTCTGGAAGCAGATAAAATATCAAGTGAGACTGCAGAGAAAGAAAAGATGAGGCTCAGAGCTATGCCCTAGGATACCAATGCAGACACTGAATAGAGGAGAAGACAGCAGTAGCAATTGAGAAGGAAAAAATCCAGGAGAAGGTACTCTCATGAAGGCCCAAAGAACAGTGAATTTTAGGAAGAAGGGAGTGGTTGACTGTATTGGATACTGTTGAGAGGCTGAGAAAAAGGACGCAACAAAGAGATCATTGGTGGCTTTGATATGAATAGTTGTGGTGGAGTAGTAGGATTAGATGAGGTAGTAGAAATAACACATATAGGCAAGAAGTTCAAGACATTTTATGTGAAAGGGAGCAGAAAAATAAAGTAGAAGCTAGAAGAGGGTTTGGCGGATGAGAGTTTTTCTCCCCCCATTGGGTGACATTAAAGATTTAACATGTCCATAGGAAAGACTGAGTATAAGGGACAAACTAATCATCCAGAAAAGAAAGGCGATATTTTTCAGGAGCAACATTCTTGAAAAGCCCAAATGCCCAAAAGTCTTTCAATATGTGACATGGAACATGTCTGTGATGTGAAACATGAGTCATACACATAACCTGCAGGACAGAAAGTTTAGTCCTTATATATATTGTACAAGGACTTGGGGCCTATAATCTTAACCATGAGGGGATGCTACATCCTAGCTTAAAGTTTACCTGTGTTTAGTAGTAAAAGCTATAGGGCAATATCTGATAATCATTCAGTTCAGTTCAGTTGCTCAGCCATGTCCGACTCTTTGCTACCCCATGAAATCACAGCACGCCAGGCCTCCCTGTCCATCACCAACTCCCAGAGTTCACTCAGAGCCACGTCCATCGAGTCAGTGATGCATTCCAGCCATCTCATCCTCTGTCATCCCCTTCTCCTCCTGCCCCCAATCCCTCCCAGCATCAGGGTCTTTTCCAATGAGTCAACTCTTCACATGAGGTGGCCAAAGTACTGGAGTTTCATAGATATCCTCAAAAACTCAAAGAGATCTATCTTTTCTAGACACACTATAATAAAACTGTCAAATCAAAGACAAAGAGAACATCTTAAAATAGGAAGAAAAAAGCTTGTAACTTACAAGGGAGACTTCATAAGACTATCAATAGATTTTT
Source organism: Neotragus pygmaeus (assembly GCA_006410875.1). NCBI lineage: Eukaryota > Metazoa > Chordata > Mammalia > Artiodactyla > Bovidae > Neotragus > Neotragus pygmaeus. The sequence goes on along the minus strand of SJYV01042900.1, from coordinate 339,697 downwards.
CCACAGAAACCTTACAGATCAGGAGAGAATAGGGTAATATATTCCAAAGTGCTGAAAGAAAAAATGTCAGTCAAAAACATAGTATCCAGCAAAGACATTCCTTCAGAAGTAGAGAGATAAAGAGACTTTCCCAGACAAACAAAAGGTAAAGGAGTTCATTACCTCTACCCCTGCCTTATAAGAAATGCTGAAAGGCATTTTTTAAGCTAAAGAGAAAAGATGCTGTTGTTGTTCAGTTGCTCAGTCATGCCCAACTCTTTCTGACCTCATGGACTGCAGCATGCCTCTCTATCCCTTACCATCTCCTGAAGTTTGCCCAAGTTCATGTCCATTGCATTGGTAATGTCATCCAGCCATCTCGTTCTCTGACACCCTCTTCTCCTTCTGCCCTCAATCTTTCCCAGCATCAGGGACTTTTCCAATGAGTCAGCTGTTCACATNCCTGAAGTTTGCCCAAGTTCATGTCCATTGCATTGGTAATGTCATCCAGCCATCTCGTTCTCTGACACCCTCTTCTCCTTCTGCCCTCAATCTTTCCCAGCATCAGGGACTTTTCCAATGAGTCAGCTGTTCACATCAGATGACCAAAATACTGGAATTTCAGCTTCAGCATCAGTACTTCCAAAAGTATTCAGGGTTGATTTCCTTTAAGATTGATTGGTTTCATCTCCTTGGTGTCCAAGGGACTCTCAGGAGTCTTCTCCAGCACCACAGTTCGAAAGCATCGATTCTTCTACTCTCTGCCTTCTTTATGGTCCAGCTCTCAAAATTGTACATGACCACTGGGAAGACTATAGTCTTGACTATATGGACCTTTGTCAGCAGAGTAATGTCTCTGCTTTTCAACACACTGTCTAGGTTTGTCATAGCTTTCCTGCCAAGAAAAAAACATCTGATTTCATGGCTGCAGTCACCATCCACAGTGATTTTAGAGCCCTGAGAGGAAATCTGTCACTACTTCCACTTTTCCTTCTCTATTTGCCATGAAATAATAGTGCCAGATGCCATGATCTTAGTTTTTTTGATATTTTGTTTTAAACTGGCTCTTTCACCCTCCTCCTTCACCCTCATCAAGAGGCTCTTTTCGCTTTCTGCCATTAGAGTGATATCATCCACATATCTGAGGTTGTTGATGTTTCTTCCGCCTATCTTGATTCCAGCTTGTAACTTATCTAGCCCGGCATTTCTCATGATGTGCTCAGCATACAGATTAAACAGACAGGGAGACAGCAGACAGCTCTGTTGTACTCCTTTCTCTATCTTAAACCAATCAGTTATTCCATACAGGGTTCTAACTGCTGTTTCTTGACCCGCATACAGGTTTCTCAGGAGACAGGTAAGATGGTCTTGTATTCCCATCTCTTTAGGTTCTTTCCATAGTTTGTTATGATCAACACAGAGGCTTTGACGTAGTCGATGAAACAGAGGTAGATGTTTTTCTGGAATTCTCTAGCTTTCTCTATGATTCAGCTGATGTTGACAATTTGATCTCTGATTCCTTGTCCTCTTCTAAACGCAACTGGGACATCTAGCAGTTCTCAGTTTGCATAATGCTAATTAATGTGAAGACATGAAAACACAACACACCAGTAAAGGTAAGTATGTATTCAAGTTTAGAAGACTATAATATATAATATGGTGGCAGGTTAACCGTTACCTTTAGTATAGATGTTAAAAGACAAAAGTATTAGAAATAACTAGGGACTTCCCTGGTCATCCAGTGGGTAGGACTACATGCTCCCAATGCAGGGGGCCCGGGTTCAATTAGAGAATCTGATCCCACATGCTACATCATTAATCATTGGGGAAGTGCAAATCCAACCCATCAAGGGACTATTGCTTCATGCCCACTAGAGTGGCTACACTAAAAAAAGATAATATCAAGTGCTGGCAAGGATGCAGATAAATTGAAATGGTCATACATTACCAGTGGGGATTTACGGTACAGCTACTTCAGAAAACACATTGTCAGTTCTACAAACTGTAAGTCATAGAGTTACCTTTTGATCCAGAAATTCTACTAGTAGGTATATAACCAGAAGAACTGAAAACATATGTTCACCCAAAAGGCTGTACACAAATGCTCGTAACATCATTAATCATAACAGCAAAAAAGTGGAAGCAACCCAAATGTTCATTACCTGGCTAAGTGAATAAACAGTTTGTATTACATTCATATATTGAGCTGTTATTCAGCTATAAAAAGAACTGATGCATGCTACAACGTGGACAGATTTCAAAAATGCTATGCTAAGTGAAAGAAAATAGACATAAAAGGCCAAATATTGTACAATCCCATTTACATGAAATGCCCAGAATAAACAAGTCCACAGAAGAAAAAAGTGGATTAGTGGTTGCCAGGGCCTGAAGGAACAGAGAAATGTGAAATGACTGATGATGGCTGTAGGATTTATTTTGCAGGGGGTGATTAAAATGTTCTAGACTTAGACAGTGGTGATAGTTTCACAATCTTGTTAAAATGTGAAAAACCACTGAACTGTACAATATAAAAGGATAAATTTTATGTGAATTATATCTTAATTCTGCTATTACTTTTTAAACAATAAGACCTGTTGAAGGGTATAGGAGAAGACTTTAAAAGAGCTCCCAAAGGCTTCAGTTTGAACAATTTGAACTGCAAAATAAATAATGAGTATTGGATTATAACCCGTACAATAAAATAAATATTTACCAGTTACCAGTTCATACTAACATAAATATATAAGTGAATAAATAAATAGGAAGGAGGGACAGCCTTTACTACAGTAGAATTTCAATTTAAAAACTGTAAAAGGAGAGACTGAATTAGTTAATCACCACTAGGCAAACATCACCATAATAAGTGCTGCAAGCAACAACTATTGATGAATGCTAAAATCATTAAAAGATAAGAAATTGGATATGTGCAAACTCTCAAAGTATCTCCATATAAGATGCTTATTAATTACAGAGGGGAAAGGTAGTAACTTTAGAGCAGAGAAACCTGATAGCTCCTTAACCAAGAGATTAAAGTTAGCATTAGTGAAAAGCGAAAAAGTGGAAACATTAGTTGCTCAATCGTGTCAGACTCTTTTGCGACCCCATGGACCCTGCCAGGTTCCTCTGTCCATGGAAATCTCCAGGCAAGAAAACTGGAATGTGTTGTCATTTCCTTCTCCAGCTGATCTTCCTGACTTAAGGATTGAACCCAGGTCTCCTGCATTTCCGGAAGATTCTTTACCGTCTGAGTCACCTATAAATAACACATATCAACATCAGTATATTATCCAAAATAAATTTCTTCGATCTAATCATGAGAAAGCATCAGACAAACTGAGGAACATTATAGAAAATTAACTGACTAGTACTCTTCAAAAGTGTTAAGGTCAAGAAAGACTGAAGAATTGTCACTATTGGAGGAGACTAGGAGACATGACAATGTGAGCTCTTGGACTGAATTCTGGGCAAGAAAAAGGATATTAGTGGGAAAACAGTCAAAGTTCAAATTAAGTCTTTAGAGTAGCTAAAAGTATTGTGTCTACATTAATTTCCTGGATTCAATAATTGCATTATGCTTATGTAAAATGTGAATATTAGGCATAGCTGGATAAAGGGTAAACAGCACTCCCTGTACTGTTTATGCAACTTTTCTATGTGTCTAAAATTATTTCAATGTAAAAAGTTTAAACTATTTGATTTAAACAACTATGTCCAAATTCATTTTTCTCTTAAAGTCCAGTTGTGTGTTCCTTCTTTGCTTCATAGGTTGCTAACAGAATAGTGTGAAAAGCAGCAGCCCAGTCACTTACAGCAAAGCACCTTGACTTGGAAACTGTCGTTTTGTTCAATTGCTCAGTCGTGTCTGACACTTTGCGACTGCATGGACTATAGCACACCAGGCTTCGCTGTCCTTCACTATCTCCCAGAGTCTGCTCAAACTCATATCCATTGAGTTGATGATGCCATCCAACCATTTCATCGGTCACCCGCTTTTCCTCCTGCCCTCAATCTTTCCCAGCATCAGGGTCTTTTCCAATGAGTCAGCTCTTCTTATCATGTGGCCAGAGTATTGGAGCTTTCGCTTCAACATCAGTCCTTCCAAAGTGTAATCAAAGTTGATTTCCTTTAGCATTGACTGATTTGATCTCCTTGCTGTTCAAGGGACTCTCAAAAGTCTTCTACAGCACCACAAATTGAAAACATCAATTCTTCAGGGCTCAGCCTTCTTTATGGTCCGATTCTCATATGACTACTGGAAAAATCATAGCTTTGACTAGAGGGACCTTTGTTGGCAACGTGATATCTCCTGCTTTTGAACACACTGTCTAGGTTTGTCATAGCTTTTCTTCCAAGGAGCAAGTGTGTCTTTAATTTAATGGCGGTATTCACCATCTACAGTGATTGTGAAACCCAAGAAAATAAAGTTTGTCACTGTTTTCATTTTTTTCTCCATCTGTTTGCCATGCAGCAATGGGACCAGATGCTATGATCTTAGTTTTTTTGAATGTTGAATTTTAAGCCAGCTTTTTCACTCTCCTGTTTCACCTTCATCAAGAGGTTCTTCAGTTCCTCTTCACTTTCTGCCATTAGTGTGGTATCATCTGCATATCTGAGGTTGCTGATATTTCTCCTGGCAATCTTGATTCCAGCTTGCGCTTCATCCAGTCCAGCATTTCTCATGATGTACTCTTCATAAAGTTAAATAAGCAGGGTGACAATATACAGCCTTGATGTACTCCTTTCCCAATCTGGAGCCAGTCCATTGTTCCATGTCCAGTTCTAACTGTTGCTTCTTAACCTGCATACAGGTTTCTCAGGAGGCAGGTAAGTTGGTTTGGTATTCCCATCTCTTTAAGAATTTGCACAATTTGTTGTGATCCACACAGTCAAAGGCTTTAGTGTACTCAGCGAAGCAGAAGTAGATGTTTTCCTGGAATTCCCTTGCTTTTTCTGTGATCCAACAGATACTGGCAATTTGATCTCTGGTTTTACTGCCTTTTCAAAATCCAGCTTGTACATTTGGAAATTCTCATTCAACCTACTGTTGAAGCCTAACTTGAAGGATTTTGAGCATTACTTTGCTAGCGTGTGAAATGAGTGCAACTGTGCAGTAGTTTGAGCATTCTTTGGCACAGCCCTCCTTTGAGATTGGAATGAAAACTGACATTTTTCAGTCCTGTGGCCACTGCTAAGTTTTCCAAATTTGTTGGCATGTTGAGTACAGTACTTCACAGCATCATCTTTTAGGATCTGAAATTGCTCAGCTGGAATTCCATCACCTCCACTAGCTCTATTTGTAATAATGCTTCCTAAGGCCCACTTGACTTCACACTCCAAGATGTCTGGCTCTAGGTGAGTGACCACACCATTGTGGTTGTATGGGTCATTAAGACCTTTTTTGTAGAGTTCTTCNGCTTTGGCATAATCAATAAAGCAGAAATAGATGTTTTTCTGGAACTGTCTTGCTTTTTCCATGATCCAGCGGATGCTGGTAATTCGATCTCTTGTTCCTCTGTCTTTGCTACCAGCTTGATAATCTGGTAGTTCATGGTTCACATATTGCTGAAGCCTGGCTTGGAGAATTTGGAGCATTCTAGTTTAAATACACGCTTATCCTTTCTCGGTATTTTTTTCTTCTGAAAAATGGCTTCTTCTCAGTTCTGTCTCAGGCCAGCCCTCACACACCAGGTCTTGTTTAAGACTCTTCTTCTCCCAAACCCTCAAATTTCTCCATTTTCAGGATAAAAATAATGACTGGCTCTCAGAAGCACAATGGACTAAAACCATGGCTCTTTAAACTCTTAGGATCCTATCTCATTTGTATTTTAGAGAATAAACCTCTGGTACCTGCCTGAACCTTAGTCATCATCTTTGGGAGAAAAGGGATTTTTAAACAGGTTCTAGAAGCAGTTACTTGAAACAGGAACTCTGTGGTTATTTTGTTTATCAGAATTGTAATATCTCTGGATGTTTCTTCCTGGGAAAACCTAGATTCTAATCTCACATTGGAAACTATCTACGCTCTGCTGGAGTACCTGTTACACATGTTAAAGATCTATCTGCTGTGCTATGCTTGGTCTCTCAGTCATGTTCAACTCTTTTCAACCCCATGTGCTGTAGCCCACCAGGCTCCTCTATCCATGGGGATTCTCCAGGCAAGAATATTGTAATGAGCTGCCATGACCTCCTCCAGGGGATCTTCCCAACCCGGGGACTGAACCCAGGTCTTCCACATTGCAGGCGAATTCTTTACCAGCCAAGCTACCAGGAAAGCCCATTAAAGATCATTAATTCACACCCAATTCTCATAGTCTTGGCCTGGGAGCAGCCTATCAGAGATGGTTCCCTGCAGGACCGTGTGGACATTAAGATGATGCTCTGAGGCATTGAATCCTGACTCTGTGGCCATAAGCAAGTTAGTTTCACTACAGTTAATCCATCTGGGGATAGTCATAGTACCTGTCTTATGCATTTGTTTATTAGTTAATACATGTATGCACTTAGATGGTGTCTGGCACGCTGAAAATGCTCAAGAAATACTAGGATGGTCAACACATCCTGTCCTTCAAGTAGGACCCAGCAGCTCCCAGAGCCCCTCTCTCTCCTCTCTTGACCTCCTCCACCGGGCCCAGTGCTGGTGTCATTGCCCCCACCATCACTTCCAGACAGTGATCTTCTGAGGACAAGAACTGTATCTTCATCATCTTTATAGCCCTCAGCATCTGGCATTTTGTAGGTGTGCAACACCTGTTTGTGGACTTAGCATCTTTTAGAGGAGAGAGAAAAGCAGGCAGTTTTGAACTGCTCAGCAGAAGCCTCGACGACCTTGATTTTCAGAGAACCCAGGGGTTGTT